>VXBT01005509.1:0-28026 GCA_013400235.1 Oriolus oriolus | reverse complement strand
TCCAGCCTGTCGAGATCCTTCTGAATGGCTTCACAGGACTGTGGTGGATCCATCATTCCTTCTTGGTCTCCTGGGAGATTCCTGAGGGCTGTCCCTGTCAATGGCAACCTATGCAAAGAAGCCATTCACTACCTCTGCCTTCTCTGCATCTGTCACCAGGGTCACTGCGACATTCAGTAATNAAAGAAAGAAAAGAAAGAAAATAAAGGAAAGAAAAAAATCCTGCTACACCTTTTTTGTGATATTACAGAATGCAGCAAACCACACTGGACTCAATTCACTTATACCACCAAATATCCAGTTATTTTATTGCATAATAAATATCAGCTGATTTGCCTGTATTTGTAGAAGATGAAATGCAGCAAACAACACAAAGCTATGGACATGGAAGTTGTAACTATTGATTCTTCTTTGTTTAGGATTTTTTTATCCCTTCTGGTTTACAGTTTTGATCGATCTTCATTTTAGCCAGAAGTAACAGCAGAGAATGCAAGGGAAGGGTTCCAAGAGAACTACTCTTTAAAATACATAAACTATAGGGCTATGGGAGGAACATTTCAGAAGAATATTTGTTTAGAAGGTTTTTCCTCTACACAAATTTTAATGGGTGGTAAATGGAACAGCTGATCTTATTTCCTTTGTCATTTCTAATACTTTGTGTGAATTGCTTTCACAACAGTAACAGAGAGGTTATACTGGTCCGTGCACGCAGGGTGTGTGTATGGCTCATGACAGGTAATCCCAAGTAAGCACTGGGACCTTGAAATACTTTTTCAAGTTCTTTGTGTTTCCCTGCAGAGTGAAGAGAGGGAGAAAAGGCAGCTTACACAGATATTAAATTCAATAAGCTATACTCTGCACTGTTCTGGACCTTGTAGTTGTTCTAAACAGAAAAATTGCTGATAGCAATCTTTCAAATTGATTTTGCACTATTCTAACTTTATGTTGACCATACAGTCTCTCAAAGCAGTCTGTTCCACTGCTTCACTGTCTTCATTGTGAAAATTTGTCATGTACAATGAAAATTCATGTATCTTGATGCACTAATCCATTACAGAATTGAAATAGCTAGAGACGTCCATTTTGGCACATGCGAGTTAGGATATCTCATATCCTCTGCAATATGGATGGTCACTGCCAGGGAAACCAGCCTGGAGGAATTCAAATCAAATCAAATCAAATTAAATCACTTTCTAATGCCTGTAACTTAAAATGGCAGAGAATGGGATCATTGATCATAGACATACAAAAATAAAGAATATGAAAATCCTGAAACTTTCCCACATCTTCTGCTTAGCCTATGCTGTTTTCTTACCCAGCAGTCTGAAATAAGATAGAAGTTTTTACAAATAATGCTTTGGAAGCACCGTAGATCATGGAAGACATTTGAATTTAATGTCTGAGTTATGAAGAAAGACAATAGCATCTTTGGTACTGAAGAACCACAGGTGCTTTCAAAGCTAGCATTTACTTTCCGATGAACACAAGAGCAGTCCAAGGGGCCAGTGGTGACCACAGAGGACCATGGGAGTCTATTTATAGTGGAGCAGAGAATTAGTTTGCACTTTCTGGGGTTATTGCATATATTACATAGTATACCAAAGAGCTTAATACCTATGATTTCTTCCAAACATGGTTTTAAGTGTATCTTAAGAAAAGTATTTAACAATAACTAATATTTCATCATCTTCTTTCACATTCAATGATTTAGCTCTTCACAAGCAGATTTGGAAAGGAGTCATGATGCATGTAAAAGAGAGAGTTGCTCTGACTGTAAGCATTGGATGAATAAGAAGGAATCCTGTTGCTTCCAGCACTTGGGACACTCTGCTGGCTGTTGCAGCAGCACTCCCAATTAGACGAGTTATCCACAAGATGGTGTACTAACACAAACTACTGGCATTCATTTTTCAAGAAAAACCATCCTAACTGCAGGAATAACAAAGAATCCTTTCTACTGACTGTGAAAAAAAATTTCTTATGCACAAATTTTTATCAGTATCTATTGCTGATGTCTTTCATGAAATGTTCATTCCCATTCATTCCCGTTAGCATATGTAGCTGTTTGGTGACTTCCAACAGCTACAGTAAATATTAAAAATGTTTCTTTTAAATCCTGGAGTACTTTCTTATCTACTTAAAGATGATTAATGGCCCAGGGTGCCACAGAGAAACACCATTTTGTAGCTGGTGAAAAGATCCTCCAGGGGTGAAGACATGATAACCAGTTTTTCTGAAATTCTTTTTCCTGATATACCATACAGGACATATCAGCACACGATAGTGACAAAACTGGTCATACCCCAGGTCTTGTAATAATCCACAGGTGGATTGTAATAATCCTGCATCTGTGTATGATAGTCCCAGACACTCACTTTTCTGTTCTTGTCTTCTGTCAGAGTTTGTTCTGATAGTAGACTGTGTCTGAGATTTCTTAATTCCTGCAGATGAAGACACCATATTAGATACTGGATGTCTTCAGAATATCGGTTTTTAAAGATCAGTGTATCAAGGATTTCTAAATGTATGGACCTACAATTTTTTGTAAATGCTTTTCTTTTAACATCTCTAAAGGTGCTAAATATGAAATTTTCTCAACATGAATAAAGATACATGCATTCAAACCTGAAAGTTCAAAATAAATCTAAATAAGTGTAAGTAACTATTTTTCCTTATTTATGCTGTAGGCAATATTTGTGTTCATCTGACTCTGTGTATAGCCTAACATAAAAATAAATGTATCCAAAATATCAGAATCTGCTCTAGTAAAAGTTTTATTATCATGTGTAGTTTTTAGTCCTGAATCCGATGCATAGCATTGAACTAAGTAGAGAATGTTTGATGGTTTAAGATTTTAAAGCTTTTTTAAATAATTTCCACTTTCACCTGTTCACTAGTTTTGCCTTAGAGTGTGATACAAAGTGAAATTAAAGACAAGCAGATCTGGAGAAACTGAGTCTCAGAGCAGGCTCTCCATTTGTTTTTCTCTCCACTTAGAATGCTGTTTCCCATTAATACAGCTCATTTGACTATTCCTGGCAATATCTCGGTTTGGTACTGTTTTCTGTGATTCTGGAAATGAACATAAAACCTAAGTGTCAACAAACTTTGTTTCATTTTCAAATAATTTAGCTCTTTAAGAATACCATTTACTTTCAGATTTAAGCATCAACCATATATCCAGTTACCTGTTTCTAAAAGCATATTGATGGACTGCCATTTTATTTAATCCAGTAGCAGAAGCAGTCAAACCCTGCCCCTCCCAAACAATGTTGCAAGCACGGAAGTAAATACCCTCATTTAACTTGATAATCATTCTGTATTCTGTACTTAAGCCTATAGAAGATGGCCTAAAAAGGCAAAATGCAAGTCTGAATACACTCTTCTTAATTGCATATAGTGAAATATAAAAGTAAAGATGTAAAACTGTTATAGTGTATGTAGTGAAATACAGGAGTTTCTGTAAAACCTCCAGGTGTGACAAACTTACAGGCCAGAGCACTTTTTTTGGTGCCTAGGGAAGTATGTCTGCTTCTGGTGGTGTACCACAGCATAAATACCTGGGTCACAGAGTGGTACAGTTATCTTTTTTTTAAAGTTTAATTTTTTTCCTGAAGCACATTAATATTTTTAAACTCAGATTTCAAAATTCTATGATTACTGCAGATTTCAATGTTCTTCTAGGGCAGAAATATGAGATTTTTGCTATGCCTCTGCAGTCTTTCAGTCATGGAAGGATCTAAATTCACAGAAATGAAGCTAAATACATTAGAAATCAAGTTCCTTACTAATGTGGTGGATAAGTCAACTTAGATTAATTGCATAATAAAGAACTGGTATTGACCTGGCACAAGTCATCAGATACAGCTGTCCAAGTTAAAAAATGGTACTGGTTGCACAGATAGTTTAATCAAGAAAGTAAATTTTTTTTTGAGTGAGGAAAATATATTTTAAATTGTTATGAAGACATTATTTGTATATTTTTATAATTTTCCTTGCATAGTAAAGCAGGATTGTTACTTAAATTTCAATTATTATTTAAAATGGAGGCTGTTCTTCATGTTACTGAGGTCGCTTGTTGATGTTTCATTGGTGTCTTCTCTCCGGTATCTAGTGGTAGAATATGTGGAAATCTTTCAAAGCTTCTCTGCGGGGGGTTTAGACTGGACATCAGGAAGCATTTCTTTACCAAGAAGGTGGTCAAAAATTATAACACACTTCCTAGAGAGATGGGTGATGCCCCAAGCCTGGAAGTGTTTAACACGCTTTTGGACAATGCCCTTAATAATGTGTTTTAACTTTTGATCAGCCCAGAAATGGCCACGTAGTTGGAATATATGATTGTTGCAGATTCCTTCCAAATGAACTATTCTATTCTATTCTATTCTATTCTATTCTATTCTATTCTATTCTATTCTATTCTATTCTATTCTATTCTATTCTATTCTATTCTATTCTATTCTATTCTATTCTATTCCAACAATAGCTGTAATTAATTTCATTGATTTCAGTGGAATGGTTCCTCATGTTCACAGAAACAGAATAAACACTTTTGGGAGTAAAAATTGTCAGAATTTCAAAACATAGATGCATAGATTATATGAATCCTTCAATCCACATGCTATGTCAGTTTTTTGTCCTTCAGTGAAATGTCTTGAAAATGGATCCTTTACATTTAAGCATTTTACATTGACCTTACAAGGAATAAGCCAAATCCTTTTGCTTCAGTAGGTCAGCTGCAGTTCCTAGTCTGTAACAAAACTAGCTAGAAAACTGAGCTCCAAATTTCCTTACATGAAAGCTAAAAACCCCAACAAAACTAGACCAGGAAACAGCTGTGGAAGCATACATGATGTAAAGTGTCTTGGGAAAATATTAAGACCCTTTAATGGTTATGATCCCATTGAACTCTTACCTCCCTTATGTCTCCTTTGATGAGAGATTTTAGCAATGCCTAGTTCAGAAGAGATGCCTTGTCTAAGGTTGTGCTTTAGAGGAAGAGGTATAATGAGCTTTGAACCAGTGCCTTGCCTCTGGGGTGAGCTGTTGCAGTATTGCACGACTCGTCTTTCCTGTTGATTGCTGTGAACAGTAATTCTGAGTCAACTACTCAGTGAGTATTGATTTTGTTGTGAGCAAGGAGCTATAAATGCATAAACCTGTAGCGAGCAACATGCCTAGGCTGACAATAGTTAACTCCTCTGCTGGCTGAAGGGCTCCTTTCCTGTTCAAGCTGGAAACAAAGAGAAAACTTTACAGAATTCTACAGGAAGAATGGACATTATGTGGAATGGAGTTTCCTCTTGCAATACTCTTAATGGTTTTTATTCCTTTCTCATTTTTCTTTTATTGGAATTTGCTGGCTACCTATCCATTCCATTAAATAATACTATTGCTATGATCATGATTTACAGTTATTGCTTCTACTTTTACAGGGGGACTTGCAAAAATAAGTAAAGATATGGCAATTGATTCATTTACTGCTCATGCTCACTGCAAATCAGAAATGAACAAAAACATCAGCAAAGAACGAAAGATGATGGTAGGTTATCTCAAAAATAGGACTGCTAGCTAATTTTAAAAGATTGCTCTAATAGGTAGCTTTAATTAGTACTCTAGGAACTAATACTGTCAGTACTTGGGGTTGATACATTTTGCATTTGATTGCAATGCTTCAAATTCAAGCATTAAACAAGACTGCTTTCAGTTTGGTGTTTCAGTTTTGTAGCTCAGATACATGATTAATTCCCCAGGTCTTGGGGAATTACTATGGCTATCCACTCTGTCATGTTGACTCTGCTTGAACAATCCAGACATTTTAATGAAATCAGACATCTTCTTTCAAGGTATCCTACTTGTAAAATTTCTGTGTAGTTCCTTTCACTTTTATGCCCTACTCTAGAGGACCATGTAAATGCAAGTACTAGGTAACAAAATGTCTTAAATAGAAGACATTACATTTATGTTTTGCTGTCTCATAATATTTGCTTCAGGAAAGATTATTTCTACCTATCCCATCAGTCGTACTGGAGTAGGCCATACAGAAATCATAGAGACAGTATTTGGTACACGAACTTTTGTGAATGACAGGTTTTTAGAATGGGTTTGCGTTATCCTCTGCTGGATCAGTGCCAACTTGGGAAAAATACATGTATCTTAATCTTTTGCACATATACCTATAATAACTTGATTTTTACTATTGAACATATGTTTTTGTTATAACCTGAAAAGTGGAAGTAGCTTCTTGAACAATGCATCTCTTGAGCTGCTATAGATTTGGGTCTCCTGACCCGTGAAGTTAACTTTCACTCCATGATCAAAGCTTTCCCTTCAGCTCATGCATTGTGTAGGCTCTCTTTCATGTAGCACTCATTTCTCTGTCTAAGGAAATCTCTAGAAACAGAAACAATTAATTAGTCTGAACAACAATAAAAAATAAATTAAGACTGGTTTAAAAATAAAATGTCAAATATTTCTTCTCTTGATTTCTCACTTTGTCTGTCTTTCCATTTATGTACCCATTAACCCCAAAAGAATTCCAGAATTTCTTTTCAGGAAAATTGCTAAGCCATTTGAAATCATACCTGCTGTGACTGCCTGTGTCTCTGTGGCTGGGGTGAAAAGCAAGTGGGTGTGCAAGGACCCTCCCTGGAGCCCTCCTTGCTCAGCAGATGGATTTCAGCTTGGGCCACTCATCCTTTGCCTGCTTGTTCCCAGCCTCGCGCCCTGCACTACTCTGCTCACTGGGGTGTGGTGGGCATGTGCCTCTTTGGTGAGGACACAGATATTCTGCCACCCTCAGCTTCAGCTCCCACTGATGGTCGCACTGGTCCCTTCCTGGGTCTTCACATGCAAGTTGGAGCCACTGTTTTTTTTCCAGAGCTCATTCATAGCTCAAGGGACAGTTTTGCAAAGTGCATGCAAGCCATAAAGGTCAGGCATTGACAACTCAACTCTCATTTTCATTATTCCTCCTTTACTGGAAATTTCCCTTCAACCTGTGGTGGAATATATTCAGTTATTCCTCTGAAAAATTAGAAGATCTACTTTGAAATGTCCTTGAGTTTCTAAAATTATATATACTTGCTTGACTTTGAGGTGTTAGCATTAAGTTTTAAGAAGTAAGTTGTTAAAAACATTCATTCTATGAGATCTATCATGAACAGATTAGGTGCTTCTCCAAGGGACTGCTGTTCTTTCAACTGAACTTCAGAAACTCAGATTAACCAGTGGATGCTAAGGAAAATACTCAAAAGTTAAAGTTGATGCATTTTCTCTTTCTCCTTTCTCCCAGTTGCTTTAGGCCAAACATTTCTCCATTTGTCAGGATAAATATATAGTATTGTGAAAAAACCCACAGTTTCCTCAGAGCTGTAAGTTATAAAGAACTCCTTTGCCTTGTATTGGTAGAACTGCAGTTTCTCTGTGTGCCTTTAGAAAAAGAAAATGTCCCATCATTTATTAGTCGCAGTATTTTTTTTCCCATCTGAAAACTACAGACTCTGTGTGTGGGGAGCAGATTTTCTTCTAGTAGTTTAAGGCTGCTTACATTCTAAGGCATTTTTGCACTGCACTTTATTATTACAGAAACTAATGACTTGTTATTTGTGTGTTTCCTCCTTTGTTTGCATGTGGCTATAATGTATTCTCAACTGATTTTTCTCTGCTCTTTAAAATGTCTACAAAACTTTAAAGTAAATCTCCTCAAAATGTTGTTTGGTTGTTTTTAGTCTACAACCTGTGTCAGAAAATATGTCCAAAAAGATATCTATGTAATAAAAAGGATGGAATTCATAGATCATTGCTTTCTTGAAAAACACCAAACAATAATAATTGTTGCTACCTTTATGCATGAGTGTGTTTCTGTCAGAAATTTGCATTTAGAATTTTTTCTAATTTTGTTTATTTCTTTCAGTCTATCTAATCTATTAATTGATTATTATTTATTAACATTTATTCTAAAAAAGTAGAAATAAGTAGAATTAGAAAAATGAAGAAATTAAACTGCATTTTAAATATTTTAGTAATTTAATTAACTGGGTTGAGTCAGTTTTTTTTTTTTCACCAGACGTCTGATTTTGTGAGCTGTTGATAGCCTCTCATGTCCTCAAATTAAATTTATAGAAGCAGGTAGTTTTTTTGAATGCAGATTGGGAATAAATATTCTGAAAAATGTGTCTTGGCTGTGAAATATTCTGGTCATTCAGAAGGACTGAAGCACCTACCTGTGGGAGCTAGATTTTTATTGTGGTAATCAGTCCCCAGTGCTCTGGGAAATCTGGCAACTGGAACATTTTTGAAACTTTCAGCTAAACCAACTTGCTACTCTGCTTGCTGTTTTCATGTATATAAATATTTATAATTATTGAATTCCCTAGAAATAGAAAACAGCAACAATAAATAATGTAAAAGTTGTCAGCTTCTTCACTCTTGCTTTAAAACCCACAAACTCAGAACTAAATATGGATTAAAAACTATCACCATCATGTTCAGGAAATACTGCGGGTAAAGAACAAAAATTCTGTTCTGACCACTTTGAAAAACACAAAGCGAGAGTGTTTAGAGCTTTGCACATTCCAGCGTCAGGGAAGGGAGGTGCTTTGGACTGATGCACAGGTAAGAGAGCAAATAAATTTCCGCATACGTGCATGCAGAGAGGTTGCTGCCTGTGGAAGACAAGCCACTATGAGATCTTCTGTGCACATAGCAGGAGATCAAGAATGTTTTGCTCTACATGAAGAATAATATCCATAGCTCAGAAGATGTGAAGAAAGGAATAAAAAAGAGTGAATCCTTAACAATGTCTGTGACTGTGGGGAAAAGTGGGCAGATGGGGAACAGAGAATCAGAAGAGAAATGCTGAAGGGCATGGAAAAGTTGAAGAAGCTTTAAAGAGGAAAAGGAGAAAAGAGAAAAACAAAGTAATAAGACCAGCATGGATATTTTTCTTAACGTAAGACTAAAGAATGTAAGACTAGAGAATACCAAGCATCTGATTAACATACTTTCTCTGCTTGCATTATAAAATACAATTTTCAAAACAAAGACTTAGATGTATGTAACCATTGTATTCTAAAGCGTACTTAAATCCATTAAGAAAAAAATTACAATTAAGAGGAGCAGCTCTTATCAAGATTAAGTTCTTTGAACATTCAGGTTTAGGATGGTGAAATAAAAACATGGATGGACAACATGGAGCAACTGACCTAAATTAAGATTTTAGTGCTCCATTAAGTGCTATTGGTTAAGAAGCTAGTATACCTAAGAAGAAAAACAGGTGTTTTAGACCAAATTTTGGCTGTGTAACCCTCAAACCCACAATTCTAAATGTAAACTGTGGTTTATAGCATAGTTACATCTTAGAAACAAGAGATAAGAAAGTAACACAGCAGCTCAGAGGCTCTGCAAGTAAAATAACTGCTGTCCTTCAGCATCAGCAAAGAAATACTCACTTACCTTCGGGCTGCTTTCACACCGTGATTTATACATTTTATGTTAATGTAATTTGTTCTGGACTGTCATGGAAACTGCCCTTAGACACAGGTCTTGTGCCTTTCATTGCACAATTCATGTGCTGCTCAGTGTCCAGCATTGCAACACTGGACTCTGAGACTACTCCAAGGCATTGCTGGCAAAAGAGAGAACTGCGACTGAGTGCTCAAATTTGAAAACCTATTTTTGCTTTCTTGCTCTTTTCAGAACATTGGTAGTTGTTGAATACACTTTAAAGGCATCTTAAAATGGGAAACAAAAGCATCCAATGATTTATGAGACATCTGAGACATTTAACTCTGGAAGTGTTGAATATTAAAATTTCCATTACTTTTAAATCCTGTAGAAAATGCTCAGTACCTTTAAAAATGAGCCTTTTGGAGACAAACAGCACACTGATAATTCTGTTATCCTCTCTTTTATCTCCCTTAGTTCATGTTCCCTCTGTGCTCTGCTACTTCTTGTCTGCTTTCTTTATAAACTTTCTTCATGGCTGTTAAAGCTAGATTTCAAGGGTAAATGTCCAATAAGTGGGATTTAAATTCTATTTTCTTCAGCTTTCCTCTGAGGTGTTATATGATAAATATAGTAAATTGTTATTGAAGGCTTTATAATGCACATTTATGAAAACAAAGTAACTCAAATTCCTCTCTAGATCTTTCCACAATTTTAAAATCTACTGTTCTTAAATTGTGAGCAGTGCAGTCAGATACCTGTACTGTCTTGTCCTGCTTGTTTGACAGCAGTCTCAGAATCCTGTGTCATTTACCTTTCTTCAGTATCAAGTGACCTGCTGTGATACCAGAAACAGCTTGGTTTTGTGAAACTGATAACAATGATGACATAATTTTTTTTCTTGGGGTGTGTATTACAATAAAGTGTTCTCTCTTCAGTTTAATTCTGTATACTCAAAATTTCTTACCAGTATCAAAATGAAAAAAATAAGTAATGTATGCCATGCTGACTACAAACCTTAATTCTAGCTTGGAGATGGTCTTCAGGTTGTTTTAGTTCATCAGCCAATGTTGAGTCAGTGAAGCATGTTATTTCCTCTGCTGTATTCTTGGCACATGCTCATGATGAATATGGAAGGTTGTCTTCATCTTTTTAAATAAATAGGAAAACACTATAAGGAGCAGGTGAGCAGATTATAGGATATACAGTCAGGATTTATGTCTGTTTGTGGGAACAACAACATCAAATCCTAAACAGACCTCAGTTTCTGACTGTCTGTTTCACAACCAGATTTTGATAGTATGAAGTCCAGGAAAAGAAAAGAATGGAATTAGCCTGCAGTGTGCACAAGTATAGAAGACAGAAGAAGCCTAGCAGATGAAAAACAAACCAAAAGAACTAAACTCCAGTTTTGCCCCTTTGGGGAAGAAAGTTGCAAGGTGGATGTCAACAGTCCCTGCCCATCACAACCTGCTTTTATTCAAGAAAACCTTTGCAGAATTTTCTCCTGAATTTGAAGTCAGACAAGTGATTGTGGGTAAGGGAGATATTAATGATGAAGTAGATTTATTAATCCAGGAAACCAGGAAAGAACTTGAATATTTTGTCTCCTTCTTCTTGTCTTTATTTGGTGAATTCTAAAACAAACAAAAGAATCCCATGAAAATATTACATGATATTTATGATGTCAAACATATAAGTGAAAAAAAAGGCAAGTAAATTCTTGAAGGAAACATTTTTTTTCTGCCACATTATAATCCACATAAATAGATATTCTAGAAGTTCTGGAAAGTGGTGAAATGAAAGTGGTGAGAATGATTGTAATAGAGGGACAAGGAGCATAGATGTTGAATGAGGAAGAAGATCTGATGCCAATTAATACTGGCGTTGGTAGGAGCCTACTTTCTCCCCTAGCCTAATATGGAGGATGAAAAACCTTTCTCTTTCTTTGGAGCACAAAACTGCTTAAGACCTGTAAATGACATCTTAATCATAACTTGTGCCTAAATGCAACACAGAGAATGTCTACAGGATTAGAAAATATTTTTTTAAGACTATAATGTGATCATACAGAATGAGGATTCTCATTCTGGCAAGACATGAGCTCTATGAAATTTTTCTTGCTTTTGAGCCTGATTTTGTTTATCTATACAAACTTTTGAATCAGTTTTGAAACTGATTTTGTTTATCCATACAAAGGGCAGCATGATAGGAGAATGTCATTAATATCTCCTAAGATTGCAGTAACTGTAGACCATATGAACTACTAAAAATTATTTTCTTTCTTATTTTGCTGACCAGTGTAGTGAACTATGAAAAATGTCAATGCCACCTCAATTCCTGCATACAATGCTGATGAATCTCCCAAAACAAATTTGTATAAATATTTTGGGGCTCATCAGTAGGCTAGTGGAGTGTTGAGTCATCCCTATGACCTAGACTGCAACCTGCTATCTCACTTGCCTATTTACAACTGCTTAGGAAATAAAATGCAACTTTCAAATGGGATTCTTTTCTGGCTTTCAGAGCCATTACATGAAATGAATACTCAAAGCATCAGCTAAGTATAAAAACATAAATCAAGCTGACATCAATGAGACATGAAAATATAAATCAGGTTGCGGTGACTCAGCCCTCAAGTGGGCTGGAGCTGCCCAGTGTCCATCAAGCGCTGGCAATGCAGTGGTGGGAGCACCTGAATGAGGATCACCCTGAAGGCGGATCTGAGGGTGGCACCAAGGTCTAGTCACTGCCTCTCCCTCTGGAAAGTTCTCTGTAGTTTGGTACCCCATTGGTCCCCAGTTCTAGCTCCCAACTCCAAGTTACCCCATTTGCTGTTTGTGTTGTTCTGCCCCTGTTGCTGTACCCCATTGGCTGTTCCCTTTTTCTCCGCCTCTTTCTCCCTGTGTATAAAACCGTGGACCCAGCCGTTTTTCCTGGCCTTTTGTCCCTGGACCCTCTGGAGTAAAGAGGGTTCTGGAACCTGTACAGAAGGTCCTTCTCTCTTCCTTCACCTTGGGAGACGCTTGCAAGCCATCAGTGGTCAAGCCTGCTCCCTTTGCTTAGGAGCCACTGCAGCCACAACAGCAGCTGCCCTGCAGTTCCCTGCCATCTGCGGGAAGGATGCTGAGCCCCACCAGGTTGGGGGATGCATGACAGCGTCAAAATCAAACCGACATGACTTACGTTGCAGTACACGTATGTGCAACCTTAGTCTGATTGTTATTCTGAGATATTTTTTTGCTAAACAGAAGGAATTAAGGAGATGTGATGATATATAAAATTTCAGGAGGCCGGAAGGCACATACAGAATATTTACCTGTATCTATTTTCTCTTCACAGGTACCCTTTCTTTTTCTGTTGGCTCATGGCAGCTCCAAATCTTTGGATCATAGAATGGTTTGAGTTGGAGGGGACCTTTAGATGTCCTCTAGTCCGACCCCCGTGCAATGAGCTGCGGCATTTTCAACCTGATCAGGTTGCTCAGAGCCACATCTAATCTGGACTTGAATATTTCCAGGGATGGGGTATCCACCACCTCTCTGGGCAAGCTGTGCCAGTATTTCATCATCCTCATTGTAAAAAAAACCTACTTCCTTATATATCTAGTCTGCATCTGCCCTCCTTTAGTTTAAAACTATTATCCCTTGTCCTATTAAAAGCTTTGTCCAGATCCTTGTGAGCTCTTTATAAGTATGAAAGGCCACAATAAGGTCTCCCTGGAACTTTCTCATCTCCTGATGAGAAGGCTAACTAATCCCAACTTTCTCGCCCTTTCCTCACGGGAGAGGTGTTTCACCCCTCTGATTTTTTTCGTGGCCATCCTCTGGGCCTACTGCAACAGGTCTGTGCCTTTCCTGTGCTGAGGACTCCAGAGACAAATAATCCGTTTAGGATCTAACCAGTGGAGAGAAGAGGGCTCCTTTGTCTGAATGATAAATGCATCAGTAGGTGCACAGATTTGATAAATTTTTAAAAGAGAACCTGTCACTCACAGTTTATTTCATAGGAATCCTTTTTAATTCCCCAGAATTAGATTTAGTTGTACTTTACCTCTCATTTAAAAAGTGAAAGTTCTGTCAATCTCCCTAAAGTTATATCTACTTGTAACAGTGATACTAGCTCAAGGAAAAGCTTACCAAAAAATCCCCTCCATAATAAAACCCCCACTCAATAAAAGCCCTTGTGACAATTTGTGTTTGTCAGTGGCATAATTTTTATTTGATGATTCAACCCAAACAAACATTGTAAGGAAGAATTTATGTATCTAAAATTGCAGGAATGCATAGAGTCTTACTAATTCCTTATCATTGGAGTTTTAAAAGGTTTTCTCTCGTAATGTAGCACTTTAATGTTGGAAGACCTAGTACTTAAAATGGTTTTTAGACAGTCCAGTGGGTAAGTCCAAAGGTAAGAGTGCTCAGAAAGCTTGGGTTTCCGTGTCATCTCTGTCTCTCTTTAGAGATGATTAATATCTGCTCATTTCACAGTGTTGCTGCCCTGCTTAGTTACCTTATAAAATCTCTGGTGTGAAGATTGTCTCTTAGTAGGCCTAATTTTCTTTGAAGTTATAAAATTATATGGCAAAATCAGGTTTTTGGCCAGGATGTCAGTGGTCCAATTCAAATGGATGGTGTGTTGAGTACTAGTTAAAATGAGATTTTAGGAGAATCGTGTGTGTAGTGGGACTGTAGCCTTATTAATTTTGTATGTTTGCATAAAAGACATAATTATGCAGGTGTTCTTTTGCTGCAGCCTGTCTCTTGTAAAACTGCCTAAATTCCACTAAGGGTTTATTCACTTAATCAAGTAATGTTTTTGTTCCCAAACACATCTTTGAAAATGGGATGGAAGAATGTTTTTGTCAGAATTTGCTTCATGAACAAGACTATGCATCTTCAAACAAGTTTATCTACAACAGAGGTGATTTTACTAGATTTATTACTATCTGTTCTGTTAGTTCTTCTTGAAAATCAACATCTATTCCCTTTGAAATGCTTTGTTTTTAGGCAGACTTCTAAGCTGCAATATCTAGGAAAGGCAGATATTTCTGAGAACTGAGGGAAACTGAAAAAATACGTGTAAAACAGTATCTCAGATTGGTTTTTTCTTACAAGGACCTCAGCCATTGTCTCACACTAAACAATGCCTTCTGTTTTAAAACTCAGAGTTGGGAAGAGAGTATTTGCAGTAAGGAATTTATATGACCTAGATAAAGGTGCACTGCAAGTGTAATTTGTGTTATTTTTGTAATGTAGAAATTATAGTACGGAAAAATAACAAAAACAATCAAAAAAGAACATCTGTCATGTACAAAACATGAATTATTTCGTGTAGTAGATAATTCATGTACATAATAAATATGAGGCTTATCCTAATGCTGTGCCATCTGGAATCCAGCCATTTCTATCAGAGTGTTTATTTCCATGTGCTTTTAGTTTTGCTTCACTTTGCACTCTCCTTCCTAAAAGAAATTATTCAAATTTACACTCTCTAAACCTCAGAATGCTGTCATGTCTTGAAATAATTGATTGCTGTCCAAAGCTAGCTTGTAAAGCTAGGTTAAAGTGTCCTGGGGTTCAGTAAAGTATTTACTGGGATATGGGTGTGTGATTGCTGAGGGAAAGTAGCAGGTACAATATTAAAAGATGTAATTTACTCAGACTTCAGGTTGGTGCTAATACAGAGTATCAGCCTGCATGTGTCGTTAGAGATTTCTATAACCTTTGAGTTTTCTGGCACAGAAATGCAGTTTAGCTGGTAACAGCCATTATGGTCTCTTCTGATTTCCCTGTAGAAATGAGTACTCATATAAAACCCAAGGTCTTAATGGTGTGTTTTTGAAGTGGAAAGAGAGAGAATGTATCCTTAGTGATGAAAGTATCTCTATGCTAAGTTCAACTCTGTCAAATTCAGTTTACCACATTGCACTTTTTCTGCACATTAATGTGACGCTGGATGTACAATAAATACAAATCAAATTTAAATGTGTAACCCTGTGTGAGGAGAGGGAAGAATGTCTGAGTGCTGGTTAAAAGGCTCTCCTGGAAGACTTCTGGTCCTTCTGAGAATTAATATCACAGAATATTAGTGTTAATTCATGCTGCTGATATAAATTCTCTCCAGAATTCAAAACAAAGGAGAACCATGGCTTGGCCTTTCTTCTTAACTTTTTTTCCATTCTTTGGAAAACCTACTTGTTCCTGCTTCCACAAGAATGCTATTCCTGTGGATAAAATGTGTAGTTTCAACTGAAACTCATGTCATAATAATGTGGAATTACCTCTATTACTTTTACTGACTAGATAATAGTTAGGCAAATGTTTTTATTTTCCAGAAGTTTTCAAACTATGATCACTTGTAATATATGATGCTGCTGTGTTTTGTATCTAGGTTTTATTCTGTTGTCTGGTAATAAAAATATAGAAGAGGAACAAAATAATTTTAAAATGTGTTTTCCATTGAAATCAAGGTCATTATTCAGACTGTAAGTCGTCTGGACTGGTTCATCGGTGTTCTGCATTTCTTTTTAGACATGCTGTGTTTCTGACCAATTAACTAGTTCATTAGCTTTGAGTTTAATTGATCTGCAAATGAGCAAAGGTCCAGCTTCAGAACCCACCTTACAAGGGTTATAAAAGGCTTCCCAATTTTTTTCTTAAATTACAAAACATTAGATTTTCACTTCACACATTTAGTCTTTTAGTTCACTCAGTCTTATCCCTTTTCCTTTGGACAAGATGCCAACCAGCAAAATGCCAGTTCTTGTTTAACCCTTAATATATTGCCTTTCATGCTGATAATTAGCATGATTGAACTCTTCTCTCTTCCATTGCTTATTAGCACCTGCTTCAGGATTAGACTGGTAGTTGTGCTCCAGCAATTCATAAAACTGAAGTACTGGGTAAAAAGAGGTCACTTTTCCATTTTCCATCATTTCTTAATTCCTCCAAGTTTCTCCAAAAATAATGTTGTTATTTTTGGTCTCTGGTGGCAGAGACTGGCTTTAGACAGTCCATTCAACTGTGCATCACTTCCAGTTGTGGCCAAATCACCTCGTGTAGTGTTTCATCAATAATGTGCACTTTGAATTGTAATCCTTGCTTTTATATTCAGTATAAGTCTCCATATAATTTCTCCACAACACTGTTATCTAGTTTGGCTGTCTCTGAGTGAAGAAGGCGCCTCAGCTGATCCCACAACATGCTCCATCTGCTCTCCTGGAGAAAGCAAACGGCTTCAAGCTTGAAGCTCAGCTGTGGTCCAGCTGTCAGCTTCTCCTGCTTGTGGTGTCAATGCACAGGACAGTCCTGGCAGATCCATCAGTGCTTGCAGTGATCTCTGTTGCTACCCCATGAGTACCAAAAGCAATGTGCACCGTGGTCATATTTAGTAAGCCATTAGAAGGTCAAGAACAAAACTAGCAACAATTTGATTTCCAGTGTTCCAGTACCTCAGCCATCTGAGTAATTAAACTTTCTGTTGCCATCACTGATTTAGCACTGCCAAAATTGACTTAGACAGCCTTGGCACCAAGAGGTTTTTTTCACAGGAGTGACGAGCTAGATGAGTACAATCCCGGTAGAGTAGAACCCATACACCTGGAACACACAGCTGGGATAAATCAAATCATTGAAAATTGCTGAAGCTCTGTTATGGGTCTGTGAGTTCTCCTGTCCTAGACAAATACTTGAAGGAAGATTGCAGTTCTATTCAGGATCATAGCTGATATTGACTCTTGACTTGCTGCATACACCAAGCTTCCTTCTGTCAATGTTAAAATAGCTTTTATTAAATTTATTATTCCACCACTGTGGGATTAATTACAATTTTTGCAGTAGCACGAGGTTCAGCTCTGAAATTCTAAATGAATTATTTTGCTAATTCTTTGCTTAATTTCATCTATTTAGGTTGCAATTGAGTGATAATGCTTTGCACTTCAACTTTAGTAAGTTTCCATTAACTGACATCTTCAAGCTATATTCTTATTGCAAATGCTAATGATTTGCCTTTTAATTTTTTTTTTAATTTTATTCTTCCAATATAAGGACTGGAAGTGAACAGGTAAATGAAGTGGTGGTATATGGAAAATGACGTAAAGGAGATGATACTTTACAGAAAACATCACCAAGCTGTGAAATCCCTATACCTAACTTCTGTTCTGTTATTGGCAAAGCAGCCAAATGTCCAGCAACCTATTTGACTAACACTTGGCTCTCCTCTGGACATCTCTTCTTCTTCCTTTCTGGCTTCCATTCCCCTAAAGAACAGGTCCTAAAAGGCAGCACGTGATGCTGCAATCTTTACTCGGCTTTGGTGTGATGGTTTGTTGTAGGTGAGGGCAATTGGTGTGGAGATAGACTTTCTTGGCTGAGGTTATGGCGAGGATAAAGGCATGGATGAGACACTTGGCAGGAAAGTGTATTGCTGTGCTATATGCATATGCCATCTTAGGGACAAGCTCAGCACCCCAAACAACCTCTGCTTAATTCTTTTTTTCCCCCTAAATTGTTATAGGTGCTTAGCTGTGTTCAGTATAATTTTTCATTTCTATGTGCTTTGGATACCAGTATTCAGTCACTGGTAGATTCACTGCTCTCAGTTAGAGAAAATACACTAAAAAATTTGCATTCATACAAGCCTCTTCCATAGACACATGTTTCTGGCCAATCTCTGAGGCAGACTATGAGGTTCTGTGTCCTTTATATTTAAAAAAACCAATTCATTGCTCTTCTTTTCTATCTTTTGCTTTTGAAAATACGCTACTAAGAGGATGAAACCAGCTAAAATGCTTTCAGTATAACATTTTTTTTTCTGGAATGGAAATTTGGCGTATTTAAAAATAAATAATTTTTTTTGAAGTCCAAGCTCTGTTCAGATGAATTATGATTCATAAAGGGTACCTGGCTTCACTCCAGAGGAGCCTGGGGACCCAAGAATGGTCTGAGCTCAGACTACGCAATTCACCATGGTGAGTATCTAGCTGTGTCTGCAAAACAGGAGGCCATCACTGACCATCAGCTGTGGGGCTCTGAGAGTGTAAGAGCAGTGCAGGAGCACTGGGGCTTGTGTTGATCTTGTCTTGCTGCTTTTGTGTATCCTGTGAGTGTAAAACCCAGACCTCTAATAAAGGTATAGTTCTGTGCAGATTATTTTGGTGCTACCAAAATTATTGTACTAACAACTCTCAAACTTTAGGAGGAAATATTTTTCCTACAGTACTGCTGCTTAGCTGCTGTTTTTTTGAGGCCCTCAATGCATAATTTTCCCCATTCTCAAATATACACACATATTTCTAAACCTTCCCATCCTGAACATGGTCTTTCCTTTTCTTCATGAAAATATTCAGTAATGATAAAAATGTTCATAATACAAGCTAAGCAATTTTGCTCATAACTTTCTCTCAGAAAAGGAAGCTCTGTATATCAACAATATTAACTGCTGACTCATTTAATATAGAAGTAAACGGCCATTGATTGGAAATGACTGCTTTGCGGCACTGGTTTTAACAGTCATCTAAATAAAACAGCATTGCTCTGAGAGTTGTTAATAAAAACCATAATGTTTTTATGTGTAGCTTTATAAAGTTATGCTCATCTTTCTGAGTAGTGAACTTTTGAGCTAGACTTCTGCCCCTTAATATTTTATTCTTTTCCAGTTTCTGGACTTTTAACACTTACCTTGGAAATTCTTTATTATTTAGGGGAAATAGGCAGTTGGATTTCTTGCCATTTGAGACTCTCATTTATTACTGATCTGTTTGTTGCATTGCTAAGCTGAATCTTGAAAACAAAATTATGCAGTAGAAAGCGAAAAATTTTTAAGTGGTTTGGATTCAAATTACATTCATATAAGTAATTATAGTGAAATGATAGAGTTTTAATTCTTGATGAAGTAAGGAAGGGGGTCTGCCTTGGATTTGAGGAGAGTGGGCTTTGTCCTGTTTAGGGCACTGGTCCAGACAGTCCCCTGAGAAACAGTACTTGATAAAAAAGGGGTCCAGAAAGGCTGGACGTTAAGAAGGAAATCCTGCAGACACAGGAACAGGCTGTCCCCATGTGCCAGAAGAAGTGCTGTGGGAGAAGAGGACTGGCCTGCCTGAACAGGGAGATTCACATGATCTCAGGAATAAAAAAAGAGAGTTTTTGACATTTTCCTGGTTCTGGCCAGGATTGGGTTTACTTTTGCAGCAGCTGGGAGAGGCAAGGCCAGGACCGCGGGGCCATTCTATACCCCCTCACACCATGTGCAGGGGGTTCACATCTTTTTTCTGGTTTGCCAGAATGTGCAGCTGGGTGGCACCGGGTTCCACATGGTGAGCACATGCATGTGAATGCCTGTCTCATACACTTTGATTTGAGTATTGTTGTCACTGTTCTTACTTCATTGCTGTTTCCAGTAAACTGTTATCTCAGCCTGTGATCTTTACCTTTTTGTGCCTCCAATTCTCTTCTCCATCCCACCACAGGGGGAAGGGAAGAGTGAGCCAGTGGCCTATGGTCTGGGGTGTTTTCAGTGGGAGTATTAAATTGGGGAATACCATTCCTAAACCATGACAGAACTTTGGAAGAATAGGCAGGAGCTCAGGAAGAGTACAAGGATGTTGTTAGGTCGGGGAAAGAAACTCAATCTGGCCACTGATATGAAAGATAATAAAAGGTGTTTTTGTAAATAGGCCAGCAACAAAAGGAGGACCAAGGAAAATCTCCATCCTTTGTTGGATGCAGGAGAGAACATTGTCACCAAGGAAGAGGGAAAGGCTGAAGTACTCTGCCTCGGTCTTCAACACTAGGAATGGTTACTGTTGGGCTACACTGTATGCTGGAAGAGAGATTAGGCCTTGTCGGCCAAAGAGAGAGCCTCGTTCTCAGACCCAGAGGTGACCCTGGGATTACAGCCAGGTCACCGGGGATGGGCTGAGAGAGCATTGTGGGTTTCTGGACAGTGTCAGCCCTATGAGATGTGATAATTGCAGTTTCTGACCTTGTAAGGTATTGTTTATCCTTCACCATAATAGGCAATGTCTGGGAAATACCCCAGGTGATTGGGGGACACTGAGGTGAACACCTTTCCTGTTTATATGATGTGATATCCTGTTAGCTACTGGTATTTAAGGGAATTTCTGATGCGCAATAAAGGCTTTTGCACTTTTCCTCCATGTGTGCAGAGTCCTTGCCCATGCGTGAATACTGCAGGTTATCATGAGGGCAGCCAGTCCTCTTAGTTGGTAGACAGGTACTGGGAGCAGAGTAGAACCCCCATAATCCAGGAGGAGGTAGGTAGTGACATTCTGGTCCATTTAGACACTCAAAAGTCCCTGGGATTGGATGGGATTCATCCAAAGGAATTAGCAGCAGAGCTCCCTAAGCCACCCTCTGTGATTTATCAGTCCTGGCTCACTGGGGAGGTCCCAGGTCATTGCAGGTTGGCCAGTGTGACGCCCATCCACAGAATGGCCAGAAGAGGATCCAGGCAACTAGAGGCCTGACCTTAGGGCCCAGGAAGGTCATGGAAAAGATCATCTTGAGTGCGATCACACGGCACATAAGGGACAAGCGAGGGATCAGGCTTGTTTATTTCCTGATCTTCTGTAGGTCATTTGAAATAAACAAAAAAATCTAATTTCGGATTATGGAAATCTGAGAACTATTCAAATTTTTTATTTTGAGATAAAAAGGCTGTGTGAAGGAGCTGAGTGGAATTTTACACGGCCAGGATCTTTAGTAGGAAAGTGCACATATTTAGAGTGAAGATTTGGTTGATTTATGTAGGTTTTCTTTCCCCTCAACATGTTATGTCCAATGTGATCTTACAACTTTTTTGCAAGAGAGATCAAATTGATCTTTTTGAGCTGTTGCCAGGAATTTGAATCCTTCACCAAATATGTTATAGTATGCTACTGTTTCCATTTGAACCTAATACTTCTGGTGTCTGTAATGTAGTTTTGTTGTGACAGCAAGTAGAAGCAGTTCTCAGAACAAATAGAAATGCTTGCTCTACTCTCTGCATTCTCTCCCTCTTTTGTATGTCTTTTCTTTCTTCCTGTGTCCTTTGTAAGTAGCCAAAATTCGCTAGAAGCAGAGTAGCCTGGAAGAAACCATGAAAAGTGAAGCAACTGCAGCTGCAATGTTGAGGAAAGGGGTGCAGGACAGCATCATGCCCTGCGGTTCCATCACTTCAGCAGGTAGGCATCCCGAGGGATTCTACAGTGGTTTTTGGTTTTGGGGCTTTTTCCCCATCTATGTGTATATCTTGTTCCCTGGGTCAGAAGACTAATCATTAGGTATTTGACAAGTGTGGACAGCCTGGAGAATGAAGACATAGGAACTAAATTATAAACAGTATTTCTACACCAGCAGTAGCAAATAACTTTCTAACTGCTATGCAGTGTAAGACTGCATGGAAAGTAAAAAAAAAAAAGCACCTTTATTTCTGGAAAAATATGGATGAAGAGATTTTCAAAGAGACTGGAACCTCAGTATTTAGGTGTCTGATTTCAGATAATTCACGGAGACTGACTTTTAGTTGGTGTATATTTTATTGTAACGTCTAATTAAGCAGAATATAGTCTTGACTGCCTTAATGGTTAAAATGACTGATGTCTGCAGTAACTGTGGCTCAAACTGTTACTTGTCATTGTAGCATTGTAACATTGGACACTTCTGTGAAAAATAAGTACTTTACTTTTGTAAATTGGCCCTGTCTATTTTTTTCTACTGGTATTTGAAAGACCAATGGCAAGTCCTCATGTCCAGATGTTTGTTAGATCAGCTTGATCTATTTAAAGAATGTTTTGATGAATTTGGTAAAAGGCTTAAGGTGTGTTCAGGATTTCAAGACCATATTAACCCTCCAACGTTTATAACATTATTATAGAGGATGTATGCTGATAACAGTATATAGAGGATGTTTCTCATGGGGAGTGTTATTTCTATCACAAGCCCAAGGTTGTCCAAGACAGTATTTCATACCTCCAGAGAAATACAGGTGATCCAGATAGTATGCAATAATAGTATAGTGGAGAAAATGGTCTCAGTATTTGCAAAAAATGCCTCAGATTTTCTGCTGGACTCTTTGTGACCCTCTGTGTTTCCACTGTACATTTTGGGTAACCTGAAGACATTCTTAGCAAGTTGGAGACAGTATCTCCATTCTCTTCTGCTGAAAGCCTTGATATGAAATAATCCTCCCCTTTGGAGGATTGCTGGAACTCAGATGTATGAGTTCATTGAGTGGACAGAAATAAGGAAGGAAGAAAAGTTACCATCACAGCAGCAATTTTAAATTGTATGCATGAATGAATTTCTGAGAATTAATAACATGAAATACAGTGGGATTGTTTTATTACCCTTACTGTTATGAAAAGACAAGTAGCCATTGTAGGTGAGGCTGTCTAGTTTCCTCAGTAATAAGTACTTTATATTAGAGCTGAGATTTGGCACTCCCCTGATAATTTTTGCTCACAGAAATTGTATTGAGGAGAGGATAACGTGCCTTTTACACTTCTTTTTGAACCTTACATTTGCTGAAACCCCAGCAAAGCCTATGTGGTATTCTCATGCTCCTTCAAACAGATATTTCACAGTTCTGTGTTAAGTCAACTAAGAAAATACTTGGAATTATTCTCAGGCACACATCTCTGTAAATCAATGTGAACCAGTTGGTATCATTGCCAGCTGATCCTGGGCAAGGCCTTTCTGCCCCAAATGTGATAAAGAATGAAGTAATATTCCTCTAGATGGAAGAAAATTGTATGAAGGCAAATTTTCACCACTTAAAAGGTGAACAAATTAAGTCAAAATAGCAGTGTTATTTATAGTTTAATTAACAAGTAGGCAAAATGTGCTAATGAATTAAAGTAACTGCTTTTGGTATTGACAGATACAGAGCCGTTAGTAACTTGCTCCTCTGTTTCCTGTAAGAATCACATAAAAATCATACAGATTTGGATAATTTACTGAGTGCTAAAATGTGCTTTAAAAGGTTAAATTTATAAAACTCATATACATTTTATATAGATTTTGTATCAGTTAAGAACATTAACAGCTAATAGGATACCACTGGATGTAATACAATAAGCAGGCAACTTTCCTGGTGTTAAAAACTCATCAGTGTGAAGCAGGGGCTTCTTTAATTGGCCTGTTAAGTAAGATATGTAGTGAGAATGAGCATGGTCCAGAAAACTGAGAGGTATCAGGAACTGTTTGATTTGAATATTATTTGGGATCTGCAAGTCATTAATACACTTATCTTTAGATTATTGTACTTTAAGTTTTCTGGATTTCAAACAATTCAAAAGAAGTAATGATTATGTTTGGGAGAATATATTGATATTTTGTGTAAAATCCAGATAAACATGTTGCACAGCATTCTATTCTGTACTTCATTTTTTACCTCTTTTCTCACCTTCTTGAATTCAGCTACATATGAAAAAGAAAAAAATTTCATTTTCACCTATATCAGTTTAGTATCAGGTCACAAAAATGGGTGTGTAAGAAAAAGAAGTGGGGATGAGTGACAGAGGCAGGAGGTGCTGCACTACTTCTGCAGTGTGCTGGTTTACAAAGCCAATGGCCCGAGCTGCAAGACTGCAATTCAAGAAAAAAATTTATTCAGTTTTTGTTATCTTTTCACACAACTACTGTTGTGAAGATCTGTGAAGATCTTTTTGAAGACTATACCAAAAACTTCTATGGAGAATTGATATTAGGAAGCCATCTCAACTATTGTAAACCATCTTTTACTATATCAAAAGAATTATAATCACATAATGAGAACAGAACAGCATCACATGATGAATATGCAGAATTTTTTCTTGTCTAATGGCTATTAATGCGCTAGTGACCCGATTAAATAAAAAAACTAAAGAACTCACAAAGCAGATTTCTTTAAGATTTTCATAAATTAGAAATTATATTTCGAAATATTTGTTGCTGTGTCTGCATGTCAGTTTATTTTTACTTTTAGAATAGGTTGGAAAAATAGATCTACAAAGTGTTGAATGTTCTGCCCAGAATGCCTGTCCAAGCGCCGTGCCTTTTCAACAAGGAGACTCTTATTTCCTTTAAGCTTTACCAGCTACATTTATCTGCTCCGGGCTTTCTATATAGCATTTTCAGCAATGTCTTCTGTCAGCAATAAATTGTTGTATACTATCTGGATACATTCACTAGAGTTGAATTCAGTGCATAACTTGAATACAGAAATAATAAATTCCTTCAGGAACAATTCTATAAAGAAAATACAATTTCACCCCTCTCCTCCCCATCAGTTTGTGATTATTTTCAATGTTTACTTTAAATTGAAAGTGGTAGAGAAACTGTCTTCTCAGTAGCGTTTCTAATGACATTGCAAGCTGTTGGAAAACAGAAAAGTATTTTTAAGCAAGTATCTGTTGTGGAAAGAAGCCATTGATATTAGCTTAAAGAGTAATTGAGGGATCAGCTTGATTATTGAGACTGGAGGAAAGAATCTGATACTCATTCATGAGTAAATTTTTCTTGTGAAAAGACATCTCAGTAAGTGGGAAAGGTTTCAGCAAGGGCCATGCGGTTTGGTGTAAAGTTGTTATGAATGTCTCAGAGGAACAATGTGACACCTCTGTCAGCTACAAACATGGACTGTGGTGGGAGCTGGGAGTTACAAAGAAATGCACGGAGAGAGGTGAAATCTCAATAAGAATCCTTAAACAAGGTTATACAAATGACTGATGAGTAGCTAGATGTGGGAAGGTTTCTGTCTCATATCTTCACAAATTATTGGAGTATTTTAAAAAGCAGCTCTGATTCAAACACAAATTTTAATAACTTTCTTGGGACTTGGTTTTTTTTGTGAGATATGGTTAGGTCATGATCTGCCTTATACTGGAATAATGAATTAAAAATAAATTTGAAAAAATTAGCAAGTAGAGAATCTAGTTTAACAACAGTAAGAGTTATTCAGCAGGTATCTTTTAGAAATGATCTCAGGTTTTTTCAGTACAAGTTATAGTCCAACAAGTGACTTTTTAAAAGTTGTGTCTTGACCTATATTTATTAATTTACATTTTGTATCTGTACATATACTGTTATATACTGTCATATACTGTGGGTAAAATTCACCATTTAAATCAGAAGGTTAAGATCAGTTCTTCCAGAGATGAAAATATACAAGTTAGCAAGATAGAACAAAACTGAAGCTCAGTGGGATGCTGGTTTGGACAACACATATTAAAACATTTTTATGAAGAAAATTGCAACTTTCTGTTAAGAAATAATTTAAACAATCTTTCTTTTCAGTGTAAAATGGTAATGATTTGCTTTTCAAATATTTGTTTTTGATGAAAAATATAGTCTCTGGAGATAATACACTTATCGTAGTCCTGTCATGTATAAGGACACTTAATGAGATAAACAACATTCCATAATTTTGCTGATACACTGGAGGTAACGTTGTACCCGTATCTCAGTGAAATTATGATTTTATAATTAAACCAGGAGATGAAGAAACTTTCTTCCAAAATTACATCAAAGGACAGCAGCTTAGTAAGTTGGAAAGACTTGTGACTGCAACATTACTCCAAAGTTCAGGGTCCTTCATGTAGCGGAGGGGTGAACATGGGAATTCTCTGAAGCTTCTTCATTTTCAAATCAAGTAGAATAGAGATTTTCAATTAGAAAACCTGTGACTTTCCTCTCTATGAAGGGAGAAGACTCCTGATGGCTTTTATGTGCTTGTTAAAGTTAAGTAATGACCCTAAAGTTCTGCACATAAATGCGAGTTGAATGCTTGATATTATCCTGAAATACCCTCTGGCAACTTGCTCCGTGCTTGAGTTCTTGCTTTATTCCAGTGCAGACAGAGCTGCATAGGGATGATGGTGTTACATGGACTGGTTTTGTGCCAAGGAAAGCCCTTTAATTTATATATGTGGGTAAGTAAAAAAATACTCCTCAGGAAATTTCAGAGACACCTTTCTGGTTTGTTTTGGATGTTTTTTGAAGGTCAGGTGAGAAAGTGTAAAATAAGTTATGAGAATTGTGTGTCTCTGACTAAATGCCATTTTATTGAATGCTCTCACGTAGCCAACATTTGCTTTTGTGCACAGAAACCCTCTTTATTATTTAGTTTGAAGCTCCTGATAATAAACAAAACAATAAAACTGGCTATTAGGCTAGATGACTGAAAGTAACTGCTTTGCAAAAGTCAATATTCAACTCACCAGATGGGTACATGAAAACAAATATTGTTTCCTTAGGGGTCTCAGTTTTCCAAATAAGAGACGTCTTTCAGAATAGTAAAGTAACTACCAAAACTGAGTGCAATTTATCAGGGTAAACATACAATTAATTTAAAAACTGTAAAATTATTGCTTGAGCATTTTATTCACAGAATAAATTGGATTTTATTCACAGAATAAATTGGATTTTTTGTCTCAAGGTAAATAATCTATTAAAATACCCTAAATCATTAAATGAGGAAAAATACTTAGACTTGATATATTATTTAATACTGTAATAAAGAAGGCATTTGTCCAATGATTAATTTAGTCTATGCATTAGATTATCTAAAGGATGTTTTCACGGTTGTTCATTAAAACCTGTTAAATGAATCTTGATTGTGTTTTAATATTTTAGTTGTCTTTCTTGAATTTAGACTGTGGAACAAACCTGGTTCATTTTATATACATAAAACATGTCTCAGTTTTCCAAGACATTGCTTACATTCTCAAGAAATTGTAAAAGTTGTTCACAAATTGCTGATTATAGTCCTTTTTATGGAAAGGAAGAAGTCAGGATTGACCAGTATGTATATTTCTGCTAGCTAATTTCTCAGCTTTAGTTTTAGTGCTTCTGTAATCTCACATTTAATTCTTACAACAAGGGAAACACTACCTTGCCTCAGAACTCTTCCTTATTCTCGCTCTTTCTCACCTCTTGTCACCAATATGTCACCAATGGAAAACTGACTGTTAGATTTCAGAATGCATGGAACACCTGGACAGCACAACCGCATAACCCATCAGTATACTTCAGTTACAATGGAGCAGGCTACTTCTGTGTTATTGTACTGTTGTGTTAGTGGAAAAGTGTGTGAAATAGTGTGTTTAAGACTTTTGTGTCTTTTACACATGTGAGACCCCTTATACCTTGCTTTGCCCACAAGTCTGTGGATCAGATCCCATCTATAAAGATCAGGCCCTGAATGATAGGCTTGTACACAATACATGTATAAAACTGGAACTTTGCTTAGAGCTAAGGAAAAACCTAAAGATACAATATCTGGAAAATACTGATATTTCATGTGTTTGAATTGTAATGTTGACATTTACTAATATGTATATGCTACAAGACAGGCAGAGAGTGTTGTTTGTTACTAGTGAGGTGGAGTGCTTTTCCCCTTTCATTTCGCCTCTACTGTTGTAACAAATCTGTTTATTCACTACTTTTTGCTTTTTATCCAGTGCTGAAATGAACTGGTGTATTATCTTCTCTGTGTTACAACTGATTCTTGCTCTTGATCTAATACCTCGTTTTTTCAATTTTGAAGAGGCCTTAAGAATAAAATCTGCTTCCTTACTCATTAATGTTACCTTGGGTT
>VXBT01005507.1:2500-21725 GCA_013400235.1 Oriolus oriolus | reverse complement strand
TCCCGCTGACCCCGACAAACCTTTTCCTGTTAAAAATAACCAGTATATGCTGAATGAACTGTGGAAACAGAATATAACCTTTCTAGCCTCAGATACTCTCCCCTTACACAGTATCAACATCCAATTTCTAGAATTCTTCTCAATAAACAATTTGGTATATTCATGTTTTCCAATAAATATTTTTAAAAGACAAAAATAAACAGTTTTACTTGTTCATGTCACCAAACATGATGCTTACACATGCCGTGTTTAAAAGTGAAAATCAGCTGTTTCAGCCAGCTTGAAAACTTTTTCAAATTAGTTTTAGACTTCCTCTTAAAATGCCAGGGCACAGAGAGAAAGAAACCATTAAAGCACATTCTTTTTTTCCCTCTGGACTTGAGGAGTCTACAGAGCGATGACTCAGAACAACAAACAAACGGAAAAGCAGCCAGACTGTCATGACTGCCATTCTATTGTCATAAATTTGATCCCCCTTGGAATATTATTTTTAAGGACTGGAAAGACAGCAAACTAAATTCTGCTCTCAGTTACCATGGAACAACCCCAACTTTACTCAGTTTCTTCACAACAATGAGGACATATTTTATGCCTGAGGAAAACTTAGTTTACTGAGTTTATAGTCAATACTACAGAAAAAATAAAATATGCACAGCAGGTTTAGTTTGCTGTTCCTGCTTTGCAGTAGTAGGTGCAGAAGTAAGGTGAATGGCTGCAATCACAAAATGAAGAGCATTATTTTTTCAACAATGCATGTTGTCAGAAAAAGGAAATTGTGAGAGTTAATTAATTTTTTTTCCTTTACATTTGATATGACATACAAGAACTATGAATGGAATACACAATTTATTGCTCCCTTCCTTTCTTTTACTGGCTATGAATTCAATTTACCAAAGTGCCTGCTCTTTATCCTTGTTACACATGTACTTTACACAGTGGATCGTGCTGCTAAATAAAGGATTAATAATGGCACAGTAAATGTGTGGAGATTATACTTCAGTTCATCAGAGTTCCTGTGCCTAGCATTTGCTGCAATTCTCAAGTAATGAAGGGAACTCCATCCAGCAATGTGTCTACTGGCCAGCTGATTGTCCTTTACACAAGAATTTCATACAAGAAATAAACTCTCTCCATAGTTGCACCTGACCCTCACTTTCCTCTGTTACTAAATATCCTTAGTTATGGCAGGGAATTTGGGGAGGAAACAGAAGAGAAGACATGCACATAGTTACCTATAAATTACTTAGATGAACTTTCCTGACTCTCAGTCTTTTTCCCCCTCCTGTGTGTAAGCTTCTCGGAAAATCTTCCACCTTCGTCCATTATTTGTGTCATTCTGGCTCAGTAACCTGTACTGTCTCAGAGGGGGAAAAAAAATGCACCTGTTGAAGTAGCTTAGAAGTCAGAGGTTCATCCTAAAGTAGCCAGAATCACTGATTAATTAATTTCAAAATTAGGCCTTGTATTGGTGAAGAAAGCTGATCTTAATTGAAGGGGATACAGCCTGATGCATTTATGATTGCTGGAAATGGAGAAGGTCATAGATACCATCTGTACCAGCTGGAATTTGTGCATAACCTTGGCACAGAGACTCAGAGGCACTGACCTACCATCTAACCTGGGCATGGCAGGAGTCTCTGCACACGAGAAAGATTAAAGCTTCCCAGCAAACTGAACAGAGAAAAATATACTGGAAATTGAAAGAAAAGGAGGCTTTTCATTTAATTGTGCTTAAAGAGGACTCAAATCAGAATCCAATGCTTTGGGCCACTTGGATCTTGAAAGGACTATTTACTTACCCTAAAAAGTGAAAGAAATGTCACAGTTAGTTCTTCAAAGCAATGTCTTTTTCAATTAAAATTATTTCTTTCTTCAAACAAATTTTCTTCATTCATAACTGCATTCTGTTAAAGGTCTTGACACTTTGTCAGCAGCAGCAGATGGAAATTAGGCTTGTCTTAGGATCAGACCAATTTGCATTGCAGAAGATCTTAAAATATCGTTTTTTGTCATTGTCTAGCTAAGGAAATCTGAAGTTAGTTAGCTGCAAGTTGATCTTCACTATAGTCTTGAAGATCAAATCTATATTTTTTTTAACCTCATAGGGTTTTTTGTGATGCTCTGATCATTCTCATTTCTCTTTACTGGGTTGTCTTCACTGCCACATCTTTTTTAGAGGGCAGAGCCTTTTAAATAAGATATTCTTCTTTAATTAGATTATGCTATTCATGCTGCAGACATATTTTCCCTTAGTACACTCAAACTATTGCAGCTAGGTTTTTTTTTTCCCTTTCCCTCTAGCATGATCTACATTGATGATTTACTTTTTTATATTTTCCATACAGCTTTTTGCAAAACTCTTAGTCTTTTTTACCCCAACCTTTCCTGAAGCTCCTTGATATGCATTTATCATTATAAAAAAGCGCCTATCTTCTCTGAATTTATTTTCTTAGAGAATTTCTCAAATTTATAAAAAACAGGTGTTATTTCAAGCCTCTTTACCAACTTAGTTTCTTCCAAGTAGATGTAATAACCATTTGTGGAAGTATGTAGTTATTTAATTCTTGTGTCTACCTTAGGGCAAGTTTATCTAGAGGGTTCTTAATTTAAAAAAACTATTTTAAAAAGGGTGTAAAACTCATCCTAAATTTTCTCCATCAAAAATACCTTTCATTTAGTTGAATATGAAATAAAACAACAATACAACTGCTTTTTCATGAACATTTCAAATTCTACATAAACTCATTCCTATGTTTAGATTCCTAGTTTTCATCTGTATTGTGTCTGCCTACACAGTTTTGGTATCAGGGAGTCAGCACAGGGAGATTTCTGGCAGAAGATGTCAGAGGTTGCCTTGAAATTAGATGAAACCAGTGCCAGCCAGCTTCAGACGGACCCACTGCTGGCCAAAGCTGAGCCAGTGGTGGCAGTGCCTCTGTGATAACATATTTAAGAAGTACAAACTGCTGAAAAAAAAGCATCCAGGAGACGAGTGAGAGTATAGGAAAGAAACTGCCTTGTAGCCATCAAGGTCGGTGAAGAAGGTCCGGTGGCAGGTGTTCCAGGTGCTGCAGCTGACATTCCCCTGCAAACACTGGTGAAGACCATGGTAAGGCAGCTGTGACCCTGAAGATCAAGAAGGTGTACAGGGAAGCAGAGGTCCACCTGCAGCCTGTTTAGGGGCCCACACATGAGCAGACGGATGTGTCCTGGAGAAGTCTGTCATCCATGGTGCCCTAAACCCCTGCACTGCTCAGTAATTGTTGAGTGCTCTCTCCCTGTCCTTATCTTAAACCATGAGAACTGTGCTGTATTTTCTCTCCCCTGTGCAGCTGAGGAGGGGCACAGGGGAGTGATAGAATGCTTGGTGGGCACTAGGAAAAGTCAACCAATCTCTCTGCCTTAGCAGCTTTTTCCTGTGTACAAGTTTATGCTGATATAGAGCTCGCCGTAGTCCTTTCATTAAACACAGTGTTACGCAATTCTTTTTTTAGCTGGTAACTCATCTTTTACAAGACCTTAGTGACAACCATTATGATTCAGAGTGTTTCAGCAAACTCTCGTAAGTAGTATACAATAAAATTCACTTGTCTTAGAATGTAAAAGTGCCTAGTTGTCCTAAAATCACATTAGTTTCTTGCTTCCCAGGCTGAAATTTGATTCATTTGCCATCATTTTAATTGTTATAGACATCTGATCACTTAGTGATTTTTTATTGGAAGCCACTGATAACTAGTGCACAGCTGAGCACTTTCATCACCATAAATATGAGGGTTGAAGTAACATCTCCCTTGTATATTCTGCTTTTCTCTTGCAGCTAAAGGGTGTGCAGTGTGGCATGCACTGCATGGCATGGTGTGGTTTTTAAATACCATGGAAGAATTTTAGGCCTAAGGTGTTCTTTCTAGTTTTTACATCTTTAATTGTGTTGAGAAATTGTGGTACTGGGCTGTCTATTTTCTATTCCTGGTAAGTAGGACATGAAGGAGTGATACTCCTGCTCTGTGATTACTATGTCAAAGACAGTAAGTGGGTTTGGCAATATTATCTTTAGTGTAATTTCAAAAATGCATGAAAAAAGCCTTCATTCTCTATCTTCTTTTTAGTTATTTATTCTCTCATTTGTTTTAGTAGTAGGAGGAGGAGGAAGAGGAGGAGGAAAAGGAGGAGGAGGAGGAGTACTGTATTTTTTGAGAGCTGGATGTGGGGAAACAGTAAAACAAATTTAGAGCTAGAAAGTTTTAATTTTCTCTTTGTTGTCCTCCTCATTTGCCAGCCAACAAAGACACTAACTTACCAGAGGAGGAGAACTCTCTTCCTTGAACAGGAAAAACAGCCAAAGGTAGACTTAGAGGTGTTCAAACTTTCTGTGTTGTGTATACATATACGTACATATACACACACACACAGAGGNTTATATATAAAATGTATATACCTACGAAAGATAGATATTTATGATAATTAATTTATACATCAGATACATTCTTAGACACCTTTTACAGGCTATAGAGAGTATTCAGTTACTAACAAGGTGTTTTTCACCTGTGAAAATTTGGATTAGCTGTATTATCTTTCCGAATTTCAAAAAAAGTAAATATCAATGAAAAATAAAGATTGTATGTTTTCTGTAATGTAGATATAGGTTCAGTTTGTGCAAACCTAGAACAGCATTTGTAGATGGCACAGTATTTGCTTACAGTAGGTATTTAACAATATCCATCTCTATACTCTTTAAGCAACTCTTTGACACAGTCATTTTATGTAGTTTACAACATAACAATTGGTATCTAAGGGAAAAAGTGAAATTCTACCAAGAATCTAAAGTAGTAGACTCTTACCTTGAATAAAAATAATTAATATATTTTTTCATCCAACAATGTCTCAGTTGAAAAATAGTAACAAAACAGATAATGGCATTCTGTTTAAATATCCTGCACGCAAGTTGCACGTGAACTGGCCCAAGAACTCATGTTGTTCAATATTGTAGAAACTACCTACTAGGTTATGGCATCTGATTTTAAAAAAATTAGTTGTAACACTGCTTTCTTAGTCAAGTAGAAAAAATAATTCTTGAATCATCCTCATGTAATCTGTTCAGGAAAAGATATGAAGAGAGGTGAAATACTGCACATGGGGTTTTAGATTCAACAATACCTCAAAATGTGTTACCAGAAATTGACCTTAAGTAAAGCCAAAAAGGCAATTCATGGCTTCTAAATGTTATCTCTATGTATATTCTGCTTTGTTATTTTCCTTTGGAGCCAAACATTTTTAAGGTAATGAAGATAATGGATGGTTGCACCTTAGACAGCAGCAGTTGCAGTATCATGTCTTACAAAAGAGAGCCTCATTAAAACTGTCAAAGAGAAAAAGAAGGTTTCTAACCAAAATTAAGTTAGTGAGTAGAGGTAATTTTCCTGTTTTACTTTTCTTTTATTTCTTCTTCACATAAAATCCTATGTGGTGGAGTGCTCTACAGAAAAGAGCAGCAGATAACGAAATACTGGAAAAAGCTAGGTTCAAAATTAGTGCAGAGGAATGATCCCACAAGCACTCCTAACTCGGGTGTTTGGATGCGCATACTGTCAAGCCAACATCATGAAAAGAGTAGACATCTTGGTCATTATCATAAGAATAATCTAAATAGGAATGTAAATAACAGTGATAGATAATTTCTGAATTGCCTTAATTTTGGTTCTGCCACCTTCAGTTCTTAACTTTGCAGTGGGGTAAATTCGTTATAGGAGAGGAGAAGGAAACAGGCTGTCAAGGTGGTTGCTAAATGATCTGGGGTGTTTACTATGTGTTTTGAATGCACAGGTCTAGAGGGTGAGGAAAAAATGGCTTTATTTTAAAACTATTTAGAAACCCCTTGTCTGCCACCAAATTTGCACAGCCAATTCTATTCTTACAGAGGCATTTTTAGTGACACTAATTTCTCTAAATACATACTAGCAATTACTACTACCACTGCACATCCTTCAAGATTACAATCACATGCTTCTTACTGTGAAAATATTTATATTTGTAGATGTCTTTATTTGTTGCACTTCACAGGGTAGCACTTTAGGCCTCTTGAGATGCCATAGAACATAAGATGCAAAAAGGAATTTAAAATGCAAAATACATTTTTTAGACAACAAGTAAGATGCAATACAGGGGTTACAATACTATGTAGTCACAATCTTTGCTGAGGAAAAATAGATTGTCTTTCTCTACATGGCCATCTAAAGCATGTAAACACTCATTCATAGAGATCTTAGAGACCCTAGGCATTAATGGGGAAAAATATTCCATGGTGAATATAACCAGCAGTTTTATGAATCTTGAAAATATTTTGAATACAACAGAGCTGTTTCAAGAAAGGTTGAAGATAACATTAGCAAGAAAACATGACATGCACTTCATCATGTTCCCAGCAAGTTAAGAAGGATTTAACTACTCAGATTGCCAGAAGGAGGGAGCAGTAGCACAGACTCCCTCTCTAATGGCTACACAAAGAAAACTTTTCAAAGGTGGATAACAAATTTTTCATGGGAGAAAAAAGGTGGTGCAGAGCCCAAGGGGCTGGAGATAGCTATCTGCTCCCTTTCTCACTCCCAACCCAAAGAGCAGAAATTCAGATATCCTGCCTACTTCAGCTGCCACCTTGAGGAAGGTAAGTTTCATTAGTTCAGAATTAGGAAGCTTAAGACTTAATAATGGTACCCAGATTTCTAAAGTTATCCATGAGTATGCCAGCCTTATCCATGAGTACAGCCTTATGTAGGACAGCAAATATCTGTAACTAGATTTTCTAATGACTTGCTTCTGTCTTACTCATCTAACTACAAATGACTGAATGCAGTGTACAGAAAACAAATGTGAAGAATATCCAAGGGCAGTTCCACCTGTTTTGATGACTAGTATCAAACCAGTCAATAAGATGATAAACAAATATTGTTTCCAGCATAGTTTATTGTTATTTTGAATGTGCTGCACCTACTTCACAGAGGAAAATAGTATTTTGCAGAGTTTCCTTCTAGAAGTCAGGATTGTTTACAATCAAATTAATCAAAGTAGATGAAAGCAGAAGAAGTGGATTGTAGTTGTCCTGGGGCTCCTGGCATCAAAATATGAAATTATTATAAGGAAGGGTCTTCAAAAGTCATAAAACCACAGCATTTACAAAAACTGAAGGGGGACATGAAGGCACATTATTTGGGTAGAGAGAAGAGGTATGGAAATTACTGCTGCTCTCTTAGTGGAGAAAAAGAACTCATCCCTCACTTGTGAATGAGATGGCTCTCACAATAGACAGTACCTTTTGAAATTACTTTGATCATTAGGGTTCCAGTGGCTGAATTAAGAGAAAAGGAAGGATGCATATTCTGATACTAAAGCAGTGAAAATATATTCCTTCTCAATGACAGACAGACGAAACAGATCATTTTATAAGGAAGTGTTTTACTGAAAAGTGTTTCAGCTTTGTAGTTCCCTGGGAAAATGAAGAGTAATGTAAAAATTGGACAAGATGAAACCAGCTTTTTCATTCCACATATTGACTGCACAAGTCACTTTCAATAAATCTACTGCTTATTGGACTTAAGGCTGCACTTCGTTGATTTTAAGAAGGCTGCTAAAAAATTTTCTGTTTAGTAAGAGAGCCTTCTGGCACCAAAAACTGAAGTTTATTCTAAAGAATATATTTGAGTATGTTTTCCAGTATTTAAGGGAAAGAAACATGAATTAAACATAACAGGTCTGTCACAGAATGGGTCCCAAGACAATCTGATGAGAAAGTCACTTTTTTCAGACCAGTATGGAATAAAACCTCTGTGGTAAAATAAAGCAATATATATGGTTTTTATACCAGATCTTAGGGCTGATAGTTTCCATCACAATGTAATACCCCAAAACCTGAGTTAAGTCTAAACTAATGATTTCAGTTTCTAGGGGTAAAGAAAACCAAGAACCAAATCTATATCAAGAAGCAGAATACTACCCTGATTCATGTTTACATTAAAACCCCAGCAGGGTCTTCACCCCAGCAGTGTTTCTGGGGAAGTGATGTTGCCCCATAGGAGCATGATAATCAAAGTTTGCTGGATGAGATCTGGATCTGACTTGATTTTTTCCCTGAAAAGTGTGCTAACAGCGTAGTCAAGCAATTGCTGTCTGCTTCCCCAATAAACTGGTTCCAGGAACATTTGCCTTGAACATTTGGACAGGACCCACTGACCTTTGGATGCTGGTGGAGATCCCTTTCTTTTCTTTCCATGACATGCCAGAGAAACAATGTCCAGATGATACTGACAGCATGAAGGAAACAGACTTCTACATTAGCTGAATTCTTTTGTATTTCTGCTCCTGCCCTTTGTTCCTCCTCCAGCACCACCTGAATAGCTGTAAGATACTAATTAGCTGACACTGAATTTTTTCTCCTGCTATAATGTATCTAAGTCTGCTTGCTGACCCACCTACAGGAGAGGTGTCAGAGGTCAGCAGTTTTTTCTAGGATAGCAACCACTGCAGCCCAGGGTTAATACTTTGATATTTAGAGTGGGGGAAGTTTAGCAGACAGTGTCTCAGTCTAGCACACTGATACCCACCATCAAGGCACCTGAGACCACTGGAAAGAATTACCTTGCAAAGGAGCTTCTGAATCTCTGTTTTAGAAGCTGTCTAGATAAACGCTCCATGCTAGAAACACAGTTTTAAATAGCTTAGAGTGAATTGCCCAAATCACAATGAAAATAACAGTCCCTTAGGAACAGAGGAAAAAAGCTGAAATTGCTGCTTCTTGGCTCTGCTTTCAGGACTTTTCCAATAACAACACAGCACATGCTAAAAGCCTTTAGGCTGTTGACAGCCAGTGCTAAGACTACATAGGACAGCAGCAGAATGAGGAGGATGAAATCTCTTCCATGAAATGTGAGAACTGCCTCCACTTAGATTCTATCTTAGTATTCCACAAATTGTGTGTCTGGCAATGAGAGTATATTCTGAGTCCCCACTGAATGCTGTGATCACATTATTTACTGATTATAATTTATTTGTTTTTAACTGTAATATACGACTTTTTGTGCGTGTGTATGTACTGTAATAAGCAGTATCACCACCCGCCTCCTACCAACAGCCCAAAATCTTTGAGTCAGCATATGAAAATCACAATCTAAATTTTGCTTTACAGTATAAAATCATCCTCAACTTCCCTTTTTGTTTGCTAAAATATGAAGTGAGATACTGCTGCTGCTATTTTAATGTTATCTGATTTGATTTAATTAGCTTGCTATAATGACATCACATAAATAATTATTTGTCATTTAAAATGTTAATTAATCTATGGCTTCTACAGTAGAAAACAATGTGATTCAGTAAAGCACCTTGTACCAGCAAAGAATTGACGTTCAGGACAGTCAATTGCCTGCTTAAAATTTAGATAACTTTGAGGAGTATTGATGAAATCTGATATCCTTTTAGAGGTGGTAGCATATTTGAGTGATTTATACACTTATATCTTAACACTGATATGTCTGCCATCTATCTGTTAGAAGTTAAATATCTTTAAAAACCTCTCAGTTTGACCTTGTCTTGCAGCCAGGTCAAAGAGAAATTAGAATACACTTCAAAAAAACTTATGTAAGTCAATATAAGTCCTATAAAAATTCATTGTGTATGCTCACTCTATAATGTGCAAAGAAAGCTGGGAATCTGTAGGGTACCTCACAGATATAAATAGATATTTCAGTATAATTCCATGATATATTGGACTCAGAACTGAGCCAATTTCAGCCTTTAAGAATGTTCCAAATCCAGGCCATGGTTTTGCAATGCTGCAAACCAGGTAAGAGGCATGAATAAAAGGAAGGTTTCAAAGTGATGGAGGGAAGTGTAAATATGTACAATAAAAAATACAATTTTGAATGCACTGCTTTGTAACCAAAAAACCCTTTGATATAACTGAGTTTGTCCTATGAAAATAATGATTCACTATTATTGATTTAATAGCCATAGTTAAGGTTGCAAAGCTATTAATTGGAGATATTAATTTTAATCTGATCTGGGAAAGAAAATGAAAAGAATTAGAGATTACTAAAGGGATAAGAAAGCAGAAGCTTACCCTGTCACTACCTTAAATGAAACATTTGAAAGCCAAGGTACTCTGCTTTCACATACTCCACTTTGTAATTATCTGATCACAGGGAAAAATTATTACAAATGTAGGAATCTCAGTAACTATTTTTGACTCACTAAGGTGTTTGTAAGAAAAAGGTCAAAGTAAATGGGACAATTTATTATGTGAAATGCTCAAGAGTTTAAGGATTTTTACTTATTTATTATTTATTTACTGCCACATCCATTCATTGAAGACATAGATTATGATTTCATGGTCTTTTTTCTCTCCTTCTCTTGACATACAAAGAGAAAGAAACGAGAGAAAGAAATGACATTATTAAAGAACCTCATTCCAAAATGCACCTTGCCTTGAACAAATTAATCTAGTAAGTGAGATCGTGAGTTTTTAGGGGGTATATGTGTGACTGAAAAAATGAACTAAATGGTTTTGTGAAAAACCTTATTTTAAGGATGGCACATGTTTCTAAAGTGCTATATTAATCATAGAATGAAATAGAACTAAAAATCATCTAGTTCCAATCCCCCTGTTTTGTACAATGATAGTACCACTAGACTGGATTTCTCAGACTCTTGCAACTGGCTTTGAACAACTCCAGGGAGGGAGCATCCACAGGTTCCCTGGGAAACCTGTTCCAGTGCTTCACTACTCTCTGGGTAAAGAATTTCTTCCCAATGTCTAATCTACATCTAACCCCTTTCAGTTTAAAACTGGAACCCCTTGTCCTATAACCACAATCCTTCATAGAGTCCATCATCACCTTTCCTGTAGGCTCCTTTTAAGCACTGAAAGGCTGCTGTAAGGTCACCCTGGAGCCTTCTCTTGTCCAGGCTGAACACCAACTCTCAGTCTTTCTTCACAGGGAATGTGCTCCAGACTCCCTGATACTTTTTGTGGACTTCCTCTAGACCCACTCAAGCAGGTCTATGTCTTTTTGTGCTAGGGACCCCAGAGCCAGACTCAGTGTGCCAGGTGGGGTCTCACAGCGTCAATGTAGAGGGGTAAAATCACCTCTCTTGACCGGTAGCCCAGAGTGTGGTTGGTCTGCAAGCGTGCATCACCAGGACATATTCAGGTTTTCATCCACCATTACCCCCAGGCCCTTCTTGGCGGAACTTCTCTCAATCTAATCACAAGCCAGGCTGTCTCCATGTTTGGGACTGCCCTGACCTTTCACTAGGCCTTGTTGAAGGTTAACATGGACCCACTTCTCTAATTTGTCAAGGTACGCCTGTCTGATTGGCATTCCTTCCCTCTGGAGCACCTAGACTACTAAGCCTGGTATCATCCACAGGTTTGCTGAGTGTATACTCAACCCCACTGTCCATGTTCCCAGAAAAGATAATACTGGTCCCAATACAGACCACCAGTCATCACTGATCTCCACCCAGACACTGACTAACTCTTTGAGTGTGACTATCCATTCCATTCCTTACTCACTGGATGGTCCACCTGTCAAACCCATGTCTCTCCAGTTTAGAGACACCAGCCAAGTCCAGCTAGATGACATCAGTAACTCTTCCCTCAGCCAGCAGTACTGTCCATAGAAGCCCACCAAGTTTGACATGATATGCCCTTAGAGAAGCCACGCTGTCAGACACCAGTCCCTTCTCTGTTTCCTATGTACCCTAGCAGAGGCTCCATGAAGATCTGCTTCACGATCTTGCTGAACACAGAGTTGAGACTGACCGGCCTGTAGTTCCTCAGGTCTTTCTACTTTCCTTTTTCAAAAAATAGGTGGTTATATCTCCCTTTTTCCAGGAACTGGGAACTTCATCACTCTGCCATGACTTTTCAAATATGATGCTCTTCGTTGTCATTATTACTGTCACACAGACTAATTTATCAGTCGGATACAGATGTGGTAGGATGGATTCTGTAAGTGGCTCAGCCATCTGTATTAGTTTGTGGACTGGAAATTGTAGATTTAAAATTCCAAGTGTTGGCACAATAATGAAAGAATAGAAAAAGTGGTAGTAGAACTGATAGTTGTTAAACTAACAACAGTCAAATTTATATAGCAAGTGCACATAGTAGTTCAAGTTTCTAGCATTTGACATTTGACTAATATTTAAATAATTGTTTGGGTGCTAGTATATTCTAATGAAGAAAAGATTTTTGAAAAAAATATCCCATAAGTAGACAAAATTTTTTAAGAGTTCCTTCTCCACCTCGTTTTCATTGTCTCAGTGCCAAAAGATCACTGGATGGATAAGAAAAGCCAAAAGATCACTGGAAGGATGAGTGCCCAGAGGGTCATACCAAATGTCTACTCAAACCAGTGCACTGTCTCCAACCCATTGCCCTAAATGCATGCTAAGGACGAAATAAAAGTAGAGAAGCACATGTGCTATTGTCTAATTAGAAAGGACTGTGGCTAGTCATGTACGTCTCAATGAATAACTACCTCTTTCTGTCTCTGTGAACTTACCTCTTTTCAGTTCTGTTTGGTGGTAACTAGTTCTAACAGAAGGAGAAACTGTGATCTTCACTTAACTTAAATATACTGGTTATAGTTTTGTAAATCTGTAGTCTTAGACCTCTCAGAGGTACTTTTTTCAGAAGTAAGGCTCAGCTTTTTTGCAAGTTTTACTCACTGAAACACTGAAACATGTTATATTTTATCAACATTATTGCCCAGAAAAAGAAGTCTATCAAGGCTACTTTATCTATGCTTTTTAAAATTAAGAAAACAGAACTGCATTCTATAATCAGTGTGTAGGTGAACCACAATTTACACAGTTGCATAATGATAGTGTAGCTGCAGTCGATGGCTTTTCTTATGAATTTGTTCGATTTGCTTCTCTCATCTAGCAATACAGCTGTGCTATAAACAAGATTAATGAGCCAGCTTATGTTATAAATACCACTTTATGTTATAAATACCAAATAAAAGTATAAATACCTTTTACTCAGGGCTTGTTAATTCATTTAACTACAGCTCAATTAAATGATGGGAGATGCTTAGTTGGAAAGTTGTGGGAACTCAAGTAAGCATGGATGCCCCTAAATCGTGGTACTGCGGCCTTACACAGTGTTTGGCTGATGTAAAATGCAACACAGAGAAGTTAAGCCTTAACTAACTTTTGAATCAGGCTTAAATAACAAATATTTCTCAGCCTAATGAAGTGGAAAAAAAGATTAATATGTTAGCCATCTGTGAAAACTGAAAATTCACCTATTTTCATGAATTCATAAAAATGATTAATTTTATCAGAGAACTATACTTGATTCCCTCCTGTTCTCTGGGCCATGTTTCTAGAAATATTTCATGAAATTGCTAGATCTTTCAAAAATTTGGATTTCTATAACAGGTTACAAAGTAAAAATTACCTTTAGAATAATTTCATGAAGGCTGATGGACTTGTATAGAGCCCTCCATAATGAAAGAGTGGTTTAGCTGAGAAGACCAATAAGCATTTCAGCTGATGTTTCAATTTCTGTATGCTGCATTCACAATTGGTTTCCCAGTGCAAACAAATACACATTTTCACTGAGAAAAGCTACCAGAAATTTATGAAAATCCTCTAAACTCTTCAAATTTTGTATTTAAAGTTGGCTCTTAGCAGCCAAGAATGAAAGACAGCAGGACTCTTCCTAAGTGAAGCATCTCTGAGTGTATTTCAGTATCAGCACAGGACCACACAAATCTAGCACTCCAATAACAAAATTATTAGTGTTGTTCTTAATAAGAATTAGTTTTATTTAATTCAGTATTCAAATGATACAAGAGCTCAAGCTGTGCTAAGCACTGCAGAAGCACATAAGAAACTTCTAATCCTACCTATTTGTTGCTGAATGATATAAGAAAACATGAAAATCAATTTTACAATTGAAAACAACCAAACAAAAAAAGCACTGATAAAATAATTCTTGCTCAAATCGTATCAATAAGTACTCAGAAGCAGATTAGTATTCTTTAGTGCTCCAGGAACTACAATTAGAAAATATTCATCTGGGCACCTGTTCAGCCAGATTTTTCATTCTTAAACAGTTCTTACTCCAGGAACAATCACCATACATATAAAGAAAACAACTGACATATTAGCCCACTTATGAAGTCTTTTTTTCTGAAAATTGCCCTTTGGGTTTATGGTTGAATATATTTGCACTTAACCTCCAAAATAATTTGGCTATGCCATCTGAAATTACTATTTAGCTGTCTTTAGATCCTGCAAGGCCTGGATGGCTTTGGAATCAATGGATTTTTCTTTTCTTAAAAATTAAAATTAATAAGAAAGAGATACCAGATTTCAGTGTTGCAATATTCAGCAGGAACTGTTCTTAACATCCTCAACATACCTCTCTGTTTTCCCCCTGAACCTTCACCTACAAATATTATTATGTATTTTAAGGAGGAAATTCCTTCATAGTGCCTCAACAAAGAAACAAACAACTTTCTGAAATATCCATTCCGAATTTTTTATTCATCTGAGGAACTCTTATTAATCATCATTGAAAACCGAAATTATTTGAATAGGGATGTAGGGACTGCCATGTTAATGTTGAGTTGTTTAGCACTGAAAACATTAGAGCTGGAAAAGGAATTCTAAAATTCTTATCCTTATGGTATATGGCACTTGGGAAAATGTGACTTTTACGTTACTAATTATGTTTATGCATGCACAAAAACAGATTGTGGAAGAGTGAACTTTGAAAAAAGACACAGAGAAAGAATATGCTGCAATTGTTGCACAAAAAGCCCCACATGACTGCTCTTTTACACAATTTTTTCAAGCATGTATGTGAATAAAAACACTGCTTGTGGCCCTTGATTGAGTACACCTACTGAGTGCTAACTCAAGCCTCATTCAGGCATTAAGGATTATACGACTGTTAAAGTGGGGCAGCTGAAGAGATGTTAGCTAAGTCCTGCCTGAAATAAATGCGTGAAAGCAGTTACTCCTTTAAAGTTTTGGCTTTCCTGATTTTTTTTTTTCTGACCAACTTTAAACCTTTCCTCTCAGTTGGGTACTTGGTACACAATAATATTTATAGGACACTGTAGTTTTCTGTAAATGGTACTAAATCCAAGAAGATATGCAGGAAAAAAACAAAACAAACATATATTTAACTGTTTAAATTTTATCGTTTTCAACTACCAATTATTCTCTAGACACAACAAGCAATATTGAACCACTACCAACTTTTTTTAGTATAAATACCAGGTATTTAACCTTTGGAAGTAATTATGTAGTCTTTCTTTGCTAAACTGAAGAAAAGCATTAAATACTTTTGTGTGGAATGTGCTGCACCAGTGAAGATGTCACTAGAGACACAGAGAGTATAATCACATAATCAGGGAGTATAATCCTGACAAAGCAAGATTCTGTAATAACACTCACACAATTTTTGTGACCCTCCTCCGGAACCAGTCTAATTTGCCCAAGTTTCTCTTGTTCCGAAGACCCGAGAGCTGTATGCAGCACCATAAATTGGGTCTTTCAAGTGCAGAGAAAAGGAATGGGGTGATCAACTTAGTATCTCTCCTCTGGACTCATTTCAACAGGCCCCCTTGTCTTACTCTGTGATCTCCAAGACTAGAGTAGAGGGGAGAGAGTAACTGCAAATCCATTTGATTATTAGAGTCCTTGTTCTGAAAACTCCCAAGGAGCACTAGAAAGATCAGGTTTCACACAAAACACAGCTCTGCATTTTAGCTTAAAGTGACTCAGATACTCAAAGTTTGGTGTATAGGGTCCTTGAGGAGACTGACAATGACGATACAAGTTACTTGAAGCAGAGAAGTCAATTGCATAATCAGTGCCATACTAGCACACTCTACAGCATAATACTATAAAGAAGGAGAGTAGACAAAACCACAAAGCTTTGTAATTTTTAAGAAAAAAAATACAGTTGTATATCTCTTTAGAATTCATCTCTCCCTATACCTAAATAGCTTCTTGGCACGAGGTGCTGAAAGATAGGACATCCAGAAGTCCTGAATAAAGACTTGAAGTTCCTGAAAGGAATCAGTTTTCAGAGACTTAACTTATTGACTAACTTTAGCTGACACAGAAATTTAATAATCTCTAAGATTTTTTTGTTCATGGTTTAGTTCTGCTCTGAGCTGTGCAATTTTTCTAGCGCCCAGATGATTCAGGGTTACGGATTCTGTCAGAGAATCAGAAAATATTTTCCAATGCCATGACTTTAACAACAGGCTTTGTTACATCTAAAAGAACAGTTTCTATATTTTCTTCTTGGTCCAGCTTAATTCCTATTTTAACCATATCCATGAGTTTGTTGAAATTATTGTGATTAATTCATATAATTAAATGGCTTGTTGAATAGAGTGTGTCCTAATTGATGCATATGCTTAAATGTTCTTTATTAACTCTAAAAGTATGTAATCCTAAAATGCCATATTGAAAGAAAAATTAATTACACAGAGATTTTTCTCTTAATATACAGAATTAAAAAATTTCACAAGGATCTAGGAAAAACAGTAAAATCAAACACCTTTGCCTCAGAGAATTTGATTCTGATTAATAATTTTGTGAAAAACAGCCCTTCTTCTGTGGTTAAGGAACTGTCAGGGTTTAACTCCAACCAGCAGCCCAGCCCCACATAGCTGCTCAATCACTCCTGCAACAGCAGGATCAGGGAGAAAATGGCAAGGGTAAAAGCTACAAAGCCCATGGGTTGAGTTATAGAGAGTGTAATAGTGAAAGTAAAAGCTGCACACACGAACAAAGCAAAACAAGGAATGAATTCACGGCTTTCCATTGTTGGGCAGGTGTTCAGCAGAGCAGGGCCACATCACATGTAATGGTGACTTAGTAAGATAACCATCACTCCAAATGTCCCTCGCTTCCTCCTCCTTCCCTCCACTTTATATATTGACCACGATGTTACACAGTCCGGAACATCCCTGTGGTCAGTTGGGGTCACCTGTCCCAGTTGTATTTCCTCCCAATCTCCCATGCAGTCCCAGCCTCCACACCAGCATGGGTGTACGAGTGAATTGGCCCAGGTTTTTTCTTCAATCACCTCCCTTGAGCTGATGGTCTTGCCCAGGATGTAGTTGACTTTCTGATATGCAAGTACTGCTGGATCATAATGAAGGTTTCCTCTACCAATACACCCAGTTTCTTATCTGTAGGGCTTTTCTCAATCAACTCGTCCACCAGTCTATATTTATACCAGGCAAGGCACCCAAACCAGATTCAGGACTTTGCTCTTAGCCTGGATGAACTTTAGGAACTTCACATAGGCCCAAAGCCTTTCAAGGTCGCTCTGTAGGACATCTTGTCCATCTAGCATACTTTTTTCCTTCCGATTTTGTCTGTAAAACCTTTTGCAGGGGCCATTTTAGTAGGGCAGAAATGCAGGCTAACTCATGAATATTTGTTAAGAATGTTTTTCCCGTCACAAAAACACACAAAATATCTGAGCCAGCCAAACAATGCATGGAAATAAAAATTACTCAATCATCCCTTTTCCTTCTTATCCACCAGTCACTGCTTTACAAGTATGATAGGAATATGCAACTATGCAAGGCTAGGTTCACTGAAACATGGGAAAATTTATAGCAAAATACTAACAAAAGAAAAAGGATTTTCCCCATGACAGATGTAAAGTATTTGGCCTTCAACAGAACTTTTAGTTGGCACAAATATTCACTGGTGGTTTTTATGAAACTAAGACATTTTACCAATATTAATTATTGCAGAATATTTTGTCCAAACTTTAACATTCCTGGAAATTGTAACCATTAGTTTTACTCCAAGAGAGATCACATCCTTTACAGTTATATGTCACTGAATAATAGAAAACCTCTTCCTAACTATGTCTTCTCTTTAATTTATAACAAAAGTTTAAATTATTAAACAACAACTATTTTTTTTTCTCTTTGTTAAAAATAAATCATCTGTGTATGCATTTAGATAGTGATGTTCATGGAAAGCACAGATTTTTATTAATTCATATTCTCTTGAGGTGAAGATGAACTGCTCTGTCTCCAAGTTACTGAACTAGTTACTTTCTGAAAAGAAAGTGTGCTGCGCAACTCTCAGCTGATGCTATTAAATTTCAGAAATTTTACTGTAGATTAATATAACATTGATTTTTAACAGGACCCATCAGGTTTTGGTCTGCTATTGTTAAGAGGATATAAAGACATCCACATACCCAGAGCTGCAATGTGTCCTACATATCCTCATTCATTAAATAAGATCACCAGGCCTGCAAAAAAATACTGGTTTTGAAGCAGTAATGTACCAACAGCTGTAGAGGATGGTTGTTTCCATATAGTGCTGCAGCAGTTGAACTATAACTGCTGTAGAAAAAACCACTAACATTCAATGTTCATAAAATTAACATTCAAAAATTCAAAAGTAAATCATTACCATGTCTGAATTATGGACTTTGGGTGGGATTTACAAGCAAATAAGGAGACCAGAGGTGGAATGAATGTGGTATATAAAGAACTAGACAAAAAATGAGAGAGAGAAGACAAAAAGGAGCAGATGAGAGGGTGGGAGTAAAGCTGGAATGTGAAATCACAATTCGAAATATATTTCATATAAGATACTTCCATTGGTGGATAAGGGCAGATTACAGTTGATTGAGAACAAATAAATTCTAATTAAAGTGGAATAAATAATTTAAAAACACTTGAGAAAATTTTCTGTGAATAAAATTATTGACAGTAACTTTACTGTGAATTACTGCAAATGAAATTGCTGATAATCTGTTTGATAAAGCTGTTAAGGAAGATCACATATTATGGTGAGAAATTTCATATATGATAGATTGATTTTAATTTCCTGAAAGTGCTACATATATTGTCATTTTTGTCACAAAAATTAAAATGCTAGACCACCACTTAAAGTGAAAAAACCCAGTTTCCCTAAGTGACCTGAAGAATTTCAAGGTTTTCTTTAGGATCCGCATGCAGCTAAAGCAACATAAAAGAATATTAGCAATTTGAAGAAAATTAGATCAGGTCTAGTAACCAGCAGTATGGAAAGAATAGTCTGAGTTACTACTTACTTTTTCAAGGAAAATTAGAGGCAACATGGAAGAACTTCACTTAAATCAATCTTTCCTTTTAAATTATCAAGAAATAAAATGAAAAATAATGAGACTAAATAGAAAAATAAA
>VXBT01005506.1:48982-97393 GCA_013400235.1 Oriolus oriolus | reverse complement strand
CATTGTTGGCTCATGTCCAACTTCTTATCCCCCAGCACCCTCAAGTCCTTCTAGTCAGGGCTGTTCTCAATCCCTTCTCTGCCCAGCCTGTATTTGTGCTTGGGATTACCCCAACCCATGTGCAGGACCTTGCACTTGGCCTTGTTGAACTTCATGAGGTTCCCTGGGCCCACTTCTCAAGCCTGCCGAGGTCCCTCTAGATGGTGTCCCTTCCCTCCAGTGTGCCTACTGCACCACACAGCTTGGTGTCACTTGCAACATGCTGAGGGACACTGTCCATGTCACCAACAAGGATAAACAGTGCCGGTTCCAACACTGACCCCTGAGGAACACCACTTGTCACTGCTGTCCACTCGGACATCAAGCTGTGTACCACAAACAACTCTTTGAGTTTGACTACCCAGCAATTTCTTATCCATCTAATCCATGTTTCTCCAGTTTAGAGACAAGGATGTCATGCAGGACAGTGCCAAATGCTTTGCACACTTCCAAGGAGATGATGCCAGTTGCTCTGACATCACTCATCGATGACGTAACCCTGCCACAGAAGGATACCAAATTTGTCCTTAGTGAAGCCATGTTAGCTGTCACAAATTACCTCCTTATTTTCCATGTGCCTTAGCCTATTTTCCAGGAGGATCTGCTCCATGATTGTGCAGGCACAGAGGTGAGACTGGCCTGTAGTTCCCCAGGTCTTTTTTTCCCCTTTTCAAAAATGAGGCTTTTGTTTTCCCTCTGCCAGTCACTGGACTGCCACAGTTTCTCAAATATGATGGATGGTGCATTATCCCCTTCATCTGCTAGTTCCCACAGGACCTGTTGGGTGCATCTCATCAGTCCCATGGACTTCTGCACCTCCAGGTTCCTTAGATGATCTCAGATCTGATCTTCTCCTACAACAGGCAGTTCTTCATTCTCCCAGTCCCTGACTCTGCTCTCTGCAACTCAGATGGTGTGACTGGAGCACTTGTTGGTGAAGACTGCAGCAAAAATATCGTTGAGTACCTCAGCCTTCTCTATGTCCTGGGTAACCAGTTCTCTTCTTTCCTTACAGAGAAGGCTCAAGTTTTCCCTTGTCTTCCTTTTATCACTGACATACCTATAGAAGCTTTTCTGGTTGTCCTTGATGGCCCTGGCCAGAATTAATTGTATTACAGTTTTAGCTTTCCTGACCTGATCCCTGTCTGCTCAGACAGTTTCTCTATATCCCTCCCAAGCTGCCTGTCCTTGCTTCCATCCCCTGTGGGCTTCCTTTTAGTGTTTGAGTTTGTCCAGAAGCTCCTTGTTCTTCTCTTTGGGATGCATCTTTGGGATGCATCAATCCTGAGCTTGGAGGAGGTGACCATTGAAAACTGACCAGCTTTCTTGGGCCCTTCTTCTTCCAGGGCTTTGTCCCACACTCTACCAAGCAGATCCCTGAGGAGGCCAAAGTCTGCTCAATTGTAAGTGAAAATGAGGCCAGTGTATGCTTATTCTCTTTTATTTTTAAAAGTATGAATCCAGGAGATAAGATGTCGTTTGGAGAAAAAGGCACCATTTTTCTTCCAAGTGGTTTTCTTTAAATGTATCTTTGTTTGGTGCGTGGGATGGGGTTGTGCTGTAACTATTACACAGTAAGAAATGAGCAGAGAAAGTTCATGAAATGAGCAGAGAAAATAAACATCAGTCACATCAGCTTTATCTATTTCAATTTAGCGTTAGAGAAAGAAATGAGGGCCTCAGGAAAGTAAATATGTGGATTTCACTGACAGAGAGAACAACTGCAAACTGTAACAAATGTAATAAGAAAAAAAATGTGTCACATGGTGAATTTGAATGAACCACACACAACTGTACATAGACAGTGTGTTCACAGCCAGGAAAGGCATTTTTCTTAATATAGCCCCTTGCTGACTCCTTTAAACAGGGTTATTATTACTGCAATTCAAAGGTACAAAAAACTAGCACAAACTGAATATGGCTATATCATTCTCCTCCCCCATCAAAGTTTAAAGTTATCTAAATTTGGATGGTCTTTAGATTTACATTATGTTAGATTACAGCATATTTTGGAAACTAAAGCCTCAGGATAAAACCAATGGCTGTGAAGGCTAAAAAAGCCTTAAAATAATAAACCCAGCTCCTGCTAGAACACAGATTCAGCACTGCAACAGTGAGAAAGAAAATAAAATAATCAGTTTGGATTGCCAGAAGATCAGTACTCCCCAGCAGCTGCCTTTTTAGTCTCTTAATGGACACCAACAGATGGAAAAAAGCTGAAGAGAGCAGGCTTGTTTTCTCTGCCTGCTGAATTATTTCCTTCTTATGCCTTTTTGTCTATCTATAGCTTACAGTTCTATTTACCCAATATGATTAGAGCTTTCTGTGAAACAGAAACTTGAAGGTCCAACAGAATGTCAGGTATATTCTTGCTGATACAGCCACCTGTATTCTTGCCTCATACTTCATTTATTTACTACTGACTTGCTCAACCTTCCTCCCCAAGCCCGGCGATGTCAAATGGGACCTCGATTTCTTCTTTTCATTTTTGATGTAGCAAGGTAACAAAATGACAGAAACTGTCTGCCCAGTTTTGTAACATTTCTCTAGTGACATTTGTCCTGATTTACCAAAAATTGTCATGGTCTTACCTCCTGACACCCACTCAACCATACAAGGGAGGTGATGGTGCCATGGGTTTCCAGACACGGGAAATAATTTAGAGTCAAGTGCACAGCCAGAAAGGCTCGAGAGGAAAGCAAGGCAGATTATTCATATTGAAGAAGCTTCACAATGGCAAATCAGCTAAGCCCCTGGCTTATTTTCCAAAGAAACTTGGCTCTGGTAGAGATTAATTTTCTCTGCAGGACTTCTGGCAATGTTGTTATACCCTGCTGAGACACTTTGGACTGCCAAAATCCACAGTAGTAAGGATCTCCAATATACTGTCATTTCTAGGTCAAGCTGGTTCTGAGATAAGATTTTTATAGAATATATCACAAGGCATTTCAAAAAATGAAACACCTATATTTTTTATCCGCCCTTCCCTGCAAAATAGGCATTGTCCAAGTATGTCAAAACTTTCCTAGAAAAAATGTACCTCTGGTTACAGCTCCACGCTACCTGGCAATTTTAGATGGAAAATACTTTAAAAAAAGAACAAGAAAAGGGGTAATCATTTGTTGATTGGATGAAGATGAAGCAGCCAGAATTAGACTTGTAACAGAAGGTAATTCCCATTTTATCTTTGGGTTTACTGTACAGCATCTGTAATTTCACCTGTTCTCATTTTGCAGGAAGACAAGGAGCGGAAAAACATGTAAAAAACAGGGCTGGAGATAAGTTGAAGGAGGCTATGGGCACATGTCTCCGACTTCCAGGAGCACCTAAGGGGGAATGCATTTAACTACTCTGATGGCCTTTTGTCTTCTGCGCCTCTGAGGAGCTAGATGAACTGAGGCACATATTTAAGAGATTTTCCCAATTGCTTCCAAACTTCAATTGACTAATCCTTCAGACAGGTCATCTATCTACGTATCAGACTTCTTCCATGAAGAAGCAATGTTAGGTTTTTTTTCCAGTCACAGAAGTGTTAGTTCAGTGCTTCTAAATGGTTTGGGGAAGATAGAGTCTTTAAGTTGCCAATTTTCTTTTGTTTCTGAGATCCTTTGGCTTCTAATGAAACCGGTGAACTGCCTGGACTGAAAAGTCAACTGGGCAAGCACCATTTATTTTCAATAAACCTTGTTAATAATACTTGCACTAGGAAGTATTAGGCTGCTTTAGTCAGCATCAGCATTCTATTTCAGAAATTCTGTTACATGATCTGTCAGATTACATTCACTGAGGTTTTTTTAGGAAGAAGCACTCAAATTAGACTTGGAAATATTGCAAAGCAATGAGATATGCTAGAGAGAAACCCAGAAAAATAAAGGACCCCACTGAAAAGAGAATAAGAAGTCAGATGTGGGGTGTTATATGGGCTGGTAGCAGCCAGCAACCACCTGCCCAAACAGCACATACACGCTCTAGGTTAGTCAAGGTCTGTTCCAGCTGTCATTTAGATCCTATCCTAAGGGGAGGCTTCAGCATCCAGATAGCTTGAGCTGGCTCCAGCAAGCTTCAGAGTTCCACACATGCTTGGTCTCAGCTCCCTGCTACTTGGGGAGAGCCATTTCTTTTCCAGTACTATACCAGTTGCCAAGAAGAAACCCATCAAGAACACTTTTTTTTTTCTCAGAAAGTGTCTGGAAAGGAGTATGAAGTTACATCTTGGATAAATTGAAGTGGGGCACACTAGGACAGAGCGACAAAGGAGATTTAAGTTGTAAAAAACCAATAGCTCCTATCTTGAGGGTTAGGATTAGATTTCCCATTCTGAGTTTGGACACTGTATCCTACTCTCTCAGTGAAAGCACTTATGAAGTCTGATAGGAAATCTGCTTATCTAAGTTACAAGATCATAGAATGTTAAGGATTGGAAGGGACATAAAAGGTCACCTTATTCCAACCCCCACGAGAACAGGTTCCTCAAGATCTTATCCTGGCCTTGAACACTGCCAGGTATGGAACATCCACAACTTCCTCAGGCAACCTGTTCCACCCTCAAAAATTTCTTCCTAATATCTAACCTAAATTTCCCCTCTTTCAGTTCGTACCCATTACTCCTTGCTCTATCCCTACAGTTTCCAGTGAAGATTCCCTCTCTGGCTTCCCTGTAGGCCCCTTCTGGGGGACTGGAAGGTTGCCACGAGGTCTCCACGCAACCTTCTATTCTCCAGGCTGAACAGCCCCAACTGTCTCAGCCTGTCTTTGTAGGGAAGGCGCTCGAGTCCTCTTGTCGATTTCGTGTCCTCCTCTGGACTTGCTCCAACTGTTCCATGTCCTTCTCAAACTGGGGACACCAGAACTGTACACAGTACTCCATGTGGGATCTCATGAGAGCAGAGTGGAGGGGGAAAAATCATCTCCCTTGAGCTGCTGGCCACACAGCTTTGGATGCAGCCCAGGATTCAGTTGACTTTCTGGGCTGCAAGCTCACAATGCTGGCTTATGTTGAGGGTTTTTTTTAAAGATCCCCATAAAATTTTAACTATAGAGCCAAGTTTTAGTCACTGTAGCCCTTCTGGACACCACCAAAGCTCCCTCTCCTAACCAGACCTGAAACTGATAAAAGGTGAGAGCAAGAGATATTTAGGTGCTTGTTTCCACCAGCCTTCTGCACAGACAGACTTCTGCTGTGCTCCAAATTATGGGTCCTGAAAGGACATTTCTGTGGGTATTTGTGGAAGTCAGGGAGCAAAGAAGTGAAAAAGCTGGCTCTGCTCCAGAATAACACTGGCAGTGATAACAGTCATTATTGATTCTGGAGGCAAGGACAAGATTCTTGCCTTCACCTTGCCCTTGGCTGATACAGGCAATGGACACTCATGGAATAGTGTCCATAGGTGCCGGTTCTGTGGTGTTCAGTGTAATGTTCAGGCCATCCCAGGAATCTGGGACATTTAGAAAAACCCATCAAATGTCAGGTAAGCATCTAAACGCATGTTCTACCCAGACAGAGAACATGGAGAGCCCCTATTGTTACAACAGGAAACCAGGGGAAAAGGACAGAGTAGTATGTGTCATTTGGCACACCACAAGCTGATAGCCTGGCTTTATCGGTGTTACTCCACTAGAAGGAAGAGGTCATGAGTCTGGCAGTGAATCTGCAAAGATGGGACTCTTGTGTTTGGCCAAGGGATGTTAGTGCTCATAAGCAAGCTGATCCTGATGTTCCTGTTTGCATAACTGAGGCATCCATCCACCTGAGGAGACTGGTCTGTGACTCTTGATCCTCTACAGAAACCCTGAACAACTCTCTCCCTTGCCCTGAGGGAACAGACACTGAGCTCCAGACAACGAGGGCAGGCTGCTTGAAGTTTGAACAGATGTGCCAAGTTTAGGCATAGCCTTTTTCCATTGCAGATGGGTGCCAGCCCCTTGAACAGTGAGTCAAAGATGAGAGAATTCTGCAACCCTTGAACCCTTTCCAGTAAAGAGTAGGCAGAGCTGATACAAGTGGTGATGGAGAGGTGATGCAGTCAAGCTGAAGGAGAAGTGTGGGTAGAGAAGCCAACCCCGGGGAGACATGAAAAGTCCATGAAACAGTGAGATGGGATTTACTTCTGCCAAGCTTTGCACTCAACTGAAGCAAGCTGGAGATAAATGGCAGTGTCTAAAGCAAGTGGAGACCAGTGCAAAAGCCAGGCAACCTCTAGTGCTCCCTTCAAGGAAAGAAGGCTTTTTAAGGTTTATGTCTAATTCCACTGCTAGAATGGCAAAGCACTCAGGCTTCCCAGAAGCAAGAGAAAGGAAATTGAAGAATTCAAGCTGTAGTGTAATGAAATGCGCTTTCCACCCACTTAGATTTAAGACTGTGATTCAGTACTGCATTTATGCAGTTTCTGGAATGGGAGGGCATTGTGATGCATCTAAATCAGATTTCTGAGCCAGTGCTAGCAGATGGACCTCAAGAAAAAACCCCACACAGTCAGATAGCTAAAATGAGGAGACATATTTCACCACCTCTATTTCAGTGATGGTGTCACCCTCTGTCATTACCAATTCCAACAAAACTAATAACCTCTTTGAAAATAGAAACACATGCGAGATAAAAATATCAAAGGCAGAGGTTAGTTAATTTAGTAACTTCACCGTTTTTTGCTCAATTTGCCTCATTTATATCATCTGTCTGACACTTTGACACATAGTGACACACAGAGCCTTTACTGGCAATCCAGGACAACAACTATTAAAGGTTATTCCATTAATATTACTGTAAAAGAATGCATTAATAGACATCTTTAGAAACTGATGGTAGCCACACTTGATAATTAACTCAATTTTAAGGAAAAACTATAACAGACTGTAAATTTGCATAGTTTTATTTTGTCATTAATTTGCTTTATTAAAACACAACTCTAAAATTAAATAAGCCAGTGAGGCATTGGAAAATCTTTTATGCCTAATCTTATTCTTAACAGAGAAAAGTTTCTTCAACTGTAAAGTTGCACAGCCATCCTGCAAATTTTACTTAATGTTTCCCTATCAAAGCAGCATTTGCATTTCTTATTCCTGCATTGGGAAGTTCTGTACTCTCACCTGCTGTTAAAAAAACCCCAACAAACAAACAATGAAAAATCAACCAACCAGCCAGACAAACAAAAACAACACAACCCCCCACCAAATGTCAGGACAACATGACTCCTTCTTATTTGATTTGGACAGTCCAGTGTTCACCGAAAATAGTCAGTTTAATCTAAGGGAGATAAATCACTCCAGCATAATGCCAAACACTGCCTGTGGTTTAAAGCACAGGAATAGTTATTGCTTTCCAAGTCCAACCTAGGTGGGGATATTAATAACAAGTAAATTTAGACTAGCATATAAAGCAGAAAAGTTCAGTCATCATGAGGCAAACCAGAATAGCTTTTAAATTAGGAAGACATATGCACTGATTTAACATTTTTTGCTTCTGAGACTTCCAGTTATAGAAACTGTCGTACTCAAATACGTCATTACCATTTCATTCACTTTTTAAGATAAAATGTGGCCAAAAGCATCCATCTGTTCATCTTTAGCACCCACCCAGACAGAATCTATAGTGCCAGTTTCTACTCAGAAGTACACTGAGGTAAACCAGTAATAACTACTTTGACAGTAATGTATTCAGGTTTAATATAGAATAAAATTTGTTTCCTGTTTGGCAGCTCTCAGAAAGACTAGAAAATCTCCTTGGAGCCCTACCTAATATTTCTTCTGAAAAAATCTTCCTAGAGATCTACCTCATACTTCTGGAAAAAATAACGCTCCTTATCTACAATAGTGCTTAAGTCATTGTTTGGCAGATCAGTGTAAACACTCTGACCACTGTTTAACTGCTGGGCAATCTGCTTTAAGGCATCATATTTTAGAAAAGCATCATATAATGCCACAGTCTATTGAATATGTAGAAAAAGGCCTCCAAACAACATTCCTTCTCTAATATCAGGTCCTCTAATAAGAAAATAAGATATCTGTGGGATATTATAGGAAGGTTTGAATGTTTTTCTTCAAACATCCAGTTTCACCCTGCATGGAGCAAAGCTACAGAGTGTTAAGGTTACAGCAGTCTTCAAACCAATCCACTCTGTGTCTCAAATGGCTTCACAAGCATATGAAACCTCTCATCAGACTCTGCACTCTCATGCTAAATGGAGACCACAAGTGAAATAAAGTTGAGAGACCTTAAAGTATGGCTAAAGGATCTGTGATCATTTTCACTTTCCAGCAAAAGCCCGTGATAAGTGTGGTTCTTAGTAGAAATATATTAAAGGATGGAAACAGGATGAGTTGATTCTGTAGCCCGTATCAAGGTCTGGGAAAAACTCTATGAAAATCCCATTTTAGGATTTTTCTGGTAAGAGTGGTTGGAACTTACTATCACTTTCTGAGAACACTAGTGGTTGCTGACAGCCCTCCTAATCTTGGTCTTTGATGCCTCTATTCATATGGGTTCAAATCTATAATCCTAATTAGAGTTTTGTTTCGTTACTGCAACTTTCAAGCTCTCTCAAAGGCAGAGGCATTTCTAAATGCTAAAAAATAAAATTATTGCGTTTGTAGAAAATGAGTGGATCTCAAGTTCACTGGTGTACTTTCTACTTGGCTACAGAAGCTATATATGAAATGAATATTAAAAATAAATTGATATTAAATTTGGAAGGACCACCTGTTATTTGATAGCTTCAGAAATCTATTTTGAAACCATGAAACATATCCAATCCAATTCATTAAAAATTTATTAAACTCTCTTCAGCCTGAGCATTAGAAGCACATTCACCATCTCCTGATGAGACTATGACCAATGGAAATGTATGCCATGACACAGTGTAATAAGTGAGGTTAAAATGGCAGTGTCTGGAATTTAGAAACTTTCCTCACTGCATTCCTGCAGTGGGGGTATGAATTCAGCTGTGTGACTTTGCTGGCTTTAGTGGGAGTCATGCAGCCATATCTGGCAAATGGGTTTGTCTACAAGTTCCCTTGGCTGACGTTCACTAATAGGATTGTGCCCACAGCAACACTGATTATCATATTCTATTATGATTGTCCCGTATAGCAGGGTAACCATAATAAAACCCATATTTCTGTCCATTTTCACCTTTATCTTTGCTCAGACAGTAAAGCTACATTGACACATCAGAAACTGCCTCCTCATGCACGAGTAGCTTTCCAAAAATTGACTTTTTGCAGCTCCCACAGTTGTCAAATAAATGTACCAGTTCTTACAAGGACTAAAACCACTTAGCCCTTTAGCATCTCTAGCAAGGAAGAAGTTCCTGTCTAGTAACTGACCCCCATTTTGACCTCTAATCAACAGATGAAGAACTATTCACTGCCCTGGACAGACCTTCCTGAAAACCCTTCTGATGAGTCTGCAAACATGTCGATGTCAGCTGGTTAAAGATTAGAAAGAGTTCTTGGAAACTCATCTTGCTTACCCCACACGCTCACTGGGAATAACACTGCCTGCTATGACATGGGACAGTCTTTCTCCTTCCTATTTAAGACAGCACTAGGTTAAAGCAACCTGGCCTGTGCACCATGGTCCCAGAGCATATCACAGTAACTATTACTTGTGCCACAGTACATCACAAGCTGTGTTGTAGCTATATTTAGGTCCCACATTGTGAGGACAATTCTCTGCAGGTGGAATTGAAAGACTGATTTGCTGAAGGTATTAAAAATATCATTGGAGAGGGTGGATAAAAGAGAGAAATGCTGCTGGACACAGCTTGGAGCTAAGAGAGGAACGTTTAGACAACGTTTTCCTCTGTGCCATATTTTAATAATCAAAAAATAAATATTTAAAATAATATCCTACACCTGTACCATAACAGGGAGTGGTATAAAACAGTCCAACTAAATGCCACTAACAATACAAGTATTAGATACAGAATGTGATGGTACCAACATCTCTATATTATTATTATTATCATCATCATCATCATCATCATCATTATGCCAGAATATTTGCCATAACAAAAGATTTGACTTATTTTTTTAGCAACTGAAAGTCAAAATCTTAAGGTGATGATGCAAAGATACAGTAAGTTAACTATAGGTAAAATTAATGTATTGCGTTACTGTAAGAAACTAAAATGTGATGAGTCCTGAAAAAAGGGTGAGGGTGAGTGCCTGCAAGGCCTGTCATAAGAATCACACTGGAGAGTCTGAGAACTCTCACCTAAAAACTTGAGGGGTCATTTGCAAGCTTTAAGTAATGTCTTACAGGAGAAAAACAAGGTGCTCATTATTTCTGCTGCTGACACAGAAGCAAGGAAAAACCAAGATGAGACAACACTGGCCAGTCAAAATTTGAACTAAAGCAATCTACTGCCTCTTTATACCTCTGAGGAGAGGGGACCATTGTACATATCCAAAAGACAGAGGGAATGCCATATCAGGTACCTCATTTGCCTGCTCACACAGGACTTGATTCAGTAAAACTATTAATTAAGTACCATGAGATAATCACAGTGCAACTCTGTGCTTCTCTCTTTTTGAAACAAACACAACCATGGTAATAAATAAGTCACAGATGAAAAGAGAAGCAAACTCTTAATTTCATTTTACCACACTTTAGAGATGCAAAAGTTAACTCCCCCATCTTAAGCTTACCCTCCTCAAGAGTCACTGGAAACAGGTGGGCATTTCTGAATAATGACTCATCCTCCTAAAATAAGTTTCTTGGATAGAAGGGCTGATTCACCACCTGAAGAGAGCCTAGAGAGCACATGGGAGTAGTTTAGATTAGATGCCTAATTTCTTAGTGCCGAAAGTTAGGTAAAATGAATCCATAATACAATAACTATCTGATATTTCCCAGAATCCAGAAATTAAAAGAAAAAAAAATACAAAAGAAGATCCATGAATTTGCCTCACTCTGCTAGACTTACATTGCCTTTCAGAGCTGACAAATAGTCACAGCTTATTCTTGAAAGAATTCAAAGCAAATGCCATTAAAAGACACATACCGAGCAGGTAAATGCAGCAACAAAGTAACATTTTACTGTTTCTTTTATTTCTCACATTGCCATTATAGAAAGGAGACACAAAGTGATGTTCAGGATACCACAATGAGTCCCATTATCACCTTTCAAATACAAACCTGTTAAAGCATTGTGCATTTCACTGTAAGACATAAAAAATAAGCACAAAATCCTGCTGATGCAAGACACTGGCACCAAGAACTTTAAGAAACATCCAGCCTGTCTCCTTTAAAACCCACCAGCCTATATCGACTGTTATAAAAAAAATTAGTCCAAGTTCAATTGACTGCCTTGTCAAAGGAATGTTTCAAAGTGGTAGAACTGGATATGTACCCCCTGCAGGTTTAATAATGGTGGATGTTTCCCAGCTCCTAACCCCTACTGGAGCTAGAGTGCCTTTTTTTAATGAAATATCTCAGCACATAATATATAGAAACTGGAAGTAATAGGCCCTTATTCTCAAAATGAAGCATCCTCTGTTTTAGTTTCACACAAGGATATTTCACAGAATGTATGTCTTCAATTATTTCTTCACCCGGAAGAGGTTTCATTCCATATGCAACTTTTTTCATGGGACAGGAGTGAACTGGTACCAAGAGATTGCCACAGTCCTTATGCTGTACTAATCCCACTGGCAAGGAAAGATCAGAGATGTCAAAAAGTCATGCATTTGTTATTTTTAATATTCCCTTGAAAGAGAATAATCCCAATTTCTGGCAAACATGTTTAAACTAAGTCCTCAGATGCAGGGGAATACCAGGGAACAGCAGGAAACTCTGGGCAACACCATGTTCTGACAGGCATATCTAGAAAAAAGTTTCTTTTCCCTGAAGTTTAAGCACATTACTGCCTAAGTCATAATTGCACTTCCTCTGCATTTGCCATGAGTGGCTGCATTACTAGTACTGAATGGCAGGGTCAGAATAGCAATAAAACCACAGATTTTACCATGTGTGTGCACACACTTGTTCGAAGTCAAGTAAAACAAAGTTTTCTACTGCGCTCTGAGCTCATCAGTGGTTATTGTTTGAGGCACAGTTCATATGGAAGACTATGATTAAATATCCCTGACTGGAAATAAGTTAAGTTAAAATTCCACTGGCTGGGTAAGTTCACTGGAAAAAAAATAGTCAAAATTTGATTCCTTGAGATTTGTTCACTAAGAAATCTTTATGAAGTCTGGATAAGAAAAGTGGTATATAGGTCATCAATGCATTACAAATACCAGTTTTTTGCTCTACAAGAACCATTACACTTCCATGTCAGAAATATTTACTCAGGTTTGTATTTTCAGCATGCTTACTTTTAGTTCCTCTGTCCAGGGCAGCCCTCAATCAGAAGACTGGCTCCAGGGGCTCAAAGCACAGTGCCTGTATCATATTATGAGATAGTGATTGATATGATATGATGATTAAGACTCTTTACCTTCCACCCCAAAATAACTTGAGTTTGCAAACCAGGTCATTTGAAAATGGTACCACATTCCTTGGGCAAGACATACATTTTCCATCATCATGAATGACAGCTTTGCCATTTTCCACTCCAAAAGCGAAGAAGGCCAGTACAAAGGGCTATAGCAATCTCATTATTTTTACATATTCAATATGCAGTAAGAAATGCGTAGCAGTACAGCATTCCCTTTTCCACTGTGGCTGTATCTATCTTTGAAGAGCAATTCCAAATTATAGGATTAATTTTATGGAGTTTAGTGTAGGTAAGTCTGTAAACATAAATGACAGCAATGACATCGATGACAACAATATGTAAGCACATATACACACACGATCACAGATCACAGAATAGTCTGATTTGAAAGGGATCCACAAGGATCATCAAGTCCAACTCTTAAGTGAATGGCTGACATCGGGATTGAGCCCACAACCTTGGGGCTAATGGTTATTAGCACTATGCTCTAAGTACACTCATCTAAAAACTTATTTAGTTCTGGAGAGTGTCATACCTTTTATACTGGCATCTGCCTAAGTTCAGAAAAGTAGGACCTACTACCGAAATATTCCATGTCAAATTATTCTTGAGAATAATTACTCCACCAGCAGCTGGTTTCCCAGTTTACAGATTATGTATATTTATGCACCTTCCCCCACATTAACTACATATTTCTCTTTGTTCAACTTATCTTTGTTCCTTATAGTCTGGGATGTAACATGTACTGAAGCCAGTCCAAACAATAACTGCTCTATGTCAATCTAACACCAATTTTAAAGTAGTGCTAGTATAGAGATTTTGAAAACCAGTGATTTTCTCAAGGTTTTTATAAGTATCATTCCAGATATGTAACTGACCTGTGGCAACACTGAAAAATTTTTACTGCTATAGGACTGAAAGCTATACTTACTGTAATCAATTGATCAGACTTCCTGCAACTTATTTATTCCAAGCCCTTGCTTAAATAATTTACAGCCTACAACATAAAATGAAGATACAATTAAAGAAGAGCATCTATTTCTAATGGAACATTCCTTTTTTAAAAGCCATCCAGTCACCTGATACACATAACAGAAGCAGAGACAGTGGTGATCTTTAAACTGAGCTGCAAAGTTTCCACACAAATCTGGGTGGGAGAGATATGACGGGCTCAGATTCCCAGCCATTTTGTCCCTGGTTATTTTTATTTCATATACTCACAGAGAAGTCATGCAGAAACAGATTGCCCTAAAATCTCAATCCCTTTAAATTGGGAAAGGTTTAACATTCAGAATCAGTCATCTGGAAAAAAATCCATCACACAAAAGTTATGTATGTACGAAGTTGAACACAACCCTTATCTGCAGCTTCAGGTCAGTCCAATTCTATTTTCAATTTATTTACTGAGTATTGAGATAGAGCTTCATGGTGGTATCATCATCCTCATGTGCTAAGGCATCTCCCAGAACAGCCACCCAAACATGAGCTGCAGAGTATTCCTGGGACAATATGAGACTGCGTTGAGATACTCACTAAGCCCAAAATCAGTTACTGCTACAAGGTGCGATGGCTGCAGGGGCTTTCTGTAGAAGAGAGACCTGAGTTTAAATCCTTGTGTCTTTTATTAAAGTCCTACGTTCTTGAAGAAAAAGAGTGGCCATGAGATGACTGAATCACCTCTGTAGGCAGGAGTTGCATTAAATGCCTGGACACTGGCAGGGCTTTGGTGTGACTTAAGCACCTCCATCACAGCCAGATGAGGACACGGCCGCTCCTAGACATGTCCCAAGAAGCTACTTCACATAGCTTGGAAGTGTAGACACCTGCTGACCTGCAATACCTCCAGGGACAAGGAAGCATCTAACTAGAGATTATGTTTACTTCATGTCTCTAAAATTAGTGTCTCTTGTGCCTCACTGGTCACTTTATAAAACTTTGAATAATAATAAATCTTTCTTTTATGATATCAGAAGATATATTTAAAAAGAAACTGTCAATGTAATTATCAGAGCAGCCAGAAAATATTCGGATTTCTATGCTAACAACTGTTTTGTATATTCTGTTCTTACCTTTGGGAGTTTGACATTCAAGAGATATTTTTAACTCAAATATTTAGAATATTTTACTTATTTCCAGATTGTACATATCCTACACGTGCCATAATTAGCGAGTTAAGTTGTATGATATTGATGTTTTCATTACTGCAGAATTTATGAATTCTATTGAACAAATATTGAAATTCATCTCACGCAAATTCTATGCTAGAAAACTACACCACTTACAGTGTCACCCAAACTGAACACAAGAACAAGACCAAAGGAGCTTACTCAGTTAAAAGGTTATTGGAAGTAATTGAGGGGTGTGCGTTTTTTCCCCTTTATCATTTGTACCTTGTTTTTAGCAAAGCCAGTGGATAAGGGCAAATTAAGAGGATAGAATGAAATCTCTATCCTCAAAAAGCTGAATATCCAGGTGTGCTTTTTAGTTAAGCAGGGTGCAAATACATATTCCTACTCTGACACAAAGCTGCATAGAAGATTACACCATCTTTTGTGACTCAAGAAAGCACTCCTGTATATAATTTCCCTCTGCTCTCACAATAGGAATAACCATTCTTCTTTTAATATCGCTAAAATATATTACAGGAGATTGCTTTTCTCAGAAGAATTATGTATGCTGAAATATATTTGGGACTTGTTTTTTTTTCCCTTGGTCATGCTCTGATGTACCTCTACATGTAAGCAGAGGCTGAACCTTGCTTTACATTCATCATAGACGGTGATATGGTTCAGGCTGATCTTTTGGTCCTGAGAGAACTTTCCCATTGGTCAAAAAACAGCTTTCAAGGAAGGAGACTCCAAAACAGGCCCTGGACATAGTACTATTCGTGGCCTCTCTGTTTGGGGATAATATTTCATCATTTTTTGCACTGTGTTTTGCTTTACTTTTTGTACATATTACAGTTTCAGCCCCTCAGGAGACATTCTGCAGAATCTGTTGCTTAGTAATAGTAACCTTCATGGAAATTAGCTTGAACTTCAAAAGAACAAAACATCTTTCATTAGTCACAGGTTTTCAGTTAATGAATTCCTCTGAGAAAGTTGATTAGAACAGCAAACTTTCCAGAATCAGGTGCCACCAATGCTGATCTAGGATGAATTGCCCTCTTGAAAGTGCCATTTCTTTGTCCTCTTTCAATTACATTTGAGATTGTTTCTATCAATAGTCAGGCTTACCTTGACAATGGCACTAATAAAATTAAGTTTTGTGTAAGTGCAACCAAGATCTCATACAGTGTACAGCCAGAAAAAGTTACTACAGTCATGTAGCCTAGCCTCCTGTGTAATATAAATCACTTGAATTAATTATTGTGCTAACAAAAGCACCTCTTAAAAAATTATCTCAATATAAAATACCTTCATACTTCAATACTTCAGAATTTTTTTTTCCCCTAAAGATCTGCTTTAGTTAAAACAAACTTCTGTTGTGTGATAAAGATGAGGCATTAAGGACCAGAAGGGCACCAGAATTGCTGCAGACTCCTATTGAGCAGGTCAGAGGTAGGCACCTACATCTGCCGCCCAGTGAGTGAAGGAAGTCAGACACCTCTGCGGGCTGCCTCAGGTCACCCAGGTGACAGAAAAGCATCTGCTCAGTAGAAATGCTTGGCAGGACTGACACCTTCCTGCTGAAGTCCCGGTTTCCATCCCCCACAGCACCTACCTGAAATCCTACATTTCCAGTTCACGTGGAGGAAGTCAGGGATCTAACGATAAAGAATTCATCTCCTTTAAAACACGGCCGCATGGAAAAGGACTTATTTCTCAGCAGGGTGGTTCGGCACGGGCTGCTGAAGAGACAAAACGAGGTCTGAGGGCCTCTCCCACCACTTACCTGGGTAGCACAGCACGTGCAACAGGCAACAAAACCTTCGTGGGGACAGAATAATGGGAACAGGAATGAATGAGATGCTGGTGCCTGGAGACCAGGACATGTAAAGCTTCAGCTCCCACGGACATTTCCAGCACTGCTGCTGCATTTCACATCAGGTAATCCCTGAACAAAAACTGAAATCAAATGGGCAGATAGGGCTGTCTTCAAGGATTCTGATCTGCCCAAATTAGTAGGCTGAAAAGTCACATCTCTGCAGGAGAGCCCTTGGCTTCCTTCTTACTTAAATTTAGTCCTACAAATCTTGCATCGCTCCCTGTATCTAGTCTAACAAAACAGATATGAGAGCAGCTCAGCCTATGCAGTGATGTCTTCTGGATTTCTAAATGTGACGTAACAGAAGTGGAGTAATTACCAAAATTTAAAAATTTGAAAAACCTCATGCTAGAAGGCTAGGTAATTTTAGAAGTGACTTTATAAAGTCTTGTCTGCATTGGAACATGAGAAATCCAAGACCAAGTAATTAAAGGTACAAGGGCAATGTGTTCTAGTTTAACAATGCTGACTCTCACTGTAGGTGTTCTCACACAGAAGCAAAGTGCTCTAATTCCTTCAGACAAATTGGACCAAACTGAGCCCAATTTAACTTCGCAGGAGAAAATCCACATCATGGTTAGAAGTGCAGGAATTTTGCATCTCATCTACAAAGAAGCACTAGAGGAAGTGAATCAAGTTCTATGATGCCCAATCTTTTTTCCAGTGGAGTTATCACCAGAAATAAAAAAAAAATTGTTTAGGGTTTTTTCATGCTGTTTCTCTCACTCTTTTTGGAAGGTAACCTTCCAGAGGAGCTCCTAAGAACTTGAAAGCATCCACCCGTCTCCACTGTCTGCAAAGGAGCCTCATGTAACTGGCGGAGCTGTCTATGCTATAGATAGCTGAAGTATCAGAGATGCATCTCATCATATGCATCTGCTTCTGCATATGTCCAGAAGCACTGCAGCACTGATGGTAGTAAGCCATGCCCATCCCAACCTAGAATTTACGAACCAGGCTTTACATTATCTATGCCACAGAGAAGATACAGTCATAAGCATTTTCAGAGCTCAACCAAGAGCTTAGGCTGCCAGAAAAAGCCCAGAAATTAAACAGAAAGTCTTGGTAGACCACTCCATTAACCTAATAATTCAATAGTGAAAATATTAGGAAGGAGATGTGGTTTCAGCTGTTCTCAGGATCCCAGGGGATTTTAAATACTCTCTCCTCACCTCTTTAATTGATGGATTATTACCTAATCTGAGTTAGGAACAGAAAGGGCACCCTCCCTCCGCTCTGTAAAAGCTGTTTCACTTTTAAAGACTAATTAAATATTCAGCAGAAGGGAGACACACCTGGGCTGGGGCAGTTACTGCACTGATGGAGAGAGCCTGGCTTCTGCTGCTGCTCTCCCGACAGCCAAATTGTGACACTCTACATCATCTGGTACCAAACAGTGGCTGGAGTACATCCTCCCACTTTCTTCCCACACTCGCCCTTTCTCTCCAGCCCAAGGAGTGTTAAGTGTGAAAGAGTTCACAGGAGGGGCTGATGGTATCACTCATCTCCTGTAGATCAGACCACAGAACACAGGCTGATAAATGACAGCTTCAATTCCCCTTCAGGAAGGGAAAGAAATCCAAGTCCGGAGAACCACACTCAGAATTACTATTCTCACAGTTAAAGCACCAATAAAGAAGCAAGGGCTGATGGAAGACATGTCATTTCATCTCTCTTCCTTTGAAAGGAATTACTTTCACAGAAAAAGGCAGCACCGTCACCTGAAAGAACAGCGGGGCTCAAGCTATAGCACTGACATTTTCATGTAGGCTTCAGTGGCTCCCTCTTGCCATCCTGGGTGTTCAGGCAATATCCTCAGCCACCAAAAGCTCCCCTCTGACACAGAGCCCAAGCCCAGTAAATCAAAGGAAGATACTGTCAAATTCATCACAGCTGTGATTACATCCCCTCTGGAGATCAGATTAACTGACTCTTGGAGGAACTATCATTTATTTCACTAGATCTTCTCTTTCAACAGACAGGGCAGTGTTAGTGGAATTTCTACTCGTGATGGTGAAGAGGCTTAATTTTATTTCAGGTCAACCACAGAGGTTTGGATTGCAGTAACCTATTTAAGGCAGAGCACCGATTAAATGAGGAGTATGTCTCATTATTGCTATGTTCTGTGCCTGCACATCGTTACGTAGACAGGATAATAATATAAACCAGGAACAAGTTCCACTTTGGTATTTATGAACACTATGTTGCTCAGCAGCAGTACCATTAATGATTTGGTTATCAAGCGGCATTCACCGTCACACAAGGCAGAACAACACAACCCAAAAGTCTGTGCATAAATATCCATACATCAATTTTAAAAACAAACACTGGCTCTGTAAGGGGCACTTAAGAAGTCCCATTACAACTCACATTTTCCTCCACCACAGAGTGCAGTCACTGACTTATGGCTGTTTTACCCCGTATATCTGAGCAGGATTGTGGTGGTCTCCATGAATGTCATTTTGTTTTGAGAGTGAGCTGTAGGAACTTTTGTTATGCTGGAAGCTCACTGGAAGATCCTGTGGCCAGAACATTCGTGGAGACACACAAGTCAGCTCAGGGATTCTTATTCAGTTATGAATTGGCTGTAGATGGATGAAGCTCAGTTGCTGAAAGATGAGGTAAAATAAAACTTGTAACAGTACTGGGGATAAGACAAGGATCCTGCACTAGCACCAGAGGCAAACAGAGGTGCTCCTGTAACACCTCTCCCATGACAGCACTGATGTTAAAACCAGATGTGGTAAAAAGTCCTCAGCCTATCATTGATGGTCCACTCTGAACTCAAGACAGGAAAGAGGGGCATGGGGTGAGAGGTCTGTTGCCTCCACAGCTTGTCCAGGCACCTCCACCTCCTCCTGCCGCCACTGTACCTGCTGCAACACAGCAGTGCAGAAAGAGCTGCCTTAGGGAGGTGGGGGGGGGAACAGGAGAGGATGAGGAAAAAGTGGCTGATGCAGAGGTACGGAGTCTCACAATGAGGCACTTCAGCAGCTGAGCACAGCCATTTTCAAGCAACCAGAAATACCCATCCCCTCTCAGGCACTCTTTAGGGACACATCTTTATCACTTAGAGAAATTACTCCAGCAGCATTTCAGCTAAATCATCATCAAGATGAAAGTTTTCCCCAAAACAGCCAAGATGCTGACCTTTTTTCACTCTACTAATATGGGGAATAATCCATCACATACAAACATGGAGCACTTGAATCATAAAGGCCACTGTGTTGTGTGGATATGAATCACGCCCTGCAGTACCACTGCCTGCTTTATTCATTGCACAGTAAGATGATCTTAATTACTCAGTGCAAGCTAAAAGGTAGTACATGCAGTTCAGGTAGTATTTTAGGAAAGTTACTTTCTTATTAGGCTCTCTTTCTGCTTGCTGGATACTATTTCAGTTGTTTTAGATATCTTGACATACTCCAGAGTCTCAGAAAAGAGCATTCTGCAAAGGCTTTTTAAAAGAAACATTTGAACAAAACCACCTAAATCAGGCAATCCTGGTTATTTAATAGGCAGATAAAAGAAATGTTTGAAACTATGGAGGTGGACATTAAATATAAGAAACCAGTGCACATACAAACGAGAGTCACTTCTAAAGACTTTTGCTACATTTCTGGAGAATGTTTAATGTTTATTTTCTCTTTTTTTGTTGTTTCTCAGTTATTTTCATGGGTGTAATATGTACAGAAAAGACAATGCCATTCTACTTAACAGCTGGTTTTAAAACAGTAATTCAAGGTTTCTCCACATCAGAAAATGACTAGTCCTCAAAAAAAAAAAAAAAAAAACAAACCAAAATTCAACCAGTTCATACTGGCAAAGTAGTGGCTCCTGGAAAACTGGACTTAAGATATTCCTCACCATTCCAACCACAACAAACTTGTGCTCTGACTTTTTAGTTTTCACACAAAAATAAATTATAATCTCTTTCAAGAAGGGCGTTGTTGAATGATTTAAGAATTAAAAATTTTAAATGGTTTCAGAAAGATCACTGAAACATTAGTTATTTATGCACATGCCCAAAATAAAATATGAAAGCGTTAAGCATACAAGTGAAAAAAATAGTGACAGAAAGCAATAAGAGGCAAAACAATTTTCTTCTCTATATACAGAAATATTTTTACATAAGTAACAAGAAATGTCAAAAATACACAATTTTGAGTACAAAAGAATAATTTCAGCAATAGATTTGTACAATTGAGAACTGTGTAAGCAGCATGCTTTGACTGAATGAATTAAACTGCAACATATTTCAAAATACATTCATTTAAATCCTCCATACTAAAGATGTCTGAAAATGGAACATGAGGCAATACAGATTAGTAATGATTATCATCTCTGGAGAGGAAGAAAATTATAATTCTCCAGTAAAGTCAACAAGGATCAGTCTGAGTTTTTAAAATCCTTGGTCTTGGTCAAGACCATTAAATTGCCTCAGGAGACCCAATTCTGCCAATATGTGTATGTTTTAACATTACAAATCTCAGCGAGGTTGTGCAGGATTCTTGGCAGGATCACAGACAGCAAGACTGAGCAGTTTAGAGGTCTTCAACTTGGTCCTAGGACTTCAGCTGTAATTATCAAGGCACTGCTCTCAAGACAGTACATAGACACAATAGCTCAAATGATTCTGTAAACACATAATTACCCTGGGGATACTTCAACACCACCTTGTTTCTTTTTTTGAACACCCTTTTGTTCACTATATGCTTTGATCACCTCAAAAAAACCTGGTAAGTGTGAATACTGTATCACTATGGAAATCACCTCTGAATTTGGGCCACACAATTTGGGTTTCTTTCCTCCAAGGATCAGCAGACGCAGCTTTGACCAGAAACCTTGTTACAGTCAGTGTAAACAAACACTTAGTTATCAAAACAAATAGTCTTTGATGTTTGCAGTTTATACTTCACAGGCAGTACATATCAGGGATCACAAAAACCCCACAAAATGTTTTTCCCTCATCCTTCAGGAAAGTGATTTCACTAACCTTCCTTCTCTCTTTCTTGAATTACTGTGTTTTACAACATTCAAATCTTTTGCATCGTAGAGCTGGAAGACAGCAAAAATACCTGTTCCTGCCATTTAGACAATGTACACTCCCACTCTGTTACATTAACTCTAAGCACAATTTTGCTGCTTTCAGAGATAAACAAGCATGATAGCTTTGAAACAGAAAATCCATACTAACCAGGTAATAAACTTGTGCTATCAATGTAAATGTAATTGAAAAATAAAACCCTTACTGCAAAGACACACTAAAACACTCTGTTTTATAGTGGAACTCCTTTAGATGAGAAAAATCTATACCATCGTAAGTAAAGCTGACAAGGAAGGGAAAGCATGGACATTGATAACATCACCACTGCCAGGTGCCTTTACATGTAACCCACAGTCTCAGCTGGCAGCTTTTTCTTTTTAATCAATGAAATTGCTAAATTCAAAATTGTTCCTTTTATACTCCTAAAATTTAAATAATAACAACAGTTTTACCAATAGCTATCAATGAGAAGAACAGAGATAACTTAAATTAGTTCTTTATTGAAGACCTTTAAAAAAAACCTGGGGTGTGAATGCTTTGTTGCCCTTAGGAAGCAAGCAGTCCCTGGACACCTACCAAGAACAAGGCATTTCCTTCATACACACATGTAATGTGTGGATAGATAGAGAGATAAAATTGCTATTATTTTTGCTCCTCTGGTACAAGAACAATGAAGAGGTCCCCACGCTTTGGGGCACTGAAAGACAGATGGAAGCAAGAGAAGCCCAAACCCTAGCTCTGGTTCTTGTTTCTCGTACATCAATCCCTCCGTTCTTGGTCACGGCCCCAAAAAGTTGATTCTGCAGGCATTCTTCCCAGCCTCAGAGAAACTGGGGATCTGGCTCCAAAGCCCAAACCCAAGTCTTAATTTTACTTGTCTCAGAATAAATATTTATTTAGCTGATTGGGAAAAAAAAAAAAGAAAGTATCTGAGTTTGGTTTGCTATCATCAAAGAAAATTTTTGTCTTTCTGCGTTCCAGGATACCAACACAGCCTGACATTAATCACGAAGGTTGTCTGGCATTTTAGGGAGACAATCTGATGTCCAATAGATGGGAACAGAGAGTAAAGCCTTGAGACAGCAGCCACTACAGAGACAAAGGGGTAATGAAAAAAATCAATGTTAAGTAGTATCAGAGAGAAATGGGGAATTTAACTTACATCCCCAGCAAACTCTGCTGACTGACTGTTATAAGGGGTAATGGCTGAAAGAAAGTAGATTTAGAAAAGATATAGGAAGAAATTCTTCCATGTGAGGGTGGTGAGGCACTGGAACAGGCTGTCCAAAGAAGCTGTGGATGTTCCATCCCTGGAAGAGTTCAAGGCCAGGCTGGATGGGGCTCTGAGCAACCCGGTCTAGTGGAAGGTGTCCCTGCCCATGGCAGGGGGGCTGGAGCAGGATAGTATTTATGGTTCCTCCCAAACCAAGCCCTTTTATGATTCTGTGACTTTATGGTTTTGATCCAATACTTAAATTGTAAAACAAGCAAGTTCAGGATTCTTTTTTTCCCTGTAATTGCTATGTAGAATAAATCCTAACCTCAACCATGGTTCATTTGCTATCTGTTTGCTGGTTAACCCTACTATTTCTAATCCTATCCCAAAAAATGCCTGACAACATGATTTCAGCAGTGTAGAGCACACCTAGCCTTATATGAGCTCCAAGCGGAAACAGCACTATACCAACACAATATAAATTGCAGGCCCAAAAATCACTATTTCAGATAGGTTTTCAGGCATATCAGGTTTGGATAACTTGTAACAGCTGCAAGTAACAACTACTGTAACAATTTTAACATGAACACTATTCTTCTAAACCATGTGTTAACCTAAATCTCAGGTCATGGTATTTTTGTTGCTTTCTCTTTCATTCCTCTGTTTTCTCCTTCTAACTCTCCTGATAACTGAGCAGGTAATTTTGATCAATTATTGGAAAAAAAGAAAATCTGTGATTGTACATGCAGCTATATCAACACAAACTGCCCTCCTAGAGCTTACATGGGTCTTTCATTGAAATTCACCAATATAACAAATAATAATAACAGCAATAATAATACACCTTCAATACAGAACAAAATATTCAAATGAACAAACGATATAGTCAATTTTGTAAAGTGCACAAAAATATTAATGGAAATATTAAAAAAAAGTTTTTTAATGTTACCATGAAAACTTCTGAAGTATCGTTAAATTAGATAGAAATAATCTAATGAGACTTTTTGGCTCTAATACATTGGCAGACAGCAGCAATATTTTTCAAAAAAATTACACCAACTAAATACACCGTATCTTAGCAGCATAAAAAAAGTCCCTACAATTAGATAAAATTGCAGGCCTAGTAAGCATAAACCTGACAAAATGTTCCAAATGTAGTTTTCATTAAAAGAATGGATTTCCACAGAATCCTCGAGGTAATGTTTGTTATTTTGTTTACATTGTATTCTGGTAGTAAACCCAACTATAGCCAATCACCTTCCCTCCCTCTATCTTCCCAAAATTGCACAGAGTAGGGAAAATTTAATCAAGTTATAAGATATGGCCACACTGAAAAAGCCATATGAAACAAAACAAAATTCAACCTAAAGCCTAAAAACAAATAACCCAAGCAAACAACAAATCATTGTCAGACAACCGCAGTTTCAAACCACCGACCGATGCTCCCCACACACGTAGATGGCACTGGGCCGGATGCGCCGCCTTGTATGGCCAGGGAGCTGTGGCAAGAACTTGAAGAATTTGGGCATCAAGTCTAAGCATGCATCATGAAACTTCTTAATCCTCCAGTAGTAAATCAGTGGGTTCAGTGCAGACTTGAGGTAGCAGAGCCAGAGGAGCCAAGTGCTTATCTCAAAAAAGTTGTGCTTGTAGTAGAAGTGGCTGTTGAACGTGGCAATAAGGCTGTAAGTGGTGAACGGTGCCCAACAGACTATGAAGACAAGGAACAAAATCAAGATGGTTGTGAAGGCACGAGTTTTAAAGCTCATATCAATATTCATCTGAAAAGGTCTCTGTAAGCTCATGAGACCAAGTTTGCTGGCCTGGCTGAGACATATGCTATCAGGGTGGCTATGGATACGAACTGCGTTGTGGCGGACCGTGTTGAGTATGCCCATAAAAGAATACAGCATTACTAGGAATGGAATAAAAAATGAAATTAGCAAGATAACTATCACGTAGGCTCGGTAACCTGGGCTCGTAGAGTAGCCAAAAACACACTGAGGTGCTCTTGAGGGTATCTGCAGATTAGGATTCCCTACTGATAACGGAAAAGCAACAACAAAGGATGATGCCCAGGAAATCGCAATAAGAATCTTTGCACGGTAGGGGTTCAGTTTATCTTGCCTCTGAACTATGATAAGAAATCGGTCAATACTAATAATAAGAAGAATGGCTACCCCCTCTATGACAAAAAGCCAGAAGAACATGGCAGAAACTCTGCAAAATACATCCCCAAAAATCCACTGAGTGGTAATGATCGTTATCAGAGCAAATGGCATGTTCAGCACTGCCAGCAGCAGGTCTGCAAAAGCCAGGCTTGCTAAGAGGATATTAATTGCAGATCGCATAGCTGCCTTCTGGTAGACCATCAGGCAGACAACAAAGTTTCCAAGGAAAGAAACCAATAGGATAAATATCATAGCAGCAGAAAGAATGATCTGGAGTGGCAAACTCAAGCTCCTGAAAACTTCTTGCGATGGCAGGACAGCTGTAGCGTTTACCAGGAAAGTACTTCTCTCAGTGGTGAGTACAGCACCTGCACCATATCTCAATGGCTGTGTTGTGCCACTGTGAAGCAAGAACTGGGGAGTGGTAAAATTCGTATAGGCATTTTCATAAACAATGAAAGTAGCATTTGAGGTCCCAGAGTGCGCCAGCGTCAACATTGCTGAGAAAACCATTCCTTCAGGAAAAATGAAAGCAGAACCAAAGGTCTTCAAGGCATTTCATTTTGTTCAGGCAGTATTTTTAACTGGTCATTTAACAATCAAAATTCGAGGTTTGAAAGCATCAAAGTTCTTAAGTTCATGTCAGTATTTCCACCTGAAAAAGAAGAAAAAAATGTAAATAAACAAAGTAAAACTCTCTGAAACCAATGGGAACCTAATGATCACTCAGCTTTCCTTAACGACAAGAGTATCCTTAACACATGTTTAAACTTCAGGTTGACACCATTTACATGGGAGTCTCTTAATATTTGGCCTTTCTCTCATAAATCCTGCTCCTGTAGTCCTGCTGATACTGTACAATACTCTCAACTTACCATGCTTTTTTCCTACCATAACCAAGACTGGTAAACTTTTGTGTTTGAAAACAAATTTTACTTATTAATAGTGAACAAATCAAATAAGTACTTTTATTTAAATCTCGTAATTTTTGAGCTTTGTTACTTTGTTTTGAAATTGCCTACAGGTGGAAACTTTAATAACATTTCTAAATAACTTAAGCAGTATCAGCATATTGCCTATCTGCCTGTTTGGTAAGCACTGAAAAGCCTATTTATCCAAGTTATTGTACATAATACAGAATTCTTGGTTCTGTGTCAGTCTTCCACATCAGACGTGTCAGGAAAAGCATGCAAAACATCCTACCCTGTTATTATGAAATAACTTGTCCACAGGATAAAAGCATTTCTCAATTTGTTTCATTTAGGGGCTGACTCATATTAAGGTGCAGGAAAGCATCACTTCTTTGGTCAGTACAACTCTTCCCTTGGCAGTAAGTTTTCCTGCTTTCACTGGTCTAGGCACATTTTTGTTACTTAATCTTGGTATCCCATATAATTTAACCATGTGCATTCTCTTTTTCCTTGTAAATCTAATCCTTAGACATCCTGCTGAACTCCCTCCCTTGTCATTACAGAGTCATAGAATGGTTTGGGCTGGAAGGCTGGGTAGGGACACCTTCCACTAGATCAGGTTGCTCAGAGCCCCATCCAACCTGGCCTTGAACACTTCCAGGGATGGGGCATCCACAGCTTCCCTAGGCAACCTGTACCATGCCTCACCAGTCTCACAGTAAAGAATTTCTTGCTTATATCTAGTATAAATCTCTCATCCTTCAGCTTAAGACCATTGCCCTGCCCTTGTAGAAAGTCCCTCTCCAGCCCTCCTGCAGGTCCCCTTTAGGACCTGACACAATGCCAGATTTTCGTTTATAGGTTACAAGCACAGTCTTGTTGCACTATTACTACTAGCATTGTACTGTTACATATACTTACGTGTGCATATTCTTAACAAATAAAATGCAAAGGAGTTGAGAGCTCTCTCCCCTTTTCAGTGACAGCTCCTCCCCTCTATCTTGAAGTACTAAATTAAACACTCTCAGAACACACTGACATCTGATCAAGCTGGAAACCAGAAGGATTCTATGCCCTTTTCAAAAAACGATGACTACAGCCAGAAACATAAAATGGGCTTCACCTCATTCATTCTGGATGACAGCAATAGTCCCTTCTGGCTGTTTTCATGTTTATCATCAGAAGAAGGATAAAGGCATTTCAGAGGGCAATCTCTCTCCTCCATCTCTGCACACGAGAGACAAGCTTTTGCTACTAACACAAGCAGCTTATGCTTGGTAGCACAAACTCTGCCCACAGTATTTATGCAGGTTCTGTTTAGTATCAATGTCAAGCAAAAATAAAGGGAGGAAGGAATGTTTTCTATGAATTTACACAAGGACCACATGCTTTGTGCAGGATCAAAAGTTTACCCTTTCCTGGATAATACTCCACCAACAAAGAAATGAACTGTAAGACAGCAAGGTCTGATCTATGCCCCCAGTTTGGACTTCTAGTAATTTGAAAGCAAGCCTGCTCAGGCTGCTGTCCAGAGTTCATCAAGTAACATCAGCACAATGACCTGCTCCTTTCATTCCCTGACTATCTGCAAGCTCTACCACTAGATGATTTCCAGAGCCAGACTACCATCAGCATTTTTAAAACAAATAATTAACCTCTCTGTGTCCTTTAATTTTCAATGGTATCATGAACAGATATTATTACAAACATCCTAATTTAATTGACTCTTGTGTTGGGCTGACGCTGGCTGGACACCAGGTGCCCACAAGAGCTGCTCTTTTACTCCCCTCCTCAACTAGCCAGGGGAGAAGAAATACTAAAAAAGGCTTGTGTGTTGAAATAAGAACAGGGAGAGATCACTCACCTGTTATCATCACAGGCAAAACTTTAACTTGGGGAAATTAGATAAAATTATTACCAATTAAATCAGAGTAGGGTAATGAGAAAATAAAGCTAAATCTTAAAAACACCTTCACCCCACTCCTCCCTTCTTCCAGAGTTTAACATTCTGCCTAATTTTCTCTATCTCCTCCCCACCTGCAACATAGAGGGACAGGGAACAGGGGTTGCAGTCAGTTCATCACATGTTGTCTCTGCTGCTCTTCCCCCTTGTCAGGGGGAAGACTCTTCAAACTCTTCCCCTCATCCAGAGTAGGTTCCTCCTATGGGAGACAGTCCTCCATGAACTTCTCCAATATGTGTCCTTCCCACAGGCCACAGTTTTTCTTGAATACTCAAGCATGGGTCCCTTCCACTGACATTGCTCCTATCGGTCAGAGAGGAAGCTTCTGGCAGCTTCTCACAGAAGCCACCCCTGCAGCCCCCCTGTTACCAAAACCTCATCACACAAACCCAACAGAGAGCCATAAAAATTCCACTTTCTAGAGGTCACACTGCTCAAATGAGAGTTATAATTTTCTATTTTATCCTATTATATTTCCAAGATTGTAAAACTCAGCAAAAGTATATAAAGCTATGTACACTGACATTTTGCAAAAATGACCAATTCCATTAACTTTATTGTAGTTTTTTCTTTCCCTTCATTCTTTGATTTTATTTTTACAATAACTCCTTTAGAGAAAACCGCAATGTTAATTACTGGCTAAAGCATATGTTACAGCCAAAGCTCTTCTTTCTTCGATCTATATAAACTTTTCCTGAACTTGCCTTCTTTAACATTTTTTAGAATAAAATATATAGCCAACTGGAAAAAGGTTAACAGAACTTGCCAGAATAAATAAGAAATATTTTAGCAATGTACAAGAAAAATCTCACCCAAAGTTCCACTGAGGTTTATGACTCCACAAGCTGAGAACACTATGAAGGAAAGGAAGCTGTAGCATTCTGCAGGGACTGCAAAAGAACATAAATTCAACAAATAATTCTGGATTTAAAATCTTGGAGCAAGAAAATTAGATCCCCAGGGCAGTATCTTTTAGAGCTACAGAAGCAATACATCAGCAAAGGCAACTTCTGCATTTCCAATTGGCTTTGAATAGGTCTTTCCACTAAGGCTCTAAAAGAAACTAATCTGCCATTAGATAAATGTAACACTCTCCTACAGACAATAATCAGTTTCCAATAGGAAATAAAATAAGGAGCAGTTATTTTTGCAGAGAAAAAAGGTCACCAGAATGATCCTACAAAGAAAATCTTTACTGGGGTTCAGGCTCTTTAATCTATAGAGGAGAAGAGGGAAATGCAAAATCATTACATTTGCTGGTGATGAACATGAACTGTTTTTCAGGTCCGTTTAATAAAAGCAAAGGTCAAGTATAAAAAGGTATAGAAGGATATCTCAAGAGTTAGTGGCAAGCTAAAAGTCTGCCCTACGAAATTCTGTGCTAAAGATAAAGCTATGCCTGTACTGAAAGAAGTTTTCTTCACACTAACAGATGCTAAACCAGTAATTACCATCCAGAAGAAAGGCAGATCTTCAAATTTTCATAGTCTGCTCTACGAAAACATCAGACAAGGGCTCAGAATCGTTAGCAAAGGAACTGAGAAGAACACCGGGAGCTAGGTATATACTCTGTATATTTAGATAAACCCTGCTACAATACACATATACGGCACCTCTTCAGTACCGTGTTCAGTTCTGCACCACCTGATCTCTACTCAAAAGTGACTGAAAAAAGGTATCACAGAGGTCTACTGAGTTTTTAGTGGCACAGGCTAAGTGAATGATTGCTGTCTCTCATACCATAAGAATAGGAAAAGTCGAAAAATCACAAAACACCTCTGGTGGTCATCTTCTCCAACCTCTCTGCTCAGGCAAGGCCTCCTAGTAGAAGGCCACAGTAGAGAAAAATTGTCTCCTGATGCTCAGAGGGAATTTCCTGTTTCAGTTTCTGCCCACTGCCTCTGTCACCTGGCACCACTGAAAAGATCCTGGCTCTGTTCTGTTTACATCCTCCCTTCAGGTATTTATATACATTGATAAGATCCCCCTGAGCCTTCTCTGCTCCATGCTGAACAGTCCTCTCTCAGCCTTTCCTCATGGAAGGGATGCTCTAGCCTCATCATCTTTGTAACCCTTCACTCTACCCTCTTCAGCATGTCCATGTCTCTCTCAAACTGAGGAGCCCACATTTGGAAATTAGTATTTCACATGTAATTATGAAAACGCCTGCCACAGGGCGTTGTGGATGCCATAGAGCTTCTGTGAATTCAGACAGCAATTTAGGACATATTTCATATCATTATACAGATGTCCATGTCAGAAAGAGGTGAATCACCCATCTCTCTCTGCTGACTGCAAAGGATACTTGGCCATCTGATTTGAATATGGACATCTGAGCACATACATGCAGTTACTTGACTAGCTTTAAATATACATAACAGAATTTGCTCACTCAGGTTAAGTTTACATCCTTTATGCCACACAACCTCACACTCTGAAGTATGAAGATTAGATGAGTTTAGTTCAGAGGTTTAGATGATAATATGCATCATAAAAGCTTTAAAATTAAAAAAAAAATCAAACAAAAACCAGACGAACAACTGCTGATGTTCCATAGTCAACAATCAAAGTTTCAGAAAATACTGCTTTAGGATAAATTTTCCTTTTAAACAGAAGAAACCAGACAAGGGGAGAAGGAGCAAAAGCGTTCTGCACCCTTAAGTCGGTTGAAAAGATTGTGCCACACCACATTTCTCAAGTCAGTAGCACCCAATATATAGCAAAGGACGAAGGACTCACAAGTGTCTATAGTTTATTCCTAAAAAACCCAGAAAAATAATCTCACTTATGTTCTCTCACCATGCCAGCTCTCTATAAAAATAGCTAGATCCCCTTTTGTGCTTTCTCCCCTCTGGGTGATGTTTGCATGTTTCTCTGTGCAGCATTAAGAGAAGAGGAGGAGAATGACCTCATCCAACCTGCTGCCTGGACCCAGCCAAGTGTTTAAAGTGGAAAGAGAGCACCAGCCATTTGGCTGGTGCATAAGTCATCAGCCACATCTTTTCAAGAAGGACAAGAGAGCAAGCAGTGATCAGCTGTTGCAAAGAAGACACCTAACCTAGTAAGAGGACTGCAGGCTTTGGACTGCATGCAGAAATTAATTATTGAGTGTTGCTCCTGTGCTCATTGCTTCCTGATGGTTTCCGGCTCTGTGCTCTGTTTATCACTCTGGGTATGAAATCTCTGTGTGCAATGCATACAGAATCTGAATGCTCCAAATCTGTGGTTTGGATTTACACTTATCTAACCTGCAGGCAATGCTCCTTCTTGGCTATCATTCTTCATGAAAGTTACTGACAATTCAGCCAATAAATTCAAGAGGTTCCCTTCTGTTGCAGTCATATATAAATTTTTCTCCTTTTTTTTTCTCCCTTCTTAAAGGCCTTCTTCCACGAGCATGCACATGATTATTAAACATGTGCCTCACACCCTTCTTGCTACCTTCCTTTCCTACTTCCCCAAAATTATGTAAAGATAGAAATACAAGATGAAAGAAACCAATAAGGAAATGTCACAGCAACAGCATTTCAGTCCTCACTTGCTCTTTGAGAAAGGCAGATCCTGTAATTGCAAAGCCCTAGTCTTCGCTGAATGGTAATCATACAGCTTGTAAAAGACAACCATGCTTTGATGGTTTAAATGGGTAAGCTTACTGATGGTCAGGTACTCAAGCAAGAGACAGATAGGCACCTTTTTGTCACAGCATTCTCACTTTTGGAACATGTACTCTCACAGATTCTCTTCAGATGCAAAAAAGCTTCATACAATCACTTTTTTCAATTTCAGTGCTGAAATTTACTGTGTATGCACATTTTCTCTCAAGCAAGGTTCTCACTCATATGCAACTTTCTTTTTATGGAACATAATAGACACAATTATTTCAATGAAGTACATACTTAAAGCTAAATAACACACAAATTCCATTCATCAAATATAATTATTGCTAGAACTATGGCGTCTGTTTTTAACAGCTTTAGAAGCTAAAAGGTTCCTGTTCAAAATCTGGATAGCATGCTCAACTGGAAATAAAAGATTATATCTTATACGCAAAGCTGACACCAGTCAAAGCCAGGAACTCCAAAAAAGACAAAAGAGGGAACATAACAGTGCCGTAACAACAGTTAACTCAGATCAGAACACACTACGAACAGCTGCCAAAATGACTTAATAAGTTTGTCTGCTAAAAGCAAGCATATTTTCAATACTGCAAGATTTCATCCAGCATACAAAAATCATTCTTATTTAGAAACCTGAAGGTAGCGCTGCCTGGTACAGCGATCCTATTTCTTGGGGATGTTTTAAGTGGTCCCAGAAGCTTCTGCATGCTTTATAGCTTCTATCAATGGTTTTATTTTACAGGCAAACTTCGGCAAAAAAATATTTTTTGCAACATAAAAAGCATTTAAAAAGCAAAATATTCTTATGGGAAAAACAATAAGAAGAAGCATGAAGGCCACAGGCTTATTTTGTTTTCAAAAGAATTTATGTGCCACAAGAAAATACTCAAGTATGTGCTCTCTGACACCCCATTATTGCACAAAGCAGCCCAGGACATACACCCCTCTCAATACGAATCGAGCATTGTTTCCTGTGAAATTAAGCAGAGGCAGGAACATGTTGCAATGGAATCCTTTCTGCTAACACCAGTGAAAAGAATGAGTCAGAGCACAAAGCAGCAGGGACAATGTTCTTACTCACCTAAAAGGAACCAGCAGTTCTCAGTTTTAATACCTATTTACATATAACCTAAATTGAAACTAATCAACTACACTGCATGAGTAGATGACCCATAAAACTATTCACAAGAGGCATTACTTTAATTTAGAAAATTGTTCTTTTTTCCACTCTATAAACACTACTGTGGCAATTTTCATAGGGAAGTACTGTGGGAAACAGTCACCTCTACTTTGGGTCATTTAGTACAACTAATTCCCCTCTCAATGATATTTCCTTATGACCTTAATTCAGAGAGCCATTAACTGTCAAGAAACGTCAGTCATGGTAGTCATTATTACTACTGTAAATCACAAGTATTCAAAATGTAAACAATTATTTCTATTTTCTTAGCTCTTGGGAAAAATCTGGTCTCAATGTGCAGATCATGTGAAAGGACTTGGGCAGTTCTAGGTTCATTTCTAGCACTGCCATATTTCCCCTGACTTCTAACTTTCCCTCTAGCTCACTGGTCACATTAACCATATTCATGATGAAGAGCTCAGTGAATATTGTAGTACACAGAACAAGAGTAAACACTGAACATTATTGAAGACATACTATTTTAATTCATAGTCTCTGCCTAGCTATTAACATGCAGCTAACAAGCTGAAAGCTTCCTAAATGATCGGATTCCTAAACTTTAAGTGGACCTTTGGATTATACATGCAATCACTATATGTCAGTGTGGCAACAAAAAAACCAACACACAAAACCCAACACATACCAATCCAGACGGGCTCCCATGAAGAGCAGGAATCACAAGTCATCTTGTGCTGTTTTGTTCAGCAAATTATTCTCTTCCCAAATAACCTGCCAAAAAAAAAAAGAAAAAGTAAAATGTGATATATTTACATTCAAGGCAGGACAAGAGCACAATAGCAAAGTTTTCCCTGTAATAAAACTTTATTTTTATTGGGAGACAGAATATGCTGTGTCTCCTGATAGAAGGCAGATCACATGCCCCTTTCTGGCAGAAGGTATAGAAAGGACTAAGGCACCAAAGTTTCACCAAACCAAAGAGATCCTCAGCTATGTCACCTGTGGATCATAAGAATGTCACCATTTAATACTAGTATCTGCCACGGTTGGAGTAACACATTGTTTCAGGTCTCATTCAGCTATGTCTATTTCACTTGTAGACAAGCACACAGCAGCCAGCTGCCGTAAATCTCACTGGATCTATCAAAATAAATTCTTAGCCTTAACCATCAGGATCCTGATCTTGATATCCCCAAAGACTCTCAAAACAATAGCATTTAAATTTACAAGGTACTACTGAGCATCATAAAGAAGATGAATAAATTTTCCCCAAACAGCAAAGATAACAGTACTGGAAAAACAAAGGACAAGAAAACAGTACTAGAGTGGAAGAATATATCATTAAAGTTTCAAGGCAGGATCTCAGCACCTCCTTCACACGTGCTTGTACCAATCATCATCACACTGATAATATAACTCAGACAGTTAAAATTAGTTCTGCAAACTGGGCTTAACATAGCTAAAAAGCTACATATTGTATTATAAACTGTTAACAGAGAAAATCAATTTTCAGTGAAGCTTTTCCTTACACTCTTAGAAGGAAGCCATAAAATTTCAGTGAACCTCGAGAACTGTGTTTATGTCACACTAATTTATTTAAGTGACCTAATTAATTTATAAATATTGTATATATATATATGAAGCAAGAGGGCAAATATATGAGACACTTTACATGCTTGTTTTTAAAAGGCTACACAACTTTTAATTTCTGCAAGAATAAGCTTTAGGAACATCTGTAAGTCACCTCCACGCTGGAACAAAAGATGTCAGGATCCTTCAGGAACAGGTTTCTAAATAAATGAAGTACACAGGGGTGGGAAGGACAAACCAGCCAACGAGTTTACAACGGCCTTCAGCAAGGGAAGCAGTAAGAACAAGCCGCACATAATGTACTGACCCCTCCGATCATTCAAGCGCTGAGTTTCTGTAGCTCAGAAACTTAACACAGACTTCAAATACCCAAAGCATAAGGCCTGATTTGCCAGACTGGAGTCTGCTGAGACATCTGCCTTCTGCAGAACACATTGTCTAGCCACAATAGAAGCTGGTGTCTGAAAGATTTTTCTGATAATCTAGTGATACAAGTTGTTTCCCATTAGCACAAAAATTTGGTCTTTACATTTATTCCACAGAACAAGGAGAGAAGGAAAACACAGTTCTCAGATTTACCTATGGATAAAAGAGATAAAATGTAGCCACTGTATTATAATAGACTTTCTGGATTTGGTTTGTTCCCTCTTTAGTGAGGTAAGCAGTATAAACTGTTTATCTTCCCCCTTCTGCTTTCTGAAGTGTCAAAGAAGTGAATAGGTTTGCAAGGAGGCAGAAAATTACTGGGAGCCTGGACAGATTAAATACCTGGATAACCTCTAAGATCTTCCCACCAGACAAGCACATCCTCTGACACAAGAGCCATTTTCAATCTCTCCTTACGTGATCATAGAAAACATTCCCAACTCTCATTAAAATCAATATATATTTTAAATCAATTTATACAAGCATCCAAAACATCACAACGAACTATGAAATTCTTTCACTTCAAGCCTCCAAGACGGAAAAAAATAAAATCACTTTTTCAAAGTCAATCTGGAAAATTTTATTAAATTGGAGTACCTTGCAGAGCTTGCTGGGCAAGATTGCTTTGGGTAGTTTTCTGCTAACAGTTTGGGGTTAACACTGTTTCACAATGAAATTCCTTTTTTTCCACTCCATTATAAATGATTAGTCAGGCTTTTTTCTAAGAAGAGAGGGGAAAAGCTCTGAAACCCTTCATGAAATTTGAGTGCAAGGATTCCTGTTCATGCAAAGAGCTCTACTTGTGCAATCACAACCTTGATGATATCAGCATTTAGACCTGGCAGAGCTACTGAAAGGGTAGTCCTGACCTTTTCCTCCTTCATTCACTCATTCCTGAACCCAGCTCTCCAGACCCAAAGCAGAAGGAATCATTTGGGCTAAAACAGACCCTGGCAAGCAAATTTAAAAGCTTCACATTTCTGGCCTCAAGCTGTGAGATGCCGGGGAACATACATCAAGGCATAAGATGTAGATTTAGCTTCTACATACTAAGAGGTGTTTTAATTCAAGACAGTCCTGTGCCACAAGCAAGGATGGTGCAAAAACTTTACTTAGTGATGATCACAGGCAAATCTGCATCTTACTAGGTCTATTTTGATTCCCCAAACCAGGAGCTGACACTTCCACAGAACTGAAATAGTGGAACTAAAATCACAAAGATCTTACACATAAGTAAACTTAAAGGCGTTTCCCACAAGTATTCAGATCACATTAAAGACTTAGCAAGAAGCTAGAGAAGGTCAGATTTATTATGACACTGCTTTTCAAATGAGTCGTAATTTTGTTACGCACTTTACTGACAATTCTCTACATCTCCTCATGCCTAGTCTATAGCCATATTTTATCAAGTTTTCCTAACATTTTCTTGGGATACTAAGTCAAACCAGTAGTTTTGCCAGTATTTGCCAGTAGTTTTGACAACAGCTGCTAACACACTGTCTTCTTTTGTAAGCGAGGGCTTACAAAATTCAGCTTGTAAAAATGGTAATGCCAGCAGCAGCACTCTATACCAGTGGAATTGAAGCTGTCTCTCCCACAAAACCAAACCTGTTTCTTGAAACAAAATTTATTTTAACAAAAAATCCTCTTTTTATGAAAAGATGCAAGGATGCTAATGAAAAGGTGATTAGAATGACCAAATGTGTACTCTCTTCATACAGCGTGCTGCCCACAAGTTCCTGGGATTTAATTTAGCTCTTGGAGCAAAGCGATCAGCCCTGCTTCTGCTTTTCCCACAGGGATTCAGGTCATGCTAGAGCCAAGTTCTGTGCCTGCCCAGGATATTGTGCTGCTGCAATACAGGCGTTACGGACCTCACTTCTTGGTGCTTGGCTCAGACGGAAGAGCTGCTGGTAGCAAGCCAAGTAAGGTGACTCCTGCTCGCAGCATCCTGCTCAGAGTGCTCGAAGGCTGCAATGGTATGATTTAGCTGAGAACTAAGCAAAGATTTACTTTATATGCCTATTTATAGCTTAACTTTTCTTCTCATACATATAAACATGTGCATATATTTCCAATACTTATTATCATCCCTGTTCAGCCAAACATAAAACACTTAATACAAAAGAATAATCTAACAGTTATAAGTGTTTCTTTGATTTTTTTTCCTCCAGATTTACCCAAGAATTTACTTTTAGTCTACATTAGTCTATTAAAAATGTTATACATGTTATAGGAGTAACTTATCTTTCCTAATACAGAAACACAAAATAAATTATTTTTGGGTCATGCCAGTCAACTGGAATAACAATTTTAAGACAACAACTATTTTGGAAAAACAATCCTAGCCAGAAATCTATTCACACTTAGAGATTTTAAAAGGCAGATAAATTAAGAGTTCCCACCTGGACAACTCTCAGAGTGAGATGACGTGCTACAGACATTCAGACCTTATGCAACACAGGCACTAACAATTTCTGTACAGACCCAACAAGCAGGGCTTGGAACATGCATCCCAAAGAGATAAAAAAACGTTGATTACATTTGCAAGCCAAAAATATTTAAATGAGCCATGATGATTTTTAAAGCACACTGTTGTTTTCATATAATACAAGAGATCAGTACTTCAATTTTTGGAGGGTTTTTTAATTATAAAAATGCAAAGCAAACAAATATGTGCATCAACTGAAGAATTCAAATCCTTTTTAAGAACAATCTTTGTAAGTACCTTGTAATTCCTTGTTACAAATAAATTAACAGTTAATCAAAGGGATTTTGTGCTACTCATTAGTTCTGTGGTACTTGGGAACTGTTAAGCAAACAGTAGACCAAATCAAATGCCTTGTATAGATAGTTACAGCAGTTCTGAATTCACAAACTTCTTGTTTAAGAAAGGCTTCTTTCCATGGAAAAGCTCCTACAGTAATAAGTTAGGGATTTTCAGACTATTTTTAAAAAGTAGTGAATACAAAAAAACCAAAAACCTGAGAAAACACACACCACCAAAAAGAACAACCAACCAACACCACCAAAAAATAAAAACATCCCAAACCCTTCAAACCTATAAAGAGAAGTACTACCTTACCAGAAAGGTGTAATCCATTAATTCCTGTTGTCTTCCACTTCGGTAGCTAAAGATCATATTTCCATACCCAACCAAAGGCTGTTTAAGTATGCTCAACTAATGAATTTTGCAAATAGTAACAGTGTTTCTTCAGTTACAGAGAAGTTTATTTAGTCTCAATTTATATATGAAATTGATCTTGAGAAAATACTGTATGGAATTTATCATCCTGCACCCAGAATAACTCTAAATAGAATAATAAATGTAACACATAACTTCTAATTCAATTACAACTACTCAGTAACAGCTGAAAAATTCAGACAAAGAGACTCATATCAATTTTTTTAAATACCAAAACACACAAAAGTTAGAAACAACTCAAAGTTATGGGCAAGATTTATAGGAGAACAAGTGCAATGACATCCACCATGAGATCAGGAAAGTAAACCCTTGGCTTTATGTTCTCTCTAAAGCTCTTTATAAACCTTAAAGATACTGCTGAAATTAACATTATTCAGCATAACACATCAAAAACCAACATATGTCAAATCAGAAGTGATGGTTCTCCTGTATTTCCAACTCAGGAGAAAAAAAGAAAAAAGCTCTTTATTGACAGCTTTCTTCTGGGTCCTACTGCTCCTTCCACCACACAACAAGCACACAGAGAGTGACTTCTAGGAAAGATTCAAGGCATCAGGAGCAAACAGCCACCAGGACAATTGAACTTGCTCAGTTCCAAAGCCCCTCAGCAAAGGAGTGATTAAAGAGGACAAGTCATGTTTTACATGCTACGAAGTTCTAGTCTGTGCCTAGTTACTGTTCCAATGAAAAGACAGTGGCAGATCCTGATCCATACACAGACTGACACTACTCATTTAATACGATAAATCCAGTCATTCGACAATCATGGAGGGAAGAGTTATGGTGCCATCTTCATAGAGACCTCTGGTGCCTACCTGGCTGAAAAGACCAGAAACAGTTCTCTCAAACATACTCTAAACAACAGTTCAAACACTGCATGTTGTGAAGGTTTAACACTGCTGGAACAAAGACACATTTTCCAGAATGTGTTTTACTGAACACAGTTTAATTTCAATTCACAACACACAGAATGGAATTTTTTCCAAACACCTGTACATACCTGAAAACCTTCCTTAGCCTTCCACTTCATATTTAGCTCACAAACTACCTTTGCTTGGCAAGTTCTTTTCAGTCTTACCAAGAGCCCTCCAGACTTCCTTTTTGTTACAGAAGTAGCTAAGGCAAGTTTCTGAAGCTCCACAGACTGAACCATTGCCTGTCCTCCTCCCAGTCCACCTTGCCAACAAGAGAGGTTGCTGTCTGTCCTGCAGGCTCAGCTTACTTAAGCCAAGTCTTTATCCCTATTAGCTGCATGCTTAGCTAGAATGGTTCAGGTATGCTTGCCCTCCTCATTGGTAAAAAAAACACCTCTGCTCTATGAGTCAATAACCTTGGTCTGGAAACTTGACACATTTTCAGCAAAAGCACTAGGAAAAAAGAGCCAGATCTTCTTGGGCAGAGCAAGTATCAAAACCACAATTCCATTTCCCTGCTCCGAGAATCTTCATGTATGTATATCAAAAGCTATAGCACAAATGTTTATACATGAAGTTCAAAACCTGTAACTTCCCCAGGTCTGTATAAGCTCTGCTCTTTCCCAAGTATTCTGAAGCAACTCAGATCACTTCCTCATCCCAGTTTCTCAGTCAGACCATACTGCTGCCAGGTCTTTATACACTGTTATCTATCCACTGGTCAGTAGTTTGAATGATTATTTTAGAACCTGTTTCACTGTACAGCTTCTGCCCATTTTCTAATTTCCATAGCAAATTTTTGTTCAGTGACCCACACACCAGGTAGTTTGAGTGGGAAGTTAAGGTACCTTTTATAAATACTAATAAAGCAATGAAAATTAACGAACCATAAAATACAGGAAATTAACTTCTCATCACATCATCTAGCTACCCACCTAAATGAGTTTAAAATACCAGCTTCAAGCAGTCTGATATTCTAGGGACACCCAGTTGCCACTTCATTTATAGTCGGTTTCCTTAGCAACACTATAATCCATCTGGCTGCAGAAAGCTAAATTCTCAAACCATATCCTCCCATACACCGGAAATAGGCTCAAAACCATTTATATTTTAAACAGCATACAGTCATCGTGATTACTGAGCGTATAAATGAATCTGGAAAGGCAATAATGTCCTTAAAACACACACACAAATTCTCACTGCTCTAGTTTGAAAAACTGGTTCCCATACAGAGAATACCTTCCACCAACAGTTTCAGAAATGAAAACACTTCATCTTTGTTCCACCATGTCCAGCTGAAGAGACTTTCAGAACTGCACATGGTCAATCAGTTCTCTTAAGATTTTTCTAAGAGAAGTAATTTGCAAGACCTAGGATGCAGTGCCATTAATGGCAGCCAAAAAAACCCTGATGAAAGTTGATCACATTACAAAGTAGAGCCATTAGTCTTAAAAATATTTACTCTTCAACCTTTTACATCTAAAGCTATAAATATCATCTATACAAACTAAATTAAAAATCCAGTCCACAACAAAAACTTTTAAACACAAAGAGGGTAAAAATCACAGGTTCAAATGTTCAGGAAAGCCAGGTGAAGAACTGGAGGGTAACTAGCAATTTCCCAATGCAACCGTGTAACATCAGTATCACCAGGATGAATGGATACAACTTAAAATCACAGAATGTATCTTAAGCATACACTGTTTTGCATGAATTTAGCAACTTCAACCTTGCAAAGGATGTTCTACATATCTAGTTACACAGAATAGAACCACCACTGCCTACATCTCAAACACTCATCAACAGCAAGCCAGCCTTTAATCCACAGAATAACTCTGGCATGCAATGAACCATTTCAGTTCTGCATAACTTTGTGTGACTGCTGCACAGCGGTGGCACACAAGTCCACATTGCCTGACCTGCTGACAGCAACTGAAGAGAGATTTGAGCAGGCTGAGCAGTGAACCGGGTAGGCCTTTTGGCAATGTCTAGCAACTTTGGGAAGTGCTTATCAATATGAAGCCCCAACCTCAGACCTTAGGGAAGTCTGTTTCCTTACCAGCATCCGGTTCATCCCTCTACTCATTTTCTTCCTACCAGGGCTGAGACTGATCTCACCTAATTTCAACACACCTTTGAGGTAACCACATAAGCTAACTCAGCAGTCAGAGAGAACACGCATTTCTGGAAAGTGAATTCACCTAAATCATTTCACGTATCTATTCTATTTCTCTTGTTTCATAACAGTACTGTATATGAACACCTCTAGGCATCTACAATGGTCTGCATACATCTGCCTGAAATCTGACTCACACTTCCATGTAAGAGCTACATAATGCTTAATAAGTACATTCCACAATTCTGCAGTTTCAGCAAACTACAGAAAATGCTGGCTGACACCAGCCTCTCCCCAAGAAGTGATTCAACAGGGCCACTCTTCCTGGAGTTAGGATGCTGGGATCCTCAGTGCGCTCTGGAGCTTGCCATGATCCCATGGGACACCATAACAGAATCAAGATAACCCATCTTTCCCACTGTTTCAAAAGTGTGAAATCTTGGAAGACCACCAAAGTGACCGGTCAGTCTCTGACCCGATGCCTAATTCACACTCATTTATACTGGCCTCAAGAAACAAAGAATCTGATTATTTATTCAAATAGCTGCATATCCAAGAACAGAGACAGACTTTGCAAACAGTGCAAAAAACAGAGGGAATATTCCAGGGCTTTTACATTTCAGCCTTGCTGATAATAGCTTGAAGTATATCACCATATTGTCAGTGTACCATGAAGATGCTTTTTCAAGTCTATCATTTGTGATGGCCTTGAAAACACACATTTAATCCAGTTCATTTGGATCTAGCAGTTAACAGCATAAGTGCTATTACCTGAGATTTCATGCTTTGATTTGATATCTCCAGAAAAGATGAATTCTTATCAAAATGAAGGGAATGGGGAAGGAAAACTCTCCTAGCTGCAGTCAGCAAATGCACTCAACCCCATCCCTATCCTCATAATAAACGCAATGGAAATTTCTGACGGTAGATGCAGATGTCCCAATATCAGTAATGCATAGTACAACTTCTTCCTGTTATAAATACTCTCAACATGCCTTTATGAGTCATTAAATATTGCCAAATTTCTTTTAAATGTCACCTCCTTATCATAAGTGACACGCTTGGAGCTTGAGCAGACATGCTGAATGAATTCAGTCGTGTGAAGGATGGAATTAGCTCTTCTCAGCTCTACCAACACACGAACCCTTCAAACCAGAAACAAGGCATGTGGTGGGAGGCCTCACTGCAAGTCAGTTGATTTTGCTTCAAAAATAAAGAGGTAGTTCCTTTCCAGGCCACATAATTTTTCCAGAGTACTCAATGCAAGCATATGAAGGTCTGCAGTACTAGTGGGCACGTGTGCATTGTTGAGAGAATGGAAGCACAAATACAGCACACACATTTCTCCAACGTTTCATAACGTATCTTTGGCTAGACGTGGGAAGTTTGGATTTTTGTTTGGAGATTTACTTTGGTTCTTAAAGTCATTTTGGTAATACGACAAAGCACTGGAAATTTGGATATGAATACAATTTAAAATCATTATCTGCACTTTGGAGTTTATATATGCAAAAGCATATACACATACAGTTAGTAATATCAAAATATGATGTGTATATTATGTTCAATGTTTTTAAACACAACCACAAGTCTCATGTAAGACTCAAGAAAACGGTCTAGAGAAAATTCAGAAGTGACAACTGACAGAAGAGTCAAAATGAAAGTGATCAAGTAATAAAAGGCTTGTTGGAGTATTATCTACTGAAAATAAGAACTTAATCAACATATGTAATGTGTTTTCAAATTACATTTCAAGTCTTTGACAAAAAGAAAGTCATCTCTATTTTCCACAAGATATCAGTCTCTTTCTATCATTATACACAATGAACCTTGTACAATCCTTTGAAAGGGATAATTTTAAGAATTGCACTACTGATGTGGAAAACTTGTAGCAATAACCACTTCTAAGTAGTATCAGGTTTTGAAGTTCTAAGACAGGTTCAGAAAGACGGGATTATTATTTTACAATTTGCATTAAAAATGCATGCTTTTTCTTCTGCTTTGTTGCAGTTTTCCCCTTGTGCTCAAAGCAATCAAAACCGAACACCTCTCGTTTGTGAAATTTTTCCTATCGCTTTTTTCTGCCCCCGCCCCATCACTTTTTTGCCTTTTTAAAAGGGCAGATAACTTGCATAAGACAGGAGGGTAATGAAGATAATTTAACTTTTCCTGAAGAACTGGGATACAGAGATGAACATCACCACAAAAGAAACACGCATTGAAGTTAATTACTAAGCATTCAGAATAGGCTGCAAGTAAGACATGTGATCATATATTGAGCAATGGCAAGAAAATAAAGGACTGGAAAAATGCTCACTAAGAATCCTTAAGAATCACTAAGAACCTTGCCTAAATGTAGCTGTCCTAAAAGCTGGATAGAATGGCTAAAAGAGCCATTGAGACTCTAATGATACAAAGCAGAGAGACACTGAGGAAATAATACAGCCATAGGTAGAACAAACTACATTCTGAACAAGCTTATTTTTCTCTCCACTGACTGTGCCTGAAAGGCTAGTTGAAGCTACCTCAGTGTCAGTGTAGTAGTCTGCAGATCATTTCTAACAGAGCCTGCAAAAGCAGACTGTAGTCAGTGGGTTTAAATTTGCTATGTGAGGGGTCCATACACCTAACAAGGTGAAAAAAAAGTCATAGGATGACATAGCTGGCTTTCAGAAGCACAGCTTGAAGACTTAGATTTACCTCCTAAACCACCAGAATCTATTCACTGCACACAATAGGGCAGTCACCTGATGGAAAACACAATGCATGATCATGTGTAAGAAAGGAGAAACTTCAAACATCTAATCTGTTTCAAAAAGCAAGGCTAGCAAAAGACTTTGATTTTGCCCCCATAAACAAAAAAGTAATTCAACTGATTTGATCAGCCTGTTACTGAATAAAGTGTGCAGCCATGGCTGGAACAGAATTGTTTTTTATGTGCTTGGCAAAAGTTACCTATATTGCTAGCAGAAAGTGTGTTACTAAGCATCAGAAAAATATCTGTTGCTTTTAAGAGCTCAAGAACTTCATTCTTCTTGGAGGTTCACAGCAAAGGACAAGGACAATGGACACAAAGGTACAGTATGGTAACTGCAATTAGGCCTTAGGAAAAAAACTTCACAGTGACAGTGGTCAAACACTGGAACAGGTTACTCACAGAGGCTGTGGAATCTCCATCCTTTGTGATATTCAGAACTCAAGTGGACATGACCCTGAACAATCTCATCTAACTTTCAACCAGACTCAGTATGAGCAGAGTGGTAGCCTATGTGACCTCCTGAGGTCTCTTCCAATCTCAATTATTCTGTAATTCTGTGCCCCAGCCTCAGTTCACTTCAGTTATAACAGCAATTATTTCCCTCACTACAGCCTGTAAAATCCAAGCACTGGATCTGAAAGCCAGATTCCCTTTTGGTTTCTAGACCTGATCTGCTTGGCCAGCTGACCTGACCCATGCAACTACAGGGCTGCACATGAGAATAGGATAAAATAGTCCAGCTGGCCAAATGAAGAGACTAGCAACTACGAATTATATATTAAACCAGCAAAGAAAAGGATGTAGTAGAAAAACATAGAAAGCAGCAGGGAAATAAGACAGCCCAGAAAAAAACAGGTAAGTAGAATATTACAGGGAAAACAACAATAAAGTCACCAGAGAGCATTGCCCTGTAGCAAACAGAAGGGAAACTGCTTCAAAGTTTCACCATCCTCTTCAAGTCAGTTATATTATATTACATAAAAATTTGGAGGTAATGTGGGTTATTTCAGCACACTTTATACATCCGTTATATCTCCCTTCACTGTGAATCCATCTGTGGATCACAACCTACCACTACATTTTAGACAGTTACAGCCTGAGCTGGTATTTGCAGGTTCTCATTCTGCTAACGACATCAGAAATTATCAAAGATACCCTGGAAAAAAATACACCTTTTGCTTCTATTTCTTTCAGGGGTAAAAAAAAAAAAGCACTGCAAAAATTAGACACACCCACAAACTGTGTTAAAAAATTAAGGTTAGAAAGTCAAGCTCTGAAGACTTGAGAAGTAGCAGTTAAAACCTGTGACTTCAATTAAACCCTGTGATAGGCTTTAACTATATGACTAAATCCTACCTATCCACAGAGAATCCATCTTCTTTCAGAAGGTGCATTGCTCACCAACACGAACAAGTGTTCAAAACCTTGCTTTCTCCACAATTATGGTATGTCACCATGTCATATTTAATCAACACAATTCAAGCCTTGTTTTAGTAACTCCAAGGAGGAGAAAATCCAGGAAGAGATGCAAAAGCCATAACCAGTCACTAATTTTTGCCTGATTTGAGATGCAAAGTGTTCTGAAAAAATTGGGCCCTACATAGTATAAAGCACAGTTTTCAAAGGCCACATCATCACTACTTAAAAGCTTTAAATTTCCAAACACTTCTGTGCTTATGTGGTCTTGATAACATTCTTTTAAACACAGCTTGTGTATAATAAACATCTGGATTGAGGTAAATTAGTTTACAGTTATGCAAGAGATTTCTCAAAGTGCCATTCAAACCAGTGGGGCCCCTCAGATACCTCCAACATGTGTTTAAGTGTAAATATACCTTACCGAACCACTCCTTTTACACAGGCAGAGGAGAGAGAAAAAAAAAAAAAGGACAGCTCACCTTTCTCCTAAGCTATACATAGCAATAGCTCAATATTAAGAATTGTATTTTACGAGGTTTCATCAAAATGAAATCAACAGGAATTTCACTGAGCCAAGCTGCCTGTTCAGGAAAGTACTTTAAAGCACTAACCCTATGCTCTAAAGTCACGTAAGTCCCATCACATACTTCAGGTTTACGTATCTAAGTATTATCCTCAGCTGGAAATGAGATGGTTAAACAATTTTCCTATTCAAGTTCAAACTGTGCTACTAGCTAGGTTAGCAAAATAAAGGTTGCTAGCAAATTACAGAGATAAACAGTACATCATTCTATTAAAGTATTTTATATGTCTACGAGAGGCAGCATAACCTGACAGTTTTCGATCTGAAACTCTACTTCTGGATACTACAAGTAGATTCCTTAGATAATAGTCACACTCCCTTCTTGCCTCACTCTCCTAATTTTTTAACAACTAAGTCTGACATCCTTTAGAGCATTAAAAAAAAAAACCCAAACCCAACTTGCTCAGCCCAACTTGCTACCTGTAACAAAATAATTATATAAGTTCCATGTGACTGCAGGCCATGGATCATCACATCTAGCCATCAGGACTGCTTATGGACACGCACTGCCCTGGGAGCACATTCCCAGGCAACCAGAACAAGTCACTTAAGCCTTTTCCTGATCCTCTTTACCTCTCCCTTATGGGCAAGTGAGAAAACCACCAAGCATTCACCTACTCCCTCTTCACCTACGTGCACAAGCAGAGGAAAAAGGAAGAAAGCACCACTGGCACTTCTAAGCAGCTGACTATGAAAAGGAGCATTTAATAGTGCCAGAGATCCTTAGTGCAGGAAAATCAGAACACTATGACTGAGTACAGAGTTAAGGGAGGCTACCTGCAGATAGACTACGATACAGATAAACTATGTCCACACTAGTAAATCAAGGAATGCCAGGAATCATTCCCTGGAAATGGAATTCACTGTCACACAGACTGCTGAGCTGCCACACACCAGCACAGCATCCTTCTAACCCAGGCCAGCTACAGGTCTCCCATGCAAATTTCCTCTTCTGGAAGGCCAGAGAGTCAAGCAGCATTGAGAAGGGCTAACCCACAGCACTTGGCTTCAGAACCAGAAAATGGTCTTGGGTGCACTTAATTAACTGCAGAGAAGTGATCACAGCCTCTCCAAGCTTTATCTGCTGTTATTCCTAGAGAAATATTTTAAAAGTGGCAAATGCAATGATGAAGCACACAAGCAATGCCTGATCAGCAGCACCTGACAAAAGTCACCTATGCATTGTAGCACACAAGAAGAAAATTAGAAACTCGTAGACTTCATCTTGCCTTCTTCCTGTTTCCTCTCAGTAGGCAGACGTTGCATATGAACTGCTAATTTCCAGAGTCTCATTTATTTTCTCACTTAAAAAAAAGTTTCATACATTTAGAACACATTCTTACAGTAAAGCTACTCTCTAATAAAGAAGTAAAGTAGAACAGCTAAGAGACTGTACTTTTGAGTGCCGATCAATTGACAGTAAATATTTCAAAGCAAAGTTATTTTAAAATGATTCTTTTTTCTAATTACTAGTCATTACCAAATATGCTTCTGTAGACTAAGAATGTAATGACTAGTGAGTCTACTTTGTTATGCTGGAGCTACAGCACTGTTAGCAAATACATTTTCACAATAGATAACTGCAAAAGCAACAAAAAACCACATTTGACAACTGACAATGCACAGCTATTCTTTGTTACCAATCTTGAAACAAATCTCTCTGACATTTCTTTACATTTTCAGTTATCTAGAAATGGTCTATTTAAAACTGCCCTTTTCATAATCTGATGCCTCTGACGCCTTTGCTCTAATGTTAGAATGTGCAATATGTCCCATAGAAAATGCATTATGCAAAACCCATTTCCCACTGCTTAAGCATTCATTATCCATTTCAGTACGGACAATTTTGTTTAGCAACCCTCTTGGGCACGGATCTAACTTTCCAGTCATGCCTAGCTCTGACCACTGAAAATTCCTATGTTACCTGTTTCTTTCTGTAAATGAACTGTTTTCTTGGAAAAGTGTTTTTGTTGATTTACAAGAAAAACTTTATCGTATGTTTTGTATTATATATATATATACACAAAAAAAAATTATCAGGCTGTACAGTATCACTTCACCTTTACAAAGCAAGTGAGGAAAACTATGCAGCACAGCTAAATAAAAGTTACATACTCTTTTAAGTAGATGAAAAACAATCAAAAGCAAGCGAGACGCTTCCATTTATTTTTTTCCAGGAGCGACACGCACACACCGTACCAACACCGGCAGGGTCAAGAGCTGAGCAAAAGTAGCAGCCTGATGAGCAGGTGACAGCAAGCAGACAGCTCCCCCGCGCCTCTAAGCAGTGTTCCGGAGCGCCAGTCCCGGGGAGCCGGTGGGAGCCAGGCCACCTCTCGGGATGGAACCCCGGCCGGAAGCGCGGCCCCCGCTCGCCGCCCCCGCGCCCGGCCCCACCGCCGCCGGAGGAGGAGGAAGCCCCCCACAGGCAGCTCCACGGGCCTCGGGACGCGGCCGAGCGCGCCCACCCGGCTCCGACAGCGCTCCCGCCCCCGCTGCCCGCCGACGGCTCCGGCGGCCCCGCCGGGAGAAGGAGCGCCCGGCTCCGGCTGCCCACGCAGCCTCCTAGGGGCGCGGACCCCCGAGCAGTCCTGCGGGCACGGATCTCCGGGGCTGGAACGCCTTCCAGTTGGTGGGACCGCGGCCGGGAGAAGCGGCACAGCCGTGGGTGCCCCCCGCCGTCCCCAGCGCAACTCTCTCCCCGCTCCCGCCGCCCGTCTCGCCGCGCCCTCGGCCGGGCAGAGCAGCAGCCGGTCCCGCGGAACTGCCGCGGCCGCGGCGCGACGCCGCCGCTCGCCTCGCCTCGCTTCACCTCACCTCACGCCGTGGCCGGAGCCCTGCGGAGCCCGGCGCAGCACAAGCCCGGCCTCA
>VXBT01005506.1:18239-48726 GCA_013400235.1 Oriolus oriolus | reverse complement strand
GTGGGCGCTTCTCGGCGGAGCGGCCGCGCCACCCCCATGCCCTGCTCCCGCGGGCGGCGCAGGCTGGGCTCAGCACACCCGCAGTGTCCCCCCTGTGTCATTTCTCACCACCCAGCGCCGAGCAGGCTGTTCCTGTAAAGTTGGAGGCGTCTGCTTAATAATCCAGGTAAAGGATGCTGAAGAGCAGAATTAACAAATATAAAGGAGCGGCAAACCTCCTGCCAGGCAGGGGCATAAATATGGTATGTTCTTGGTACTGCAGTCCTCGTGTACATAAAGGGAAAATTAATATATTTCTAAGAGTCACTTTATTATATAGAGTTGTGCCAGCTGACGTTTAAGGACTAAGACAAACCTTTATGCCGCCTCATTACCTACACAGCTAACTTGGTAAGGAGGATCTTCCAAGCAGGATATAGTTGCAATGCTAAGGTTGCATAGTTTGTGGCTTTGGCAGCTGTATCGCTTCCAGGCTGGGATAGGGTGACAACTGATGCTGAGAAGTGCAAGACCATAGATTGTAATTTCAGGCCAAAGTTTATGTGGTTTGGGGTAGCTAATGTAGTTTTAAGTAATTGTTTTAATATATAAGTATGTATTATTGCCAAGACTGACTATATCATATTAAATGGCTATAAAAGGATGTAAATTGATATGAAAACTATATTCACTTACAAAGCTTGGTGTCTGAAGGGTCTTTCACAATCCCTATTCCTATTCAAAGTGCATTTACCTGATTGTCAGCTAACAAGTCTCGCTCTACATCAGATCACAACTGCGCAAACTGAACTCAGACCATTAAAGAAGAGAATAAGGAAGCTTCCAATTCTCCCAAATGGATCTCTTAAGCCCACAGCTGATGGGATGCCAACAGAATGCTAGCAGCTACATCCAATCAAAGCACTGATACTGCTTTGATTTTTGAGAAGTTCAACTCTTGATTGAGTTCGGCAGGCCTGCACCCACAAGGCTATGACTGGGAACTGCAAGGCAGATACAGAGAAAAATCAATTTCTTTCTGTCTGCTTTACAAAATTCTTGGCTGGGTAAAATTATTTCTTTATTCTTAAATTTTCTTTTACAAGTGGGTGTGAGCACTATTTTTTGGTTGAAATTTCCTGTCAGAATTAAGTTCAGTTCTCATCCCTGTTAAGTTCTGCTGCTCATTTTGAATGCAAAAGAAAAGACCTAAAATAACCTGTGGACCTGGTTTTTTGGGATGTGCTCTGAACTCCTCTCATCTGAAATAGGCAAAACTAACCTGCCCCACAGGGGGCTTCTGATTTGTCTTACTGTGGTTGGATAAAGTATTTAAAGGGTTTTTCTAGCGTAGGGGAGACATGATATATTGATTCAATTTGAAAATCCTCAGATATTATCACTGCACTCCATCTTGTGGAAGAGACAACAACATGTTTTAAAATGATCCTGTAGTGGTTTGAGTAATTAAACCTAACAATGTTTGGTTCTTACTGCCAAAGCAAAGAACTACATATAGCAATGGATGCAAGAAATTGCTTAAGTCTTAATTTGCCTAATTGTACTCAGTGGATTTGTGTAAATGTCCCTTGGTTTTACATATGAGCTTCACATCTTTGTTTTGGAAAGGAGCTTTAGGAAAGCATTCGAAGAGCCTAACTGGAAAAGCGAAACTAAAGAAGAAAAGAATCTGCTTTCTAGGTGAGGTTGCCAATGAGCACTCCAGATTTGAGAGAGATTTGGGAATGGTGATCTGTTGGAAATATGTGTCCGGGGTAAAGACTCTGCTAAGCAGGATTGCTCTGTAGGGAACTTACTGGGTCCAGGGTTTGGTCTGTGTGGTTTTGGTGCTTTTTTGTTGCCCCTGTAACAAGTACAGTAATCCAGTTGTATCTGGACAGTGTATTGAGGATCACTGTCTTACCAAAACAAAAAAAAAGAAAGAAAAGAAATTGTGAGATTTTCTCATGTCTTTCTGAAACTGCCTTTCTTGGCTTGTGACCTTTTTCCCCTTGATGTTCAGTGCTGCTTTGGGAAATCAAAATAGGTATTGAGGCAACAACTGTGAACCATAGCAAGGGCATAGTCATACATATTTGTGTCTGGCCATATGCAGAGAAAATTGAGAAACTTATCTGGATTCACTGCTATAAAAAGGTTAACCTTATAATAGTTGCCCTAGGACAAGCTTGAAGATAAAGCCATTTAACTTTAATGAATAACTTAAAATACAAAGGGCTAGTTATTCTAACTGTTCCTTGGGCGGAAGCAAAAAGGTTTTATTGAAAAAAGACTGTAGGAAAGCTTAGTCATTCAGACCCAAAGAGGCAGGAAAAAACAGGTCTTGCATGGGAAGGAGTTAGGAGAAAATTCTATTGTACAAATGAGGATCCTCTGAATTACCTCACCCCAGAAGTAGGTTCCACAAGGAGACTGAACTTAATTAGCAGCCATGAACTATGCTTTTCTTTTTCTTTTTCTTCTTCTTTTTTTTTTTTCTGGTTTTGTTTTTCCCCCATAACTCCCCCCTCTCTTCTAGTAGCAGTAATGTCTGTGCCTCTCCCTGGGATGTGGCATGGAACAGCAGTGCTGCATGAAGCAGTGCTCTTCTCTATTTCATTTGCCAGAGAGGGGGTTGGACAACAACTTGCTGATGGCTGGTGTGCTTTACTGCTCGAAACAGAGCTGTCTGGTAAGGTAGAATTGATCTAACTAATGCCTCAGTGCAAACAAGGCCTTGAAGGTGGAGTGTCTCTGCTATTCTAATAGTGGAGACAGGTCTCATTAATTCCTGATGTGTACTAAAGGCAGGCAATCTTCTTTGACTACAGTGTTTGTTAGCCTTTTCCAGCCTCCTTGGTCATTTTCCTAAAGCAATGACTCATTACTCCAGCACTGCACTGATTACATTAAATTGCTACTATTATTACAATGAAAGTAACATCATGTTTATGTTAATTCACTTTGTGCGCAACTGTCAGAATTCTTGCAACTGCCTTCAATTGAAAGAAACCTACACGAGCATTTTGGCATTATTTAGACTATTTCTGATTATGCTTTTTGATATTGTATGTAAAATCTTGGTGCAAATGACCAGACCTTTTTGTGAAACCATTAGTATTGTGCGAGGGGAAATCAGGACATTACTGCTCTTGAGTATTTACTCCAGTTCAGCCTCTCAGATTTTTTTTTTTTCTTACAGAACAGGCCAAAGAGTAATGTTGGGGCAGGGGTTACAGGGAAGATTCCCCAAAATGAAGTCTACTTTTTCAAAGCATTGAACATGGATGATAAAATAATGCAGTTAGGTTTGGGGTTTTTTCTAACAGTCGCAAGAAAACATGCAGATGAACAGAACAAAAGTCAGATGTTAAGAGAATTTATATTTACATTTGCTTTATTAAGCAGTGAGTTGTATACAATCCCAATAGAGTCTTGAGTTTCAAAGCTGCCTCTGAACTCTGTGCCCTGGAGAAAAGAGACTTCAAAATGTAGTTTCTGCTATATGCAACATTAAAAAAACCCTTATCATCCTTTTTGCCTGCTTTTTTCTTTGTAATAGAATGAATTTGAAGGCGTGAAAAAACCTAGCATAGTGTAACAACGAAGGGACAGTACCGAGGTCTGACCTTGGTGGATTATTCATGTGCTTGAAGTTACAAAAGTATTTTGTTCTGCTTACCACAGTAACTGGAGTGAGGGAAGAAAGACTGGGTGAGTAAGGATTACAGTGGAAAAACAGGCTGCTATTTTGAAATGGAAATTTATGACATTGACCTGAGAATTGGTGCAGAAGGCTGGTGAATTGGAGCTGAGTTTGAAATGTAGCATGAAAATACTTTCACACCTTTTCTCTAGAAAAATAAAATGCTCTAGAGCTGTGTTTGCAGTGGAACAAATATCAACTAATCATTTCATCACAGCTTCATTACTTTGTTTTCTATCCTATTTTCACTCTGAGAGGAAGAAAGAAAGAGAAAGCACGTCAGCACATTTTTTCTCATTGCCAAACAAACATGAGATAGTTTAGTATATGATTTCAGGTATTGCCACGCATTCGGTGTCTGTTGTCCTCTTTTGGCCCTCTGACAGCTATTGAAGTAATTCCTCTTTTATTTCTTATAGCAAAGATGAAAAGATGGTCAACAAACCTCTCAAATTCACCTGCCTCTCAAAGGCCATTTGCTGCTTCAGTTGCTACTGTTTGCCTTTGAAGTAAGATAAACCAAAACTCTACTGGCTCTGTGCACCACCCACATCAGCACAAAAAAAAAAGAAACATTTTGGGAAAATTCAGCATTCAGTTTCCAGTCTACAAGACCATGTAGTGTCTGGGCTGTAACTTAAATCCTTGAACAATTATAATAATTTTAGCAGCTTGTGGAAGTGGAGGACATGGCACAGAACAGTCTCCAGTGTGATATTTTGCTCTTGAAGCTCAATTCTGCGAACATGTGTCTTCATCCCATGTCCCAGTTTTAAGAAAGGAATGAGTCTTATAACACTTCATTTGAACACTCCCATAATAGAGCCAGCCAACCTCCCCTGGTAGTTAATGTGCTGGACACTTCCTGGTATTTCTGATCTTGGCAGGGAGGCTATGTCCAGTATTACTGAAACTGATAAACTCTTTTTAATATTAAATTTGTTTCATTTTGTTCTGCAATCCAGGAACTGGGGCAAAAAATATTTCCTAGGTTTCCTAGAGAGAAACTATAAACTTCTTTCCCTACTCTGCCCTCCCCTCCTCCCAGTTCAGTGTTTCCCATACCTCCATGCATAGGGTGTAATAAAGAAGTGTACTCTTTCCCCCATTCCAATCCCACCTGTGCCTATTTTTGGAAATTTGCTATTGTGTCATGTCCAGCCTAGATTTATATCTGCTCCAGTTACTTGATAAAATTTTCAGTAGGATCTCTATGATTCATGTTGGTATCCCTATTTCCAAACAATTATTTTTACTGATAACATAGGAATTAAATTTAGCAGTCTTTGTTTTCAGCAAATCCTTGGGGATCCTTACATTACAGTCTAGTGAAACTGGCTGGAATGACTTTCCAATGTCTTTGTGCAGGAAACTATCTACAGTGTAGTGTCTGAATGTGTCCAGTGTTTTGTGCAACTACACTCTAAGAAAAGAGTAACAAAATAGGACTTCTGCCACAAGTGCCTTTCTTTTGTGATGTCACAAATTTGGTAATCTAATTCTATGCATCATGTTAGAATTGTTGCCATTCATCAGCAAGTTTGACTTTTAGAAGATGCTAGAAGTGAACATGGACAACATAGATGATATTTATTAGAAATATTTTCATTTCATTTTATTCAGAACCAAAAGCAATGCCCCCTGAACTTAATTTTATGACGTTACTTCTGTAATATAAGAGGTTTCTGAAATGCAAACCAATGACAAATGCTTCACAGATCCTCCAGTTACATAAAAATAATGGTGAAAATCTCATTTATCATTGAAAGAGAGCATTACATTAAGTAAGGTATACCATTTACCACAGGAAAACACCTGTGTTGGAATCCCCTTCTCTGAACTGGTAAGTAACTTCAGTGAAGAATGAACATGAAACAGTACTTTAAAGCAAAATTTTCTGTTCAGTCAGTTTAATGAAAATACTAGAATTTTACTGAGACGTTGCATGTAATTTTTAGTACCCTCTTTAAAGTAGTTACTATGCTATATTTATTGCACCTGGGATTAGCTAAGATTTCAAATTCTCTGTAAGTTCCCTTTGTCCTAAATATGCCATACCATTTTTTGAACAGCACTAATAACTCAAGAGTGACTTTCACCTGTGGAGGCCTTTACGATTCACACTCCTCAGAGAGGGAAAACATGTCCTCAGAACCTACATGAACGGGGAAAGTGCCCCACTGAGTTGGAATGTGGATCTTTTTTTTTCTCAAGAGGGTGGCAAGAGACCCTAGCACACATCAGGTATTTTGAGTGTACATCAAATGCCATTTCTCCTCCAGAAATGCTCATTTAAGTTCCAGCTGTGCTTTCCCCTCTGAACTTTTTATTTATACACTCCCTAACCAAGACCCTTTCAAATTGCAGGATCTCCTCATCAGCGGCTTCCCAGGCCCTGTTGGTTGTTCATGTCACCAGAAGAAGGAAGTTGGATGGGGGGATCCTGGTGACAGTGGAACAAATTTCATTTCATTTCATTATCCTCCCACATCTCCAAGCAGAGTATCACTGGGCAGCATCCACCTGCTCCCTGGTTAACCTTCAAGAAGTGATGGGTGATGTCAGGGTGTCTCTGCTTCATGCCCTCCTCCAGTTCCTAGCTCTTGTGTTTTCAGTCCTGTAACTATTCCCTTTCTATCATTTGTTGTTTACTGTTGTTCATTTTTTGTCCTTGTTTTCATTACCTATAGCCCTCTCCCTCCCTACGGGTCTTCAAAGTTTTGCTAATACAAAATTCTGTTCTTCTAAACAGAAAGGCAAATAGAAACAGCAGCAGTAGGAGAAACTATTTACAAAGTGCACACAAGCTTGGCCACCTTCTTCAAACTCTTTTCTTTGTGCTCCTCTAACTTCTGTGGATCTTGCAAAAATAAATCCTTGCCTAGTCCTTTCACTGTCCTTGTTTTGGACTTGTGGTACATGAACTTATCCAGTTCCTGTCTGAACCTGTTGTTGGGATCTGCTTCCACAACCTCTTTTGTCAGTGTCTTGGGGTGACTTTATGATCCTGTATTCCCTGTCATCTGCTTATTGCCCAGACATGAATGCTGTACCTTTAAGCTAGGTCCGGGAGAGGGGGGGAAGCCAGTGGAATTCTTTCGGCAGCCTGTGTTCAAAAACACAGATAACTCCCTCGGTTTTTCCCCAGCTCTCTTTCCCCGGCTCTTTTTCTCAGGAGAGAGACGGAGAGATAGAATTCTTTGCTTTTTAGCTAGCTTCTTGTTCATTAGCCGAGAGAAGTTTTCCTGGGACTGTGGTTTCTTCTTCTCCTGGAACTGTTCAGCTTTGCTCCAGCCCGGAACACCATCACCGGGACGCCCCACACCGCAGCCTGGAGAGAGCAGAGCCACACCTACGGAAAGGACTCTGAAATCCACCATCTTTCTCCACAACAAGAAGGTTTATTATCTAACATTATTCATTTTGTGCCTTCGTGCACTTTGCTTGTTAAATAAACAGGTTTTTCTCACTTTCCTCCAAGAAATTCTTTTCAAATCTGTGGGGGAGGGGCTAGCCAAAACCTGCCTTCCATTAGAGGACATGTTCATCTCAGGACGTTTCCTCCTAATTTGTTTCAAACTGAGACAGTCAGCAAGTCCAGAAATACACTAGCTACTGTAAAGTAATGTGTTCTTTTTATCTGATTTAATTTAATTCCACTGAATAAGCCAAATTCTGCAATTTGATGAAAAATGGTTCTATTTTCATCCTTTCAGCCACCTTCATGATTTCATAAAACTTGAACAAGTCTTACCGCTGCATTCTCCCAGTTGAAATTTTTTTAGTCTGATGTCCTAAGACAGCCTCTCCCTTTAATCCCTTTAATAATTTCAGTTGTCTTCTATGTATCTTCCCTAACTTTTTCATGTCCTATTCCAGATGTTAAGACCAATTTCATTTTAAGTCCCGTGAACAATTACTTTTACCATTTTTTGTATAGCACATTAATATGTCTGTTGGTCCCAGTGCCGTAGGTCCTCCCAAGGAACAGCTCTACTTGGAGTGAAGTGGAATTCTTATTTAAATAAACTCAAACATATCTGTTGCCTTACTTTTCACAGTCCTTCAATGTTTTTAATTCTGTAGATAGAGTTCTCACGCACTTTCTGTAAACATAAGCCATGTTATTGTAACCGGCCGAGATGTTTTCGTTCTTTCTCCTAAGGCGGAGAAGTTTGATGGATTTCTCCTTTGACCTATGTGGTTGAGGGGTGGTAATGTCACCCTCCAATCCATGAAGTTTTCTAAAAGTGTATAAAATAAAGAAGTGGCCCTTCAGGGTCGGAGCTCCTGGCTCATTTCTCTCTTTCACCTGACTGGCGTCTGTGTGTTCCTTCGTGTCCGCGTGCGACACGTATCTTTGTCATAAGGTAGATAAGGTGAAAGCACTGCAGATCCTAGCTAGGAAGACAGCAGAAAGAACAAATTAGAGTTGCCTTTGCATCAGTACCTGAGACCTGAGATCGAAAAGCCAGCTGTTTCATTTGGGGCTGGTGATCTCTATGCTGAGTATGGAAAGAGAAGAGGAAGGGGTGTTCCTTAAGCGTAATTGAAATCTTCATACGTTTTGGTCCCTTCTCTTAATTTATTTTCCCATTTTTAGATGTATAAATGCCAAAAGTGAACAATTAGGAGGTTTTTATCAGAGACTTTATGACATTGAGCTGTTTGTGTGTGTAGGTGTGCAGATATCCCTTATATGATGCAGTCTTTGACTTGAAGACCTTGCACTAGAGTTCAAAGAAACAGATACAGGCTGAGGTGAGAAATTTTTTTTAATCTATTTTCCTTAGAGAAGTCATGGCTTTCTAGAAATTAGACATTTTGCATATTACACTTGGCACATTAGTTCTTGTCTATTCAGTATTCATATGAAATAATAATGTAGAACACCTATAAAGGCAATTACACACATAGCAGACTATTCTTTTATAAGGTTCTTTGCTGTTTTAGTTTTGTATTTTAAAAATCAAGACATTTCAAAGCAAATAAAAAAAGGTGCTGCCTTCGGGGTTTTTTTAGGGGGTAAGTGTTGTAAAATATCTGTTTGAAAATGAGTGATTTCACACCATTCTATTCTTACGAATTCTGATTACTGGGGAAGAAAGGATTGTTAATATGAAAGCTCTCTGTCCTTTTAAAGCAACTCTGTGTTATTAAAGTAAACAAGTTTGAAGAATGAACCTTTTACTAATGATCAACATACCCTTTCCATTTTTTGTCTTCAAATAGACCAGCTGAAGCCAGATCTGATTTATTTTTTTTTTATGCAGGGAGGAGGTGATTACAGCAAAGTTGTGTTATAACAAGAAAACTTGGTAAAGCTGTCCTTTTTTCAATTTCAGATCATGTTTACTGAAGCATATTTCTCCTGATTGCTCTACATAAAGTCCTTTCTAATATTATGATTGATGTCTGTAAGTACACGGGCAGTGAGATGGCAATCACCAAAGAGGAAGAAGAGCTATGAATAAATTTACGGTTGAAATTTAGAACATTTCTAATAATCAGAAGAAGTCAGGTTCTGGAATAGTTTTTCAGCAGAAGTCTTGGTGGGATTATCTTTCAGTACAGAGATGGCATATCTGTACTGTACTAGCGAATTCAGCTCTGCCAACTTAATCACAAGACTGTAACACAGCCTGCAGTCTTTATTTCTTGGGCAGAACTAAAAAATAAAAAACCCAGTCATGAATTCCACAGTCTAAGCATCCTACTGTCTATGTGGGGACATAGCTGCATTTCTAATTTAGGGATTAAAAGGAGAAAATCCACATTCTTCTCCACTACACCTTGCCTGTGCAGGCAGTGAGCTTTTACTGAGCTGTGGAGTTATTTAACATAACTTTTGTGAAAGCATTGGTGGAAGTTTTAGACATGACTTTTTCTGCTGGAGGGCGCTGCCATCAAAGCAGAGCTGGCAGAAAGGCTCACACAAGTGTTTCTTATTTTTTTCAGCAAAAGGTCAGCCAAGATTAGCTCAACATACATTAAACAATAGGTTAAACGATGCCAGCTGACTTTGTGCAGAAGTAGATTAGGAGTGCCCACAAAGGCCATTCCACAACTGAGCTCCAGAGGCAAGTGAACTTGGAAAGAAAGGACAGCAACAGCTTCTGCCATTTCTGTGGTGACTGGCATAGCTCAGTAGCTGTATCTATGCAACCAGTTATTTCTGCCTCAATGTGAATTACAGTCTCCTTGCAGAGAGGACCATTGAAATATTAGGCTTGTAACATTTTTGGACAGGTTGAAAACACTGTGCTTCCAGATATATGCATTCTCAGATGCTTTCCTATGGTGCACTGAGAAATGCCTGATAGGTCGAAGGAAAAATCAATGGGCAATACAGACCTGTGCTTGCTTTCATGCTGCCTGATGCCCATTTCTTCTTGGCCTGTTTGGACGGCTCTGTACCACACTGGTGGTCCTTGCAAGTGCTGAAATGCTGGTGAATGGGTGTTTGACACCTTGGCCAATACATGTCACTAGATGTTTACAGGAGCAAGAACTAAGAAACATGTACTAAATTATTACATCTGCTTTCCAGTAGTGAGTGACTTACGAACTTCCTAAACAGCTTGTTCTTCCTAGGAGTTACATCCCAACTGCTGTGTTTATTAAGTACACATGAACTTTTACTTCAGTGTGATTTTTGGGATGCTTTTCTACTGTGTTTTAAATCTACTTCTGCTTTTGACCTCCATAACATCTCATGGCAATGAGTTCCACAACTTAATTACACATTAAAAGAAGGACGGGTTTGCAGGACTTGCAATGCACTGTAGCTACACATTCCTCAAAGCCTGTTTGCCATTTTAGTGCCCTCATTGCGAAGTTCCAGCCTATAGGGACACATACAGAAGCTAGAAATGGAAAAGATCTATTGTGTCATAGTGTTAGCTCCAGCCTTAATAGAAAATGTTTCAGTCACAGCTTGACATGATAACATCAGTGTACTTAAAAGATAGAGCAGGTCTCAGAACAGTCTGCAGGGTGCAAAAACAAAGACTTCTACAGCCCCCAGGGTGTTTTTCCTCACCAGAATGAACAGAGCAGGATTCGTGCTAGAGCTACTGTGAACATCTCTGTTGGAATAGTTGATAATTTGAGTAGGCTTGTCATTTTCCTGACAATTGTAGTTCCAGAGATATTTCCTCTCCTTGTTCAACAGTTGCTGGACTAACACTGTGTGCATTTCCTTGCATAGGTGTTACGGAGGTTAAATTGTTTTATTAATGAACCACAGTTTGTAAGTATCTTCAGGGGGAATACAGCTGGTTTTCCATACCATAAACATTGGTTAAAGAAGAGGCAACAAATTGGTGACAGTTTATGACAGTCAGTCTAGAAGTAGAGCTCAGTCTTGAAACATGAAGGTAGTAACTCACTGTGGTAATTTTCTAAGGATTATCCAGGACTGTTTCTCACTGGAAATTACTTGATCAATAGTGGGTTTCTTTTTTTTCCCCTAAGCTTCTTCTGTATTTCAAAGAAATAGGAAATTAAGGAAGCATTACATCACTTTATTTTAGATCACATTAAAGCATCACAGTGGTCATGTCTAAGATTATATGAACTATGAAATAAGAACAAAAGAAGAACCATAAACCACTGAAAACCACAATTTCCTCTGGAATAATTCAGAATAAATAAAGATCAGTTAGTTTAAACAAAAGCTCCTTTAGTAACCTACTGAGGGTTTTCCCTAACAAACAACAACAATGCTGCAGAGTTATATATTTATTTAGTGGCAATCCAAAGTGGTATACAGATGGTTTATGGAAATATTTCATGCATCTCTAAAAACCAATCTCTTCTTGAGTCGAAAAGTTGTAATTAGCAACAATAATACACTGTATTCTGGATCAGCAGTGTGATTTCTGGATATCTGGATTATTCCATCTATAGGCAAAGTATATGAGCTGCTGTCCATTTTCCTCTTCTCAGAAAATATTAAGAAACAAGTGCTGAAGAAAATGCCTAACTATGTGCTAAAAAACATTCCTCCAGAATCAATCCTCAGTATTTGATTAAGATATCATAGATTTTCCATTAACCCAGATATATTTTTCTCAAAGACAAAAGCTATGTTATGGTTTTTTTACTCAGGAAGTTTTAAATCCTTCAGTCCTGTTATTGGATGAAAAGTTTTATTTCCATCCTTTTTAAAATGGAGGTTTCTAAGCCTTATGATTGTGGAGAAAATATTAAAAATCTGCAACAAAGGTTCAGTAACTGTAAACCAAATAAACCCTAGGAACCCCATACTTCTTTTAAAATTCTTTGATGCTCAAGGGCAGTAATACAATTCTTGACAACTGGGACAAAAGACTTTACCATGCTTGGGACTGAATAATACTGTAATTCCTACCTCTTTTTAGCCATTTATTGTAATGAGAAATGACTTAGATTGTTTTGTAGCCTCACTTTGTATTCTAACAAACTCATACAGATTAGGTGACTCCAAAGTGAAGGTGTTACTTATTTTCAAATGTATGTCCTTTGTTCCAAGGTGCCCTCAATTAATGGGAACATTCAGTGGTATGCTGAACAAGGACACCAAGCTTTTGTAACAGATAAAATTTTGAAAAACTCAGTGATTCATCACATCACCTGCCTGAGTTTATTTTACCTATATAGACTTGAAATGTCATACACACATTTTAATTAGCACAGTATATACTATTGCTAGCTTTTAAACTAGGTACAGGTTTTAAATATCTGATAATACATGTAGCAAGAAGAATAAATTGCCAGTTTGTAGTTAGCTGAACACAAAATTGGCAAAATTTTGTACAGGGCAGTTACATAAAAGAGTTCAATTCTGTCGACCTAGATCTCAGAGCTCATCTTAGGCTTTTTATATACTTTTAACCATTATATGTGGCTCTGATTTACATACATTTCTAACTGAAGCAAGCCTTCCAGACTGCACATGCATGAAATCCACCTACCAGGCATATGGGGACTGTGGAGCAAATAAGATACAAGCAGCTCCACAACTGAGCATTGACTTTGAGGAAGAAATGGATGCCTACTGAACCATTAGCATCACTGCAATAAGTTTTGGAAGTCTGTTCAAAGCTGCCCTTCTCCATCCCCACTGAGAATCTGCATAGTTAAAAAGTAGTATAATGGTTTTATTCAATATTCCTATTCCATTTTTTTTTGGATACTCAACATTAATTTTCGGCATAATTCTGTTCCAGGTGTTTGTGCTCTGCAAAAGGTTTTTGTTTCTAAGTACATGTTCTGCTCTGGTAATTATCCCTCCTGCTCTGTAATTCAAGCCTGAAAGTTGATTTATTCTCCATGTGTTCTTTGTAGAATTAAGTGTGTCGCCTTTGTAACTGACTTACATCTGACAAAGCTGATCTAAACAGTTGCAGAAATGTCTCATTGCCTTCGCAGTTATGAGCCCAATTAACTTGTCAACATTTTCCAGTGGTTATTTACTACAGATTTACCACAGCTCTAATCAGCTACAGAGGCAGGAGAAAGAAGGACAATTGGGGTAGGGAGTGTCTTTCCTTGCAGTTTTCTAGTAACAAGTGAAGCCTCATTACACAAGTATTTTAGGATGTGTAAGAATCAGAAATGGTGATGGGTCAGAAAATCACAGAGGTTTGTTCAGTGGTTTTGATCTGACTCTGAAGCCTACTGAAATTAGTTTTTGAATTAATAATTACTTCATTCTTGGTTGTTTCTACAGCCACATTTCAAAATGAGATTATCCCATCTGTCTTAGCATACTTCATATGTCATTGGCATGCAGTTTGCTACCTAAAGACCAGCTTCTTCTATCTTTGTTCATCATATGGTGAGAACACCATAGCGTGGAAAAGGTGAAAACAGAACAAAATGAGAACATAAGGTATTGTTCTGATAGCATTAATCCCTTTCATAATTTGCTTTTTGCATGTATGCTGTATCATCTAAACTAAATTACTGTAGACTGTCCTAGGGAGGTATCACAATGAAAGTTGTGTGATTTAAGATAGAGCAAGGTGCCTTGCTAGAGAGGTCAGTGCAGATTGCACTTTCTGGAGCTGTTGAAAAGAGCAAAGATCAGAAGCTGTTCTGATCTAGCCTGACACCTTTACAATAAATACAGTGTTCAAAACACCTTCATTCTTTTATGGGACAACAAGTGACTACTCCCTTTGAGAGGGCTCTGCTCTCACACTGCGGATCTGTTTTCTTCACCTCAACCATCAGAGCAGCAGAGCATTCCCTCCTGGCAGGGGGGCAGGAGCAGCAGCAGCACTGGCACTGCCAGAGGTTCCCAGCAGCCTCTTCCAACTGTAAGGTCCATCACTGCCCACTAGTGACACGATGGTGCCACAGTGTTGGTGGTGCCAGGTAGATTGGAAAACCCATTTGCTGTCAGGGTTCATCAAAACCTGTGATATTCAGAAGGTTTGGTACTCTTTGGCAAAAGGCATCTCTGTGACTGTATTTTCAAACTGTGGTGGGGTGAGAGGAGATGCTTTGGGTCTGGGAAAGTATGTATTGTGTTCAAAAATGAAATCACGTTGATCTGTCCATAGATAGGTCAAGTTGTAATTCTGTTTTTTAATATAATTCAAGTTGCAATTTTGGTTTTAAAATACCTAGGGGTTATATGTAATGAATATAAAACTAAAGTTGTTTCTTTTCCAAGAGGGCGCTGTGGCTGAATGGAAACCATAGTAACTAGTGTGGCATAATGCTGCTACCTGAGTGATAAAAATGCACGTAGAGTAGGTTTTGTGCTTAGCAACAAAATGGTTGGGTTTTCAAACAGCTCCCTCTAGCCCTCCATTACTGCTGCCACCCTTGTCCTATGCAGTATGTATCCCAGGCTTCGTACTTTCATGTTCATTAATCCTTTAGGCATTCAGTAAGCAGCAGAAAATACATTTCACACAGAAGAAAGTAATTTAATTTTTTTGGCCATTGCTTTAGAAGAATACACAACTCAGATCTCTTCCCTGTAGAGCTGTTGTGAGGTATGACTCATCCTTGCCCAACATGTTGGATGTTCACTTTAATTAGAATATGTGCATCTAAAGATTGTTGTAAACACTTGCTGTTAATAGCATATTATTCCCTGTTTTACAATGCGAAGTATAAGCAATCTTAATACATTTAATACATTAAGCTGTACATTTTAAGTCATGTTAGGGCAGCACACTGACAGAAATTCAGTAGGGAAATTCTCTAATTAGCATATTTTGGCTGCCTTACAAATCACATTGGCATGAAAAATTGGAATAATGCAAATTTTATTCTACAGTGATGTTTAAATATTTTCTAAACACTAAATATTATTATACAAATCTTTGATATCTACCTATGTGGTAAATCTTAATGGAGATCCAGTTTATTTATAATAATGAGTGAAAAGAGAGAAAGTATTGCTGCTTTCTTGTTGGTGATGGTACATGTGAAATAGGCTAACCTTTATAGAATCACAGAATAGTTTGGTTTGGAAGGGACCTTTAAAGGTCATTTAGTCTAACACTTCTGCAATGAGCTGGGACATCAACTCTAGATCAGGTTGCTCAGAGCCCCATCCAACCTGACCTTCAGTGTTTCCAGGGATGGGGCAGCCGCCACCTCTCTGAGCAACCTGTTCCAGGGTTTTACCACCCATGTAATAAAAAAAAATATTCCTTATATCTAGTCTACATCGACCCTCTTTTAATTTAAAGCCATTCCCTCTTGTTTTATCACTATCTGCCTATGTAAAAAGTCTGTTCCTTTCTTGCTTACAGGCCCTCGTTAAGTACTGAAAGACAAATAAGGTTTGCCCAGAGCCCTCTCCAGGCTGAATAACCCCAACTCTCTCATCACTTACTCATTAGGAGAGGTGCTCCAGCCCTCTGATCATCTTCATGGCGCTTTTCTGGACCCATTCTAACAGGTTCATGTCCTTCCTCTGCTGAGGACCCCAGGCTGGATGCAGCATTCCAGGTGGAGTCTCACTAAATTGGAAGACCAGAATCTCCTCCCTTGACTTGCTGGCCACACTTCTTTTTCATTTAATGTACATATATTTTCCTCAGTACTGGCAGGTGAAATGCCTTTATACTTATCCAGGATCTAAACAACCCACACACCAGTGCCAGCATATGACACAGCACAAATTGATGATCCAGAGATTTTACAATCTCTCTCTTGGGAGATTGTAAAAAAGAACAGGAATATTATGTCTTTCCAAATGTGGCTTAGCATACTTGAGTAAGCTTAGACTGCTCTCAAAATCTAATATGAGAATGATAATACCATGTGTTTGTGTGTGCACGTCTTCCTCTGTTGTGCAGAAATGAATCATATTTGTCTGTAAGCAACATATCTTTTTTCTCTTCTTAAAGTTCACTGACATTTACTGACTCAGGATGCACAGTATTTCATAACCATAATGCTGTATCACCATGTGTTAAAAGGAAGGGTCTAGGGTGTTAGTCTAACTGGCTTTATTAACATCATCTGTACTTTAGGAGTGTTCTCACATGGTCAGATCAATAGCACATGATTTAAACATTATTGTGCCTTTTACTGCTCAGAAGTCTTCACAGGGTGCCACTTCACACTTTCACAGAAGAGTATATTTCAGTATTTTTATCTGTCAGCCAAAAAATCCCTGAACAACAGAATCTGAACTAAACTAGTCTTATTTCTGAGAAATTTATAGACACCTTAGTGTTAATCTGAAGACATAATTGTGCATATTTTTGATCACATGCATCATTTCTTTTGGTGGAAACCTGACCATTTATGTAAATAAAGACTCATGTCTAAGCTGCAGGATCAGGACTTGAGGGTCTAGCTTGTTCCATTCACTTGATGAGGATAATGGTGCACCCCTGCACTGGCACAGGCTGGACTTCACCAGTTCTCCCATAGTCCTCTTGTGGCAGGTCAGAGTTTTTTGGCCCTCTTTTACCTTTGATTTGAACTTAAGACAAGCACTTGCTTGAAAGACAAATGCATATATGTCACAGGACTATCAGAGAGTCTTCCTGGAGTGATTTAAGTGACATGGTGTATGCTCCTAAGGCAATGATCAAAAAAAATAGCAGCCACATTTCTTCATGTGTCTGATGTAGACCTGAGGCATTAAGAGACTGGGGAATTTTTTGCGTGGTGTCATTAAGAAAATGTGGGAGAACTTGAAAGTAAAATGTCACTTCACTTGTGCCTGTGTATCAATATCATTAAAACATAGAATCAAGGCATCATAACAGTCTGTAACAGATTTGTTTCCAGCTATTTCATAAAGTTTGATGCCTTAGAAAATGAATAACAACTATGGATCTTTTAAACATGCAATAAATGGAAACAATTTTCAGAAAGTGTTCAGACTGTAATGTGGATTCTGTAACCTTATTACCAGAAAATGTTACTACAGAGAAGTTGCTAAGGGAAGAGGCGCAGTTGTGAGCTTATGTATAATTTTTCTACATTACTGTTGATTAAATAAAATAAGGCAATATTATTTCCACTGGTAAACCACAGAGAAAAAATGGGGATAAGCTTTGCTTGGATTTTTGCTTGTTTCCTTGTGCACCTACCAGCAGCCCTGGCTGCTGCTTTCCAGAGACAAATGTATTGCCTGGTACTAAGTACATACAGAGAAAACACGCGAGCTGACAGGAAGAGTGATGGTGTTACTATTGCAGGAATAATCCTTAAATTGTATATTTGTATTCTGTTGAATGATTTCTTTTTCTTTTAAGCTATATTATAGTGCCTTTTCCCTCTACTCATGTTTTATAGATGAGGTGGTACAGTTATCTCCCAGTAGAAACAGGAATTGGTAGGATGACATGCCAAGCAAAGGAGTAAAGCATGGATGGAACAAAGTTTCTTTCCCAGTAATTTTGAATATTCTGGTGATGCTGAAAGACATTTGGCCAGGCATAAGCAACATGGAGTCACTCTTCCATCTTCCAATCTTCCAGCAGAACAACAATGGGCAACAGTCACAAGCTGCAACAGGAAATTTTGCCCAGCTGTAAAGAAATTACTTTACCGATGAAGACAGTTAAGCACTGTAATGGGTTGCCCATGGTGTAGAATCTCCAGCCTTGGAAGTATTCAGAGCTTGACTGCACAAGGTAAATTTTTCCCTTATGATCTAAATTACTCTGTGATTCTGTGAATTCAAAAATGTTTACAACATGGTGCCCAATGTTTTGATGTAGCAAGTGGTCTGCCTCTTTACCAAATGAAACGTTCTTCTTCCAAGATCATTCCTCCTGCCGTTAGATCCCAAGTGTCTAGGTAGCTATCTGCAGTTGACTTGGAGGCTGCCCAGCCATGGTTAAAACTGTCATCTAGGTCCTGCAAGTGCGTAAGACCCCAGTGCTCATTATTCCAGTGCTGTTGCCTTTGTATAACCTTGATGGAACAAGGACAAGCTCTAAAAGGTAATAATCTGCAACTTTATGAGCAAAATTAAAAAGTGAAATAGAAATATTTTTGTAGCATGGCAAGAGATGCACATGTAAAAAACCATGCCTAGAACAAGTCAAGATTAATTTCTCATACCTATAATTTTTTATTCCTACTTTGCTGCTAGCAGACCCCAGAAAAAAGTCAGATATTATTATTCCTAATAGCAAAACAGAGAAAAACATAGCAGTAAATCAAGTAATGTTTTGTGTAATGACTTATCCAAGAGCTATGGAGTGAAGCATCCTTGCAGAACACAGAGAAAACAAATATTATTCTTGTTCTCATAGTTTACATTTAGCAGTTGATCCTGCTAAGTCACCTTCCCAAATGATGCAAACAGGTCCCTTGAGATGTCCCTGCATAAATTTAATGATGTTCTTATAAAAATCTCTAGCCACCTGCAGCACATATAGATTTGCCTAGGCTTTGGGGAAAAGTTTTATTTGCAGAGAAGGGTTATTTGCAAGGATTCAGCAACAAAACCATCTGCCTGTATCTCCTCCACAGCCTGCAACTCTATTTTTGTCTAGTGTATCTAGTGAAGGGATGCAACAGATAAGCTGTTCTCTCATCTATAGGCCACATTTTTTCAGCTGCATCTTTAGGTAACCACTCTGCAACTACAGAAACAGTTTGACCAATTGGAATGCACACTGGATTTTTATGTCTTAAGTAATCATTTTTCCTTATCATGAAAATAGCTTGAAAACCAACAGAATGTGAAGTTAGTTCAGATTCAAGTTGTCTTCCCTTTGAAACAAACCTTTGATCGTGACTGGAAAAATGCAGCATATCCATGTCTAGTGCCGGGTGTAGAAGGGACATAACATTTGAAAATCCTTCATGACACATTCTTCAACTTGATATTTGAATATTGTGTTGGTTTAACAAAGTGTGTGGGGCCAGGTAAAAAAAAATAGCTGAAACTTCTGTGTCCGGCACAGAGCCAATCGCTGAGGGCTCTGACGATGGGCAGGTTACTAGCCCATTAAACAGGTTGGTGACGCCTCTGTGATGACATATTTAAGAAAGGAAAAACTGTGGGAAGTTCTCTTTCTTGCTCCCCTCTGAGGGGTGGCAAGGGGGCCCCCGGGCCCTTTCTGGTGTGGTGACCGGGGCTGTGCCGCTGTGGGGGTGCCGCTGGAGCCCATCCCACCGAGGGGCCGCGCAGCCAGGCTCCTCCTGAGGCCAGAGCCGGCTGTGCGGTGCCGGCAGGGACCGCGTAGCCAGCAGCGAGAGACATGGAGAGCGATTCCCCGAGGTGCAGCCTGGACGAGATCAACTTCTACATTGCACCTTACAGACTCCAACTTTCTTCCAAGTCAGAGGAAAAGTGGGGGCACGTGAGGAAAACCAACATGGCAGCACCAAGGTCAGTGAAAAAAAGGAGAGGGAGGAGGTGCTCCAAGCGCTGGAGCTGAGATTCTCCTGCGAGCAGTGGTGAGGAATATAATACAACAAACTATTTCCCTGTAATTCATGAGGTGTATGCGGGGGTGCAGAGATCCACGCACAGCCCGTGAAGGAGAGTACTCATGCTGGAGCATGTGGATGCTGAAAAGCTGTAATCTAGTAAGGAACTCGAACAGAGAGAGATGACCCTTGCTTTTAGAGATCAAGGAAGAGAGCCTTCACTTCCAAACTAGAACAGGTCATCCTTAAAAGACTAAACCCCATGAACTAAAATGACCCACGCTAGGCAGTTGTGGAAAGACTGCTTGGCCTGTGGGAGGGATTTCACATTACGGCAGGCTCAGGTGGGATTGCTGCTTGTGAAAGTTCTCTGCGAACTTTTCTAGCATGGTTTTAACTATCTCCTGTGGGAAGGATCCCACGGCACAGCAGAAGAAACTCTTTTCCTTAAACATAAAGAAAGACTTTTAAGAAGTGAAATACTGACCAAACCCCCATGTTTTGTTTCCTTGCGTGGTCGGTAGAAAGAGGGAGGGACTGGGGAAGAAAGGTGTTCTGAAAGTTTGCTCTGGTTCTCATTACCCTTTTTACTTTTAATTCTGTCAATAATAAATCTTCTTTATACTGTTGAACTTTTGAACCTGTTTTTCCTTAAAATTTTTTTCAATAATCCTTATCTCAACCCATGAAAATGGTTTTCCCTCCCCTGCTTAGCTATAGCAGAGGAAAACGAGTGAATAGTTTTTCGTGGGTGCCTGGCACTTAACCAGCATCAAACCGCGACAAATATTTATATACCATTTCCCTGTCTCACTCAGGAAGCGAAGATGATCTGTGCAGGAGAAGGCAAAGGAGATGCTATCATTTCACCAATGACACAAAAGATTATTTTAGAAAAGGCATTTCATGTTGTTAAAAACTAAAAACAAGGGGAATTGTCACAGAGTCTGGGTCAAATTCAAGACAGGAGTAATAGTGCATCAAGAGCCCTATGTAATTTATATCTATATGTTCTGCACTTTAACTACATTAAGGTTTTCATCTTTCATTTTCGGGAGTATTGAGCAGCTAAGACAGAGGAGGCAGTTCATTTTTCACAAAGTATGTTTTAGGTTGCTGCAAACTCAAGAGGATTTGAGTAAGTGTGGCTTACACTCAGTTCAGCTTTTGTTCTTAACTGAGAACTAATTACACTTTTTTGGCAACATTAAACATGTTATGTTAGAATGCAATATTGTAGCAAGGGTTGAGTTCTGTAACAAGTTCCATAACAGCAGAATGATTGAAAGCACATATTTTTGAGCCTAAAAATCTAGCAACGGTTTCTCATAGTGCTCTGTCAGTAAAACTATGTTTTTTCCTTAATATATCTCCAAAACATTGCAGTTTCACTGCTTTCTGAAGGCTAGAGAATTATGTATGCTATGTATAGGGCCATGGACCCTATGCATCACAAGCAGGTATTTATGCTATTTGTTGAAAGAACAGACTTGCTTTTAGTAGCATCTTCTCAGCTTTTAATCATAGCTATGTGTCCATGGTAAAATTCAAGTAATTTTTATTCAAAATGTACTCAACAGTACATTTGTTTCAAAAGGATTAAGAAGCCATGATTAAATGTCAACCTATTAAAAGAGTCACAAGAAAAATGGCTCAATTTCTCAAATTGCTACATTAATGAAAACTTTGCAATATAAAAAGGGTTTAATATTGAAGAATTGCATGTGCCGAAGTGAGCTGATAGAATTTATCTTTGTTAAGTGACGACAACTGTGAATTTGTTCCCAAAAAGGAAATCTTTAACTGGTGACAGCTAATTGAGAAAGGCAGAACACAGTATGAAATTTATTTCCACTTTCCTCCTCTGCAGAGAAGCAAAGCCAAGAGTCTGGCATTATTTCTTCCTGAAGACATCTTCAGTAGCCTGTTTTACATTGAGTCATTGCTATTCAATGCACTTGCTTTCTATTTATTCCAGTTTCACTGTAGCTTTAGGCAGACAGTAAATCAGCCTCACTCATTGTACACAATTAATTGCCTATCTATGAAACAGGACTAGAAACCTGATAGATGGTACTCGTCAGCAAAGTAGCGGGGTATGAGGAGGACTAGATTTAGGTAAGGGTGGGAATGGTAGTAACAAGAATGGGACAAACTTTTTTTAACACAAGGCTTAGCATTTATTTTTGAGATTGACCAAAGGGAAAAAAGATCCTCATTATTTTGTTAAAAAAAAGGGTGTCTGAACAAAATATTTTGTATTCAGTTTGAACTATTCATAGAAATAAATGTCATCTTATATCAACACACCCAAATATGCTTTTAAAAATAAAAAAGAAAGGTTTTAACAGCATGCTTTTCCAATCCCAAATCAAATAACCTGGGGATAATGCATTTCAAAAAATTCATAGCAGCATTTTGATACATCTGCATGTTCAGCTTTTTATCCCTAAATTTTGTGCAAGAAAAACATACCCAATTTTAATAACTTGTTTCCCCTTGTAGACATGTCTGATAATACAAGTAAGCTGAATATATGCTGGCTCCAGCCAAAGGATAGACACTGATGCTGACAATGGTAAAGACTGTTTCTCCTTCTCAGTTTAAAAAATACCTGTTTTGTTTTGTTTTCTGCCATGTTAGTGAATTGAAGTGGTTCATAAAGTGGTCTGACAATTGCCTGAGCTAGCAAAAAAAGAGGAGGTGGGCTGTAGCTCTGGGACCGGGGGGTGGAGTGGTAAGGAACAAGGAAGGCATCCCTCCCTGGGCAGCAGTGAGCCCCTTCCTGTGCCCACCAGGCTGTAGCCCCTACCACTGCCCCACCTGAGCCCCACCAAGAGGCACTTGAGCCCTGCTGTGCTTGGTGCTCATGAAGAAAATTCATGGTGTGGAGCAATCATGCAACTGAGATCCAGTTTCCAGCTTTTAGGGGGCATGGAGACTGATAAGCTAGGCTCCTACCTAACATTCAGTTTCTGCTTAACCTTCAGAGGGATGCAAATCCACAACCCCACTTTCCGAGGGGACACATAACCATCACGCCTTTTACGTGCTTTAGGCTACAGCGCTGTGCTGTGAACCCCAGAGACTGGGACAGAGGGCAGTGAAGGGTGACATGCAATGCACAATTCCCATACATACAGTAGCTGAACAGGGATCTGACCATCCAGGCTTACTGTGCTCTGCCCCTACTTCATTGCTCTGCCTCCACTTCATACTCAACATGTGGCTGGGCAGAGTCATGAACTGTGTTGATTCTTGTTGGAACAAAGCGCTGTGCAATTAACAGAAGGGCATACTTTAGGTCAGAGAAAATGTCCCAAAGACTTCACCTTTATATCTTTTTCCATCTGCCAACACAGGCAATTATAACCAGCTCTGCACTCCCACTGCACCCAGGTTGCCAGTGCTGTCTGCTGTCCTTTCTTCAGACCCCAATATCTGTGTAAGCAGAGCTTCCAGCTGTGGCTTCATATTCAGGCTTCCAGTTCTGGCAGCCCCGGCAGCTGACTCTAGCTTTCACCAACACCCTGTGCAGCTCATCAGCAGTGCGATTCCTCAGCCCTTGTGTGATCCCAGTTTACAGGTGTGGGGGCCACTGAATGACTTCTGAAAAAGTAGATATTCATGCAACCACACCATCACTTCCCTCAGCTTACTAAAAATAGTGGCCTCATGCTTACAAGACATCATGCATTTTCTATTCCTGTGCAAGGAATCCTTATAGGAGGTGACTGTAGAGTCTGTCCGGCCCCAGTTGCTTTTATCCAGGGTAATGCAGCACTGCTTCTGTCAGGAGGCCAAAATACCTCACCTAAAACCAGCTTCTTCAGTTGAAGTAACCCACACTCAAAGGGGATTTTGCACAACAGTCATAAAAGAACCACCTTGTCAGACTTTATTTTTAAAATTCTTTTATTGATGTCAAGCACATCAAACCCACTCCACCCTGCAGAGGTGCAAGAGCACCCCTCCAGTATGATACAGGAGATGTGCTGCTGTTACTTTACACTGCTGCTGTGTACATCCAAGCCTCTGTTTCAGACCAAGAAAACTAATGTTAAGTTTCTAAGAGAATTTAATCCATGGGATTTGTGGCTTTTTTCAGCAGAAACACTTAGCTCTGATAACAACACAGCAGTACCTAAATTGTGAAAGGTTAACAGAATTCATTAGACTTGTAGATTGCTGGAAACATTTAATAACAGGCACCAACAGGATGTTTTGATTGCTAATAGCACATCAGTTGGTGTACAACTTGCCACAGTCTCAAGTACCAAAATCTGTCAGCACCTGAAGCTCACCTGCTCTGGTCATGCCTCCCCTGTCAGTTCAACAGTGGGACCACCTGATTAAGAGACAGGAAGCTCCTGTTTAGAAAGGGGCTTCAGAAAGAGCTGTGAAACATGAAGCTTCATGCAGTTGCAAACATGCAAGCATGTTGCTCACACAAAACAAAGTGAGACAGCCACCTTTTTTAACTTTTGCATTTTGCTCCTGTTGTATGACTACTTGAGCTTTGACTTGATTTTCCAATACAGAAATAAGACATTCCATTTTGTAAGTTTAATACACATCTCTCACATATAATTTTCTTTTCTCCTTGAGCAAAAAGAGGAAGCTTAAAAGACAAGTTCCCTGTGCTGGAAGGCTACAGAAAAATCACATTTTGTACTGAAGGTCCCTCTGACAAGCTCCAATCTTGCTATCTTGCCATCACTCTGCAGGAACCAAGCTACAATTAATACGTATGTGGTGAGACAGATTACTTGGGTTCACATATCCCTAAAGAGCAGCTTTTGAAGATGTGAAAGCTAAAGTCCTTTTGAAAATTTGTCCTATTCATAAGTTCTGCAGCATGAAATGTGCTCAGTATTCTCATCTTTACCTCAGCAGATGAGAGAGGGCAAGAGAGCTCTGCAGAAATAAAATAGTTGATACTGAAAGGGCAGAATACAACCAACATTTCCATGTGAGCTAGAACAGAGCAAGGATGCAACTGCATGAAGTTTTCATAGCAGCAAGACTGTCTGAAGAAGGCTGGGAATAGACATTATTACATTAATTCCATAAGAACAAAGCAGTCTGAGTGAGACAGTTTGTTCCCTACCACACGTAATGTTTCTATATGGTGGCCAAAACCACCTGAGCTAAATTTGGTGCACCATATGTGTGGCAATGAGACATGAAATATTCTTTACATAGAATTCCCAGAAAACTCAACTGCAGGTTCCCACAAATTCCCCATAATTACCTCTTAAACACAGTTGGTTGAATACCTTTTTTGTAAGCTGACAGCTGAACAGGAAATGGGAGATAGCCATAAAGGAACATAGACAAAACCATGTTTCAGGTGTAAAGAAAATACAATTATTCTTCCAGTTAGAAACTAGTAACCAGGCAAGATAACTGATGAGTAAAATGTTCCTTGAAACTGGAAGAAAGGAAATAGGGAGTTCTAGAAAAGATGCAACAGTGAGAATAGTCTTGTTCCAGACATCAACCCTACATTACCTTCAAACACACACTCACTGGAACACTGTAGGCACACGCACGTGCTATGGTCAGTAGCCTACACAGGACAAGATGGTGGCGTTGGAGAGCTCGATCAGGGACAGGCTTTCCCACCGGAGTAAAGAGGAAAGATCCATGCTCCTGGCCCTTGTGAGTTTTGGGCAATTAACATGCTCCATGTCTGAAGACACAGTGAAAGCTAAACATTGAGACCTCAGATAATTTGGATTGATTGTGGTATAAATTTTTACGCGATCCTGTACCATTGGCAATACCTGTGTAATGCTGGTTTGACACTGCCCAGCAGGTGGGGCAGGTGACCAGCAGAAGAATCTGTGCTGACAAATTGCATTGCATCTAATTTTCCTTGGGTGAACACACTTCGCCAGAGAACTACCCTGCTCCAGAGAAGCCTTCTGGGCCACAAGTTCACCTGTTTGCAGGGAGATGGATCCCTACACCAACTCTGCTGTGGGACATCTGCTTCCCCACTGTGGATAATGTATTCCCAGGAAGAGATTCTGGCTCCACAGAAACAGGGAACAGCTTTGCAGTCATCACATTTGTGGATAGGATTTTGTCCTGAAAGTGTGGCTGGGACACTGAACATGATGAGCACCAAACATCCCGAAGTACATGCCTGCTAAAGGGTGTAAGCAACACAGTAGTGTACCACAAAGCAAGACAGGGCACTGTCATGGCACAGCCACATCGCAAGACTTCTCATGAAGCCAGACAAAAGATGCTGAAATACATATCAAGGTGGTCAAGGGGGCATGGTTAAACGGTTCTCTGGTGCTGGTTGTAGTGTGTTTTTAATCAACTTCAATCCATAATTAAAATTTTAAAGGAAATTGCAGCATCTTCAAAATCAACAGTATCTGTACCAAATGCATTCCACAGCTGTTTTCTGAATATTACCCTAAATATTATATTAGGATGAACAGTACTCAAACAGTTAAGTATTTCTGTTACAACATTCTGTAAAAGAAAGTATTTTGTGCAAAGCAAAGAAATCTCTGTGTGGTACATAACTCAGGTCCATTAGTTTCCGAGTGCAGCTCTGTACCCCATTGTAATAGAGGACAAATGACAAGCCACACGTCCAAAGACACTCAATGCACATAGTGTCATCTTCCACTATGGTACAGTGTCATGTACTTCAGAAATGAATCAAGCATAACCTTGAAATACTCTGTGGCAAACTGTACTGGAGATACATGTACCAACTCAGAAGTTGAAGGACTCTTGCTGTGAAATAACAAAGCTGATCATCTTCTTGGTAAGATATTTACCAGACTCCAAATCCAAGACTTGGTAGAAAAGTTCGTGAAAACAAAGTTACACTGTAAGCCTGGTACTGACTTACGCCCTTTAAATAAATTCACCTGCTTTGGTGATGGGCATAACATTAAAGATTTTGGGTTTGTTTTTTGCAGGAGGGCAACCATAATGCATTTTTAAATATCAATTCCGATTATCTGCTGCCCCATCTCCCCAGCTTATCTGACCATGTTTCACTACAGGATTATTCATCAGTGCAAAACTTCTTACCTACACAGACGCGAATAGTCACAGTATTGAGGTTACAATCCACCACTACTACCTCGCAGTTTGTCTCACCCTTGTGTCATCTGTCTAGATGTAGCACGTGAGTAAGCTGCTGTGAGTAAACATGACCTGATCTAGCCCATATTTGGATCAGACAAGGCCTCCACAGGGAAAAAGGATTGTTGTACCAGGATGAGCAAACATTCACAGAAGTCCTCCTAGTGGGTCCAATTAGTACATCCAGTTGCATTTCCTTGCTACCTATTAATATGAAACACAGTTTCTCATACAGCAGATGCCATGGGCTGTTGCAAGAGACTTATGCCAGAAGATAATCACTCTACAAATTCCCTGACTAACAGCACCTGGAGAGGTGCAGGTATTTAAGCTAAATCAGAATAGAGTAGAAGAGGAGTTATGTATGAGCCATTACTGTTCCAGCACCAGAAAGAGGTCTTCTTGCTATTCATATTCTTTTATTTTATGTTTCACATTGACAGCTGAATTTCCCACACAAATGCTCTTGTGGTTAACCTTCTTTACAAACTATAAATACTCTTCCATTCTTGTACAAAAGAAATACACCTGTTTGTTATATACACACACCTTGACAGCAAGTCCTTGAAAGAACGGTGCAACATGAAATTACAGAGCCAACACCCACAGAACACCTGTTCAGCTGCAGGCTAGGAAGTATCTGCTGAGAAAGGCAATCTGTTAAGATAAAATGCTTTAACTGAACTCATAACATTTGAATGGGATAATCAGAACGGTGTGACATGCTCTCATACCACATATTAATCATATTCTGGTTTACAAACTGTAATTGCTGCATTTCACTGAAACCTTCCAATATAGAATGGAATTGCTGGATCTCACTGGCATAAGGAAGCAGCCTTGCTGGATGACACATTATCGACTCTGAATTTTCAGACATGGAATATACTTGAGAGTAAAATGAAGACACGAGTGAGATCACACAAGATTTTGGCAAGTATTTTTATGTTAACTGTTTTAGTTTATGGCTTTTTATGGCTTTTTTGGTTTCTTTAGGAAATTCGTGCACAGTGAAAGGAATGAAGAACTCCAGAAGAGAGTTGACCTCCTTCAGTTCCAGACTGTATTCTGCTGCTATTTTCTCCGCAGTCCATATTTGAGGTTGAAGTTTATGATTATTAAGAAGTGTCAGAGCCTCCACAATGGAAATTTTGCCTTTGGAAACTTTCTTAACATCTAGACCTTCCAAGTGGCCTAATTTTGTAAGTCTCTTTTCCTCCTGTTTACCCGGAAGACGTTCACCACCTCCATCTTTTACCTAATTGAGGGAAGGAAACCAAAAAGAGCTCAACAGCAGTTCTGTTTACTGTGCATACTGTAGCAGCTAAACTGCTTTCCTAAATATGGCATTTCCTGTTAGCTTTCCCCACATATTTTTTAAAAAAGCTTACCCAGCCTAGCTTCTTCCACAGCCCTTCTACATCCAGTGTCACCTCCCAAGCAAATGCTGAAAACCTCCTATTCACTGCACTATAAATGTTGTATTGGCTTGGCAGCCCTTCATACAAGGCAAACTACAGACTACATAGCCAAATGTAAATGCAGGTAACCTAATATCTGGTACTGATTCATTGGAAGGGACAGAAAAATCATACAATAAATTGCTATCCTTCTGATACCACTGGAAAACTTTTTCAAGTAGTCTCTCTCCCCTCCATTTTGTTTTCAAATTTTAATTTTTCTGCTAAGAGAAATTCCTTCTTTTGCTCTGTCTAGAGAACAAGCTTTCCTGCTATTTTGCAGCATCATACAGAGTTTAAGTGCCATGACCACTGCAACATGCAGACACACAAAGTCTCTTCTCCAAGGTCCCTTCACATTTCCAAATAATTTCCAAACCAACTTTGACTTCCACATATTTCCTTTTATTAAGATTTAACCAGTGAATGACACTGGAAAAAAAAGGATACAATTAAAGCTTTCTTAAATTTAGAAGTACTTATATAGTAATCAGAGCCCACAGCCACTGATTATCCCACAGGCACTCTGTATTAACTCACATGCTGAGAAAACTGATGTGGACGCTACAGCACCTGTGTGTCTGTCTCTGAACTACAAGGAATGCCTGGCCTGTACTCCATGTCTTCCTTCTACTTTGTGCTAAAACTGGGCTTGGATAAGCAATGATTTTTCAACTCTTAATTAGATCATCTGTCTCTGGGAATCTGCCACTTCAGGACTCCCGAGCTGGTGCTTTCCCACTTACCACAGGCAGACATCCCAAACATACACAGAGGTGTGTGCACATCATGTACACAATGCACAAAGTCGTCAGGATAACATCAGGAACGGGAGAAAGCTTTTGTGTTGTTTTGCCCACAAGTCTCTGTGATTACATTTCAATTGTGCTCTAACAACTGCAAGCAGACATACCGCAAGGGCAAGTCTTATGTGGCAGCAGCCTCAGGGTAAGCATGGAATCAAGCAAAGATTTGTTCCACTTTTGGCTTTTTCTCAAATCTCTCTTGACAGGCTTATAAATGAATATTGAAAGATACTGAAATTAGACCTTCAGCACTTCAAGATTAGAGCCCTAAGCTCTGTGATGGAAATTAAGGATAGAAATTACTTGAAAATTTCAGGGAGAGAGAGACTGAAGAAATGTATTTGCATTTTAAATATTTTCAGAGTTGAATACCATGTAAATGGCAAATTAGAGAGACTTAGGGATTTTGCTAGATGACTATAAAAATTTTATTGCTGAATAAAGCAGCTGGAATAAAGTGGTCCAATAATGCAACAAGTAAAACACAAGCCATAGCACACTATGGTGTAAAAGGGGACACTGACCCCTAGTCCGCATTTTACGAAGGAGTATGCTTTGCCTTTCAAGTAAAAGATTGCAGCCACTGGCAATAAGGAAACGATGGCTGTACAGCCCACAAGATAATGTAGAAAAAAACCTAAGGCACTTCATGAGCTGGATTTAAAAAAGTCTTTGCACTGTATATAACATTAACATCAGTAGTTAAAGACTCCATTAAAATGTAAACATCTTTGTCCTCTACCACATCTCTGCTCCCCCAGCAGTCCCAGTGTTTTCTAACAACTCCACAAATGATCTCTGGCAAACACCTTTGCCTTTGAAAAAGGCTGGAGAACTATCCTGCCTCATAGGAAGCAGAAATGGGAATTTAAGTGAAAAACAATGTAGAATTTCCCACATGTTAAAAGGAAGACTGTGTCAGCATTTACAAGCTTGTATAATCACAATCTGTCACACGTTCAAAATCCGGGGTCAGACACAGTCAGTGCTATTGATGTATAGAAGAGTAATAAAACCATCACTTTTATCTACTGAAAAAAGGTAGCTTTTATGCACTAAGAGCATTTTTCTTGACACAAACTTTGTGCTGAGTCTGAAGACCAAAAGGTGATGCTGGTATAGCTTGTACAGAGATACACACTCACCCGCACCGGTGGATCTCTGGACTCCACATAAACATCTTTTAGCAAGGTGAGGAACCTGTCGTCCTTTCTGAGAACTTCTTCTTTTATGTCTGGGCTACCTAAAGGCAGTGAGAAGAGGAAAGGAAGGGAGGGAAAAAAAAGGAGAAAAGATTGATCTGAGTCAAATAGTTTCCCTCTTGTTAGTTCTGCCAGCTGATCGCTTCCTCAGGGGCACAGCATGGCTCCCGCAAATGCACGTGCCTTCTTGGGAAGGGATCATGCTTCCCACAGCCCTGACCTTAGCAACACCGCTTCACGTGGTGGGGCTGGGCCGGCCACCTGTCCCAGCACAGCAGGAAGCGCACGCTTGTGGTACGCTTGCAGCACTGCCTCAGGAGCCGCTCCCTGCTCTACCACCCCAGCTACTGC
>VXBT01005506.1:319-18149 GCA_013400235.1 Oriolus oriolus | reverse complement strand
CGCCATCAGCCACCTCCACCGACCGCCCCCTGTCACTGCCCCCTGCGACCGTCCCAGCAACAGCCTCCACCAACCGCTCCATCAACTGCCCGCAGCACCCGCCCTCACCACCCAGCCCCAACAGGCCACCTCCATCACCGCCCTCACGCTGCTGCCCGCTGCGACCGCCCCAGCCCCTGCCCCCGTGAGCCGTCCCACAGCCGCGCCATCACCGCCGCCGCGGCGGCTCCCGGCATGCCCCGCGCGCCCAGCGCCGCTCTCAATGTCACCGGCCCCGCGCCGGGGGCCTCCGCGGCCTCGCCGCCTCCCCTCGCCGTTCACCCCCGCAGCCCGCACCCGGCACCCGCCCTGCGCCTCCTCCGCCCGTGCTGCGGCCCCGCGCCGGGCCCACAGAGGCCGCCCTCACTGCCGGGGTCGCCCCGCGGGCAGGCGAGACCGGCACTCACCGGCCATGGCGTCCAGCCGGGCGGTGGGGTGCCGCGGCGCGGGCGTGGGCTTCTCCTTGCTGATCTCGCGGCTGGCCCGGTTCTCCACGTTAAAATTCCGGAACACGCGGGTCGCCCGCCCGCCCATCGCCGCCGCCGGCCGCGCCTGCGCACGGGCCAGGCCGGGGCAGGGGTGATAACGCCGCGCCGGCGAATGCACCGGAAGAAAATAAATCGAGTAACGCAAGCAAACAAACAAACAAGCGAACGAGAACTACAGACAAGGCGGTTCGCTTTTCACTTCATGCGCCCCGGCGGTGCTTCCTCCTTGCCCTCGGCGCTGCCTCGGACGCCGGCTCGGGGCGACGTTGGTCGTGCCGTGGCTTTTCTAGACGCGTGCGTGACCGGAGCCCCCGGATCGGGCGGGTCCCGTCGGGAATGCTTTCAAAGCCGCGGGCTGCGCCAGAGTTTCCTTTTCAGCCGTGGCTGCTGGCCCGTGAGGCCCCGGCCACGTCATGTCGTGATTGTCCCCACTTATTTATCGGCGAGGATAGGCTCGGCTCGAAACTGCAGCGAAGGACAATTCCCCAGTACTGCTGAGAAATTTGTAGGCTACACAATGCTTTCAGGGTGCAGACCCTCTTTTTCAACTCAACTAAATAACCTTCTGACTTTGCAAAAATTGCAAAAACTACTCGTGAGAAAATACTGAGAAGGCCTTGAGCCATGCATGATAAGAAAGGTAAAATTGTAGACAGAATCAAAATCCTTGAGATGGAATCAGTAGTTCATAGATTCAAGAAGCAAAGTGTGAAAAGATACAAAATCCTCAGAGAATGGAAGGCAGGAAGAGCAAGAGTAAGAACTATTGGCCTGGTGCAAAAGCAATAAAGCCTAATGGTCGGCTACTTTATTCAACCACGACTGATAAGGTGTCTTACCTACAGAGATTAATGACTCATTAATTCCAGCTGCTGCATGAATTATCCAATAAGTAATTCCGTTATGGTTTTAAATTGTGTATATACTGTTTGCAGACTCTTAGTGCCTTCTGGGCCACTACTTAGTTCATGGTAGTAGTCGCCTGAATGAAGTGACTTCGAGTCGGAGTGTTAATTAAGTGCAGAGAAAAGACAGACTTGTCGTGCTTTTTTTTTTTTCTTGTGGGAAACAGCTTTTCTTCCTGCCCTTGCATCTATCTAGTTTTTCTTATTATTGTGGGCATGTGAAACTTGGCGTTTCAGAACTTGGTCGTCTACTAGTAGCATTATTTAGTAATAACAATCAGGATGTGATAGTTGCCAAGGCTACAGTGTGCTTTAATGCTGGATTAATGAATGATAGCGTTTTCCTTAGAGAGAAGCCAAATAGATTTAGAAAGATGATGGAGACAAAGCAACATAAGCATGGTCTGTGCTGGATTTCTGCTCTCTTTGGGAATCAGGAGGGTGCAGTTTCTCCACTTGTTTATTTTAAAGGCTCTCACAGTCTAGGAGGATAGAAACATGTTTTTGTCCTCTGGTAATAAGCTTACTGACCCTGTCTTATTTTAGACGTTGCATGCGAATGAATTAAGAAGACAAGTGATATAGTGATAATAGGAAGGTGTTAAAATCTGAAGTCAGACTGGTGACAAGTTTAATTAAATATCTATAGTCAATTACTTGCTGACTAAACCTGTGTTCTTGAGTCTAGGATTTGATACTTTTGTAAGTGGTGAGTCTATCTGTGTGGCTATAATGGAAAAATCCACATGGATGCCTTCGGTGGTTGTAGACCTTTTATAGGAACTTTAGCATTTCTCTGAGACACACCCTTATTGATCTGTCTGCAGATCAGCCATTGTGCCAAATTTGGAAACAAAGTTTCTCCTTTAAAAGCTAAGAACTTCCAGCTTCTGGGATCAAACTCAGCACAGGGCTTCTGTCTTTGTAATGCCTGAATGTGATTAACACTGCTGTAATATTTACTGACAGCAAAAGAAATTCACCAGAAGGCAGTCAGTTAAAAATAAAGAGTGATGTCATGCTCTGCCTGTCACTTCCTACCACTGAGGATGGCACAAAGCTGTTCTTTTCATGTATAAAGACACATCAAAAGTACAAGATTTTTATTCTGAAGAATCTTTCTTAGACTGTAGCAAGCAGAAGAATTGAGATTGAAAAAAAAATTTTTAAAATAATTTGGTATTTTACCAATGTGATCATGTTGATATTAAATATCAATAATGAAGAGGTTGGAATTTTTTTTCCAAATAAAGCATCTGCAAATGGGATGATTAAAAAATGAATGTATGTGTATTCAGCTTAGATAGAGTTTCAAATGGGATGCATTTTTCTTAAACTAGGGGTCTGATTTTTTTCCAGGTAATTTAAAAATAATATGAAACAGCCCATGAGAAGAACACACACTATCCGGCTGAGTTCAGGTAGACCAGCAGCCTGATCTCAACACTGGACAGCACCAAACACATCAGAGAAAAATACTGTAACTCGCATGATATACGTGTGCCATAGGCTGCCACACTAGATCTCCTTGTAATCCTTTCATACCTCTTTAAGAGAGAAATTTCTAAAGCTACTGTGCACCTGGAAAATAAGAAGTGCATTTGTGACTGTTCTTTGAATCTTTTTGGTTTTTCATCCCAGTTTTGATTAGATGTTGTGTGTATTTTTTTCTTTCTCAAGTAGTTCCATAGCTAAGTGGAAAATGAGAAATTAATTTTGGTAGTTAACTAGCAGCAAAAGTCTGATTGACCTATTGAAAATTCTCTCCAGAGAAGGGAGAATAGGAGTGTCTTGTCATTAACTTGTGTTACTGTGTGGTACTTCTAAGGTTTCTTTGCTGTCTTTACTACTCAGAAGATCAGAGTCAGAGTGTAAGCCCAGATGGGCAAGTAATCTCAGTGAAATAAGAGTCTTTTTTTGGTAATAGGTGCCCAGCTGAAGAATTTTGGAGAGGAGGCAGGTGAGGTTTGCTTTGTGATTTGTGGTCTGGGAATGGCACAGCAGTTGACCACAGACAAAAATTAGGAATGCCCTTATACAGCAGCAGTACAGGTTTATATTTGATTCTGTCCACATTTTCTAGCACTGACACTATTTTCCTCTTCTCATCTTTTTGTTGTTTGTTCATAATTGATGCCAGTCTGAATGGATACTTGAGCAAATTCATATATCATTAGGATTCGGGGAACTGAGCCCTCTATCCTGATTACTGGTTTACCAGTAAACACAATGAGAGCATTGATCCTTTTGTTCCTTATCTCATCAGTGGTAGGCAGAACCAGAGAACATGGCATTAGCAAGAATTGATTATGAGCCAAGTAAAAATGACTGTCCTGCAACTATGTAAAGATGAACTCAAGAGAGATGGACTTACTGATGGATCACTTTTGCCTTTCAGAGATTTTTGGTTGTTCTGTTACTTAATCTGGTTTGTTTTTCTTGTTACTGGTTTCAGCTGATCCATGTTTTACTGGCTTCTGAAGTATCTGCAGAAGGATCTACATTGAAGGATTTTGCTTAATTCCAGTCTGTGATCAGAGCGTTCCTGAACACTTGCATATTTTCAAGGCTAGGTGGCTGCAGTGCTTTATTTAAAGGAGTTTTTGTCAAGTCCCTATGGTGGATGAAGTTTATGGCAAGTGCAGCAAGCTCAGTGTTCCAGGCTCACACACCAGGCCAGACAGATGACTAGCTTCCTATCAGATAATACTAATTTCAAAGACATTGCATTTAAATTCTCCTGATTGACTGTGGCTTGATATACCTGACATCATCTTCAATATTTTTACTGTCTGATTGCTGTATCTCAGTTAGGAAGTTACTTTGACTTGGAAATACACAGTAGGAGCCAGCATATTTGATAACGAGGCAGCCCGGTACTGGAATTAATTAATTTAATCAGTTACACTTGTCTTTTTAATTCATTTTTACTCACAGGGTTCAGTACCCCATGCTCTCTTCTCAGTAGCAGTACTAGTTGAGACAACTGACAGCCTTATTATTTCTTGTAACTCTGGCTTCAGTTCATCCCTCTTGCCAGAGTGAGGATGTAGGAACACCTCCAGAGCAAACAGCATTGCACAGATGGTCTGATTTAAGAAAGAGAAGAGCTCCCTTAACTTTTCTAAGCTGTATCAGTCACTGATGGTTTCACTGGTCCCACAGCAAGCTACTGGAAACACAAGAGAAAAAACAAGAGGCATTTGACAGGAGGAGTGTGAATACCTTGAAGTGGTATTGCTGCCAGGTTGGTTGGTTGGTTTGCTTGTGAGGGTTTGCACTTTGCTCCCAGATTGTCTCCCTCCAGCAGTGACAGAAACAACTGTACCAGCTCCAGTGAGGAGGAGATGAACCAGCAGTGGGAAGAGACTGGGTGGAATGGAGAGGTGGCTGGCTTATCTTGGGCTGGCTTTGCTGGTGCTCCAACATGGCCCAAGACAAACAACATCCTTTGTACTGACTTGAGGCAGTAACAGTAGCCATGATTTTACCGCACTGCCACTGCAGTAGCTGTTTGATAGTCCAGAAGATAGCTGGTGAATGGATTCAGAATATTAGCTATCTGCCAGAGTTTCTTTCATGAAACATAACACATAAAAAATAACAAATGTATAACCTATGTGTGCTGGCAAGATGCTCTTGTACAATAATGTAATATTTTTCCATCCCCAAAGGATATTTCTATTCTCTCTATATGGTTTTAATTTATGACGATGCATAAATGTTTATACAGGTGTGATGCCTTTTGTATACATAACTTTATAATTCAGTTCTATTATCTGTGACTTGATGTATCAAGGGATTGATTTTCCATGCTTTTATAAGTTGCAGAACCAGTTTTATTTATTCCTTTTACGCTTTAATTGCATCCTTCTGCAATTTGCAAATTGTGGATTTGCAGGTGTGAATTACATGAAAAACTGAAGTCTGTTTTATTTACCTAAAGGGAGCCAAATTTTGTGCAGAATAGGAAGGCCAAAATGACCTCAGTGAACACTTCTAAAACCATTTTATATATATCTCAGTCTTAAAGAAGGCTTATATATAGATCTTAAGAAGCTGGAGAAGTTACGGTGTGGTTTAATAGCTCAGTGGCTTAATCGGTGTTATGCTGGGTAAGTAGCGTTTGAGTCCGTGCCCTATACCTGTATTCTTTTAGATGCAGTAGCTAAAAATCTGCCTGGCACACACAAAGGATTCTTTGCAGATATTCAAGGAAAATACCACAGTGAGGTTACACAACCTTCCTGGCTGATTCCACAAGCCATTTCATGTCCTCTAACTTCCAAAAAGCAAATGCATCTACACTAATGCTGGGAGAGGATTCTATTAGGGGAAGCTACCAGACTGCAGAGCAAAGAAAATGTGACCTTAGGGTTATAACCTACAACCTTTAATTAAAAGCCTTGAAGTACAGATGAACGTGCAATATTGCATTACCAAAAGATAAACTACAGAGCGTCATTAGACAAATATGTCAAATTCATTTAGCATTTAGTCCAAGAAACAAATGAATATTCTAAGATATGCAGTCACCAGTAGTGTTACAATATTAAAGTCTTGCTGATTCAAACAATTTTTTCTTAAATTTATGGTTGAAATATCTTTATTCTAACATCTAAGTAGCAACTGTTTAGTAACTGACCTTAAAACATACAAAACAGATAAAGTCCCATGGACTTCAATAACATCTATCCAGAATAGGATAAATAGGAATGAAAATAGTGGGAAAGAATCCAAAGCTCTAGACAAAAATCTGCATTTGAAATGAATCAAAAATTCTTAGAATTTGGAGTGTAATTCAGTGAGGGTCAGGAAAGAAATTCACGAGGGAAGATTTTTCATAACTGTGTTCTGTCTACTACATGGGTTTTGTTTGTTTTATGTCTTACTGTGAAATACCCTGTGGAAGCCCTTATTAGAGACACAGTTTTAGATAACATGCATTCATATTGATGATCAGGGCAAAACAGATTTATTATCTACTTGTTTCATTTACCATAAAATATGTTTTATTTGATTTAGGAATATACCAGTATGGATTATTGTGGCACAGTGTTGTAACACGAATAATGTTCACTACAAAGGATTTGGTCTATACCTAATGCAGTAGTACCTATAAACATATGTCACAGAGGAGGATATAGTTAAGACAAATAATGCTGCATTGTTTTAGTTAATTTTTCATTATTCCCTAATATTATACTTTATGTACACTAATACAGAAAATGAATTACATTCTTCCTACAGGTCTTCTGAGCATTTTCATTTGTATGTATGACCATTTATCTGAGTGATTACATATCCAAATTGTGCTGTTAGAAAATGCATTAAAGAAAGAAGAAAAGGTTTCAGTGATACCAACACATGACTACCAGTATTAGAGTTCAAGTGGAAATAATTACTGAAGTTAGAGAGCCCTTTTGTGTGCCTCTTCTTCCTACAGCATCAAAAATCTAGGGGCAGCATGTGGGACACAGATGTATTTTGAACAGTTACATTTACTAATTATATAGAGAGATACAGTGGTTAAATATGCAAGTGTCAGGTTGCTGTGGGGCTACTAAAATAGACCATTAAAGAGGTCCCCAAATATTTAAAGTACTACCTCTAGGTACTAAAAGTTCGTTTTTAGGTTGTATAATAAGGACATGATTAAGCTTCAAAGCTCCAGCATTTTAATGCAGACTTACTGAGACTCCTTGAAGGCAGAGCTCTTCCTTTATGTAAGATGTCTTTGGGATCCCGATGAAGCTACCACACTTTCTTACACACATAATAAAATACGAAACCAGTGTTCTCAAGCATTAGTTCAGGAACTCTGTAGGTACTATTGTACTTTTTTGGGATAGAAAATGCTGAAAATGGTCAAGTTTTCTTTAGTTAATAAACTGTTTGTCAGGATGACTCATGTTTTTCTGATATGAATTAAGGAATTCTCCACAGGGTATAATGATGAGTGGTAACAAATGATGTATTTCACATTCACAAAATTGGTAGAAATTAGTTTAAAAAATCCTTCTGAGCACCTTTCTGTGGGACTAGGTCTCAGCATCTAAGAGCTGCCAGGAGATGAGGTTCCCTGCTGTACCTACAAGTAGCAGGTCTCAGCCTGTGGATGACAGACTTTAAATAATTCAGTACATTGAGTTACTCCAGAGGAAATCTCTGTTGATGGCCTGTCTGAATTATGGCAGCAAAGCTTCTCTTGTCAGAAGTGCTGCCAGACTCTCATCGATGGATCGGGCCAGTTTCGTCCTGGTGTAAAATCTCTTGTCAGCCTGTAGAAATGATCCCTGCAGGGCATCTCTCTTTGCAGCATGGGGAAATTCACCTCTCACCCCAAGAACAATTGAGATTTTTAGAATTCTGAAAGCTGCTTCTGCAGTCTTTCACTTTTTGTTCAGACATCAGAGGGAACACGCTAAGTTATTTGTTCTTGTTTAATCTGTTTGGAAAATGTGGGTCATCTTCTAGTGGTTAATTGCTACGACGACATGTTTTCATTTTCTTCTGACACCCCTGTGGATGTACGGTATTCTGCTTTTGGGCATGGGGTCGAGAAGCAGAACTACAGACTCTCCACACAGGAGACAGAACAACATCGATTTCAGAATCTGTCCTCCCTCTCGCTCTTCAAGTGCTGAAATGCATAGACCAGTGGTCTCCACTAGCTGTTGCAGCTCCCAGCAACAAAGCAAGATACATTTTTCTCTTTTTAATGAATGGATGATGTCGACCATTGTCTTTTGTTTTTTCTATTGGTTCAAATGTATTTCAGGCTCTTCCATGATATCCTAATACAGGTTAGAAAATGGAGTGGAAAGTAATACTACAATTTTTAAAATAGCAGTTACACTTTTCGACAAAATTAAATTTTTTTTCAGATGTTTTGTCTTTCTGAGGTATAAATAAGGTGTGGGGTTCTTTTTGTAGTGCAGTGTATAAATTGAAAATAGAGAGTAAAAGGCTAAAATATAGTCAGCAAATGTATAATTAAAACCTATTATGAAAAATTATGAAAAACTATGAAAGTGTGTTCCTGTTTCCTAATAATAGGGAAAATCTGAAAGGTTTAAATTTTGAAACTTTTTACAACTTAGCATTTTATTAATGCATTATGTGTGTTCGCCGGAGGCGAGCATGCATATGTTTTCTTTATTGCCCCTGTAGACTGGGAGTTAAATGGAAACAATATTTGCTTTAATGCTAAAATTTTATCTGGTGTTTCTGATTTTGCAGGTTATTCCCACTGAGCAAAACAGAAGATGGCTTCAACGACTTTTCTGAGGGCATCTTGCTCATCTGGGTTCTGTTCCTTTCAAACTATGTACATAAACCCCTTTTTTGTCTGGACACAGCAGGAAAGAGGAGATAGTTTCTGTGCTCAGTGTCAGGCAACATTCACGCACACATGTACACAGACACACAGTTGTATGCTATTGTTGCTTTTGTGGACAGGAGGGGCTGTTGTCATCTATAGCCCTTGCTGTCACAACCCTAATGTTTCATTTAATGACTTCCATAACCTGTTTTCCGCCAAGCTGCTTTTTGTATCTTCATCTCAAATGTACAGAGCGACTCCCTAGACAACTTTCAACCCTCCTGATTTCAGACCAGATGAACTTCCACTCCAAGCCTCTCATTCTGGTGAATGATTTGAGCAGTAACTTCAGTTGTTTTGGATAAAATAAATTTTTAATTAAAAGGTATTTGACTGTAGCTGGAGTGGAAGTAGGCTATTATTCCATAGGATTTAGACTTTTTCATGAATCAAAGGTACCTCTCTTGAAAGTAAGCTGCAATCTGCCTTTCAGTGTCTCCTGCACCGTTACGACTTTTCTGTCTATATAAGCAGACAAGGGCCTGGTTCCCAAAGTGGAATCCACCATCCTGAAATTAATTTCAAGTATCTTTTTTGTGTGCTTACCAGAAGAAATTTAAGGCTACAGTCTAACAGTGCATTGTCTCTAAAAGAGAATCCTTCTTCTGCCAGTAGCCACCCCTCAGTCCCCTTGCTAAGGAGGGCTCCTCTGCCTGCATGGTAAGCCAGCTCAACCTACTGGCTGTGCAGAAAACCACTCACTTTCTTTTCTTTCATTCTATTTTTTTTCAGATACCCCTTGTTTAAGAGGGTGAGTAAGAAGCATAGCACATACGTCTTCCCCAAGTACAGTCATAAACCAGAAAGTGGCTGAAGGATTTCAAGACTTTGATATCTAAGTAGGGATTTTATCTTTTCTAATTTGTCAGTGACAAGAAGAGGACTTCAAACTGATGTGCTAAGGATCTTCCTCTTGCTCTTTGTCCTGCTCTTTTATCAAATGTTTGGTTTATTGTTGTGTTGCTGGTTTTGGGGTGTTGTTTTTTTTTGTTCTAGCATCTCTGATGTTTTATAGTGGTGAAAAGAGATACATTGAGTTCTAGTATGCCTGTTAAAAATGATTGAGTTCCAGAAATTCACCTCCAAGTGCATACATATGTACATACAGAACTATTCCCACATATACTAGATGGACTAAGAATTATTATGCATAAATCTGATCTCTTATCATGGTGGAGCAAGTCTTGGCCCACATGGAGTAAGCAACCTGTCTAGTATTTGGTGTATGGAGCAGTGTTTCTTGTCTTTCATCATGATCCAAATGATGATATTGCAGACCACCATGCAGCCTAACCAGTACAAGAAAATGTTGGGAAAGCAAACATAGACCCTTCAGAGAACTGTGTCCGAATCTCTCATTTGTTGGGCAGCTATGCAGAGATATGTTAGAGTGGCCTTTGCAGTATTCAGATACTTCCATTAGTGTTTAATATCAAGAGTGGAAAAAGACAAAACATACATTCTGGCAAACATGGACTAAAAGATATAAATCAAATATTAAATTAAATATAAATTAAAACAAGCATGCTCCTTGTCTCTACTGGTATTTTTGTGACATTCAAAATAAGCAAATTTGCATACATGTGGAACTTGCACCTTCTATCACCAGTTATGTGACTGATTAAAGATTCCATCGTATTAGAATAAACAGATTTCTTTTAGGAAACTGTCTATTCCAGATTTCTACTGTTCCTTAACTATGGAGTTAAGCATTGGAATTTCAGCCTTTGAGGGTTCAGTTAAACTGTGTTAGGTGAATCTTTGGTCTGAATAAGTATAGTTACTATTCTGCCACCAGTATGACTAAGAAAGTTCTTTCTCCACTGATTTAACATTCATGCACATGAAAATAACAAGTTTTCAGAAATTAAGGTTTCCATATGGCTGAAGTACCACTGTGAGTAAACTCATACCCATCTATTCTGTGAATGTGTTGACTAGAATATCTTCTGTTTCCAGTGCACAAATCCTGACAAAGGTGGAGGGGTCTTATTAGTTCAGACACTGAGGAGCTGGAGTAAACTGTGACCTTGTATTGCTGCTGTCTACAGAACCTCATTATTTTGGGTATCTACCTAGCTCTTCCTGCCACTGTCTATGAATTCATGCTCTGACAACATGAAGCCATACAGAACCTTCAATAATGCCCTAAAAACCACAGAGAACTGCTAGAACACATACTGAGAAGGATGAGAGGCTGGTAGCATTTGCTGAAACAACCTAAAAGGTAGTAAACCTCAAACTGTGAGCGCTGGGTGTAGCAGCCTGCGATAACTGATTTCTGCAGGTGCTTTTGCATGGGGAAACACTGGAAGTCCTTGATCAGATATGGAATCAACTATTCACGAGATGGTGCCTGGAAAGTGAATAGTCCCAGGTAGAGGAAGACTACACATGCTCACTGTCCCATGCTGTGTTTCTAATGTGCACCCACTGGCTCTTCTTATTCTTTTCATCTTCAGAGGTTAGAAACTGGGAGAGCTTTATGATTAAACAGTTAACTTTTTTTTTTAACTGCGTAAGGAAGGAGTTGCTGCTGCTCATAGTTAGCACAGTGAGGTCAGCTCTGCCAGCTGTAGTTGTGGAAGGGATGATAGAAAATCCTTTGGTTCTGCAGACAGACTAAGCTCAATAAATTACTTTTATGACCTCTCCCTGCAGGTTTCTAACACCTGCATCCTCCCTCTTATGAGGGGGACGACTGGTTGTCTAATTGCCCCAGAATTAAAAGTGAAGCAAACATTCAGTCATTCTTTCAGATCTTCAGTATCCCCATGCTACTTTCCATTACAGAAAGGACCTGAATGTAAGAAAAGGCTGAAGGAAGAGTAATCTAAAGACACTGGTATACAAACAGAATTAAAGTCCAACACTAAAGGAAGAAAAAACTCAGTGGTTTTGAAAACAAAGACATGCAGAGTGCTCTACAGAAAGGCCTACGCTTTTGTTAGCAGAGTGACAGTACCAAGGCTTGCAACAGGCTCCATAAAGCGTTACATATACAAACTCATCTATCACAGTGTAAAAAGCACTGCAGGAGTGCATGGTCTTTCTCCCTCTTCCTGACCCCAGGTTGTATCCTTACTCTTCCTTTGCCAGCCATGTTGTGATCCCTTTCATCTGATCATAGAGGTTTTCATACATCAGAGTCTCCAGCTTGATGCTCTTGCAGCAGCCACATGATGAATGAAGCAGCTACATTTTCAGAGTACTGGCAGTAAAATATGTTTCCTTGATGTTAGAAATACACCTCCTACTTCACAGAAATAAAAGCTGTGGAGTATCACATCTAATGTGCCAGACTATTTTGATTTCAACAGTTTAGAAGCTGAGAATGATTTTGTTTAAAGCAGCCTCAGGCTGAGCCATGCTCAACTGTTCTTTGGGTGCAGGGGGGATCTAAGAAAGGGAGATGGAGGAATAAGAAAATTGTTAACATTCAGTGGCCAGCAATTTACCTGCCAAAGGTACTATACAGGTTGTTGAGAACTGTTTTTTTTAGTTTCTTGCCTAACCTCCACTTCCTTTTTCCCTTTCTGTAAATGTTAAGGGCTGCATCCATGGCTTATTCAGAAAAACATACCTAGCAGAGGAAGCATTGCAAGGTTCAAGCAGGACCATGCACACCCTGCTACTTGTCAGGAAGTTTCTTTCCTCCGGTAAGGGATGTCACCTCATGTGACTGAATCTGTTCCAAATTAAAGAACCAGGTCAAAGCAGTAACCTAGACAACTTCAATGTTACAGCTAACACTACTATTTATATAGCTTCTGCTGAGAAAGGAATAGTTACTCCCTTACCTGTTTTAATTTTCTTTTGCCCACTGGGCTTCTTTTATGCAGGTGCTCTCATGTAGTTTATGTTTGTGAGCTCCACCAACCAGCAGAAAACCCGAGGCACTTAGGGGTTTTCTTCTAGCTCCAGTTGCAATGAGGATAGAGGGTGGGATTGTAGATACTACATTTTCTTCCTTTTTTAATGTTGGACTTTTATTCTGTTTGTTTCTTTTAGATGTTTGTGGTACCGATGTGTTACCTGGAAAATACTCAGCTGAGAGAACTGCTCAGAACATAATGTAGTGTTTGATGTTTTCATGTTTTTAATCAAAATAGTGGTGCTGGGTATACTTTCAGATGTAACTTGGAATTGCCTGTGTTTATCCAGTTGGTTTTCAGAATGTTGAGATAATATGCATCACCAGTACAGCAGGTTTACATTCAACTTTGCAAATCGGGAAGTGCACTGTAAGAGGAAATGATGGGTTAAGTACAGATGAGTAGTAAAAAACCTCTGAACAGAAGGTTTACACACCTATTGATTGCACATGATCAGAGATTGCTGTAACTTGTGCCTATGTGGGGAACTCATCATAAATCACCATAAGATGAGAATCTTGCAAACCCATACGGGAATCTGAACTGCAGAAGTTTTCAGTATGGATAGTTGAGTGATACATTGACACAGTGACTGTTAATCATTTTAGATGTTATCCGAAAACTAGGAGGAAAAAATACTTCCTGGTGTGGCTGGAACCATGAGGCACTGTAGTATTCATGGAGGTTCCAGCGACAGAAATTTTAATTTACTTTCCTTCATAGTGTCTGAAGGGGTAACACAAAATTCTGTATTTATGTTTGAAAGCAGTCTCAGTTTTAAGTTCAAGCCAGCTGTACCCTGAGGCTGAAACATGGCCATGTTTTGGCAGCAGGGAAGACTGCCATATGTTGCAGTGATAAAGAAATTACACTGATGCCAATCTCTGAAGTCAGTCTTCTAAAAAATGTATAAGGGAGTATATTTGTGGCAATATGAGCTTTTATGGAGAGAGAGTAAAAGAGCTTGACAAGCCTTTATTTAAGGATAATTTTTCTGTCTCTTTAATGGTAAATGCTGTAAGTCATAATTCACAACTTGAGAGAAGTTGTATATAATATATAAATCCATTGCATCTCCCTGTTACACAGAATTGCTTGCTGTCTAGCTCCCAGCTTTCAATAGCCATAGGACAATTCCATGCTTTGAATAAGTTCTTACTTATTGGCTGGCTTTTAGTGAGCACAAACTAGAAATCAATAAGAAGATCCTTTTTTTTAGGAGTCATTCAGGCAGGCCTCTAAATGAGAGCAGGGATGTGGAGACCCTGGACTTGGCTGGCAGCACCATGACATACTCTTTCCTTTTTAAGGGTCAGTGTAGGCCTTTGGTTTGTAGTTCTCATGGGTGAATTCCATTTTTAATCCCAATTCCATCCATGGGTGAATTGCTTTTAAAATTGGCAATTAATTTGGTTTAGTTCCAGCAGTATGTCAAGGATCTTTGAACACAACTATTTGTATTCTTGATATGCATATAATAAAATGTATTGTAGGATATTCTTACAGTGCGGTAGTTCCAAACAGCATCTACTGCAACCTTAATGCAGAACAAAATATCCAATAAAAAATACAGATTTCAATCATAAGCCTTCTGTTCCCTACTGCAAACACTGAAGCTTCTGTTTCTCGTTGCTGAAGGACTGTGACTGATCCACAGAGCTGACTATCTGAGCGGTTTTGAATTCCCTCCATTTACCAGTATACTGAAGGTGCATTTTTTAGATTGCTAAGAACAGACTATGGATTCCACCAGCATCTTCTTTTATGTCCATTAAACATATGGCCATAAACCACCATTTATGTCCTTGAGCTTTTGAAAGAAATTTTCCAGAGATGCAATAAATTTGTTTTGAAGGAGAAGTTTACTGCTGGTTAGGTCAATAGTTTCCAGATAAACATTTTCTTGCCCAGCAGTGATGGTAGTCTTCAAACTTTCATTTTTTGACAGTATACAAGCTAAGTTCTTCTGCGTCTCCTGTGCCCACAGGTCCAGCTGGCTTTGCAGTGAGAACACTAATTTATTTGCATTCTTTGTATATACACACTTTTCCATTTCCACTTCTCTTAAATTCCCACAGTACTTTGCAGCTGAGAAAAAACACTGGCTATTTCTGTAATTTTTTTCAGACTGAGACAGAGATCTCCTAAGAAGATACTAATTGTTTTTTATGGCCCTCCATCTCATCAACCAGAAAATTTCCTTATATTATTCTGAAACAAACAGTTTAGGTCCAGGACAATTTCTACCATCACTATCAAGATATTTAATGCTCCTCCTGATCCAGATATTTGCTTCTCAGTCGACTTGAATGGCTCAGCTTTACTAGCAAATGGCGCAGTTGTATTTTGTAACACATTTTCAGACATTTGAGAAAGTTCAGTGGTCAGCAATTTTTTAAGAGAGGTAAAAGACCCTGATACAACTAATGCAAATACATTATCTGCTGAACAACTGATAGATAGGAGAACACCTATAAAATATGCATAAGATGTCAACATCTGCTGCTGCTTCAGACAGTTCTCACTGACTGAATCTCGTACTTTATTGACCAGAACATTAATTTCTCCTGCAAATCTATTTGGATGATAGCATTGTGTTGATCAACAGCTTTCTCATGATACAGTTTTGCATAGACACATCATTTGGATTAACAGTACTGACTTCATGGCTAGCTGTGCCATGAAGTTTTTGTGTATTCAGAACTGAAACCATATATTCTTTCTCAGCGAGAGTAATCTTGGTTTCTTGCAGATCTGTCTGTGCTTCTTTTCAGTTATTTCTCCTTGAATTGCAGATCTGTTTTCATTGTTTCATTGCTTTTATTAATTGTGAATGGTTTAGTGATTGTTTTCACTACTTTTTCCATGGTGCTCATTATCTCAATATACTCTTCAACTTGTTCTTCCCAAACTGTCAGCTTTCCTTTAAGGGCTACATGAATTTTCAATGAAAATATAGATTCCATTTTACTCTTGTACAGCAGTGAGGTCTCCTTAGAGGTGCTTAATCTCTTCAGTATCTTCCTTAATAACAGCTCCTTTTGGCAGCTGCTGGTTAACTTAAGGTTTCATCACATTCTTTGCTCTGTGAGCATACTCCACTGTACTCTGTTTTCCCTTGAGATTTATAGATGTGGCATAAACTGTGGCTATTATTGATGCTCTTTGTTGTTCTCTGAGAGTCTTGAAGGATCCTCTTAGGATGCCCTGTGCCTTCTTCCACAAGAGCAGCAATAACTTTTTCATGGATCAGAATAGATTATTTGGTATTTCCAGCTTCATAAACTCTTTCATCAACTGCCCCAAACTGAAGTGTTTTTACCTCATGCAAGTTTATATTCCCAGTTCTAACAAGCTCTTGTCCAAATGGTTGAGTTACTTTCATATGAATGGTAAAGGAAAAACAGTAGGATCAACTGGAATGTGAATTCATGTAAACAGCTGCAATAGTTCTTTTTGCAGCACCTTTTTCCAAGATTTGGTAGGCTTCATTTTTGTTGTGTTCAGGTAATTCTTCTGAGCCTTTCACATTTACACCTGTTTTGTGTATGGGATCATCGAACATCTGCAGTCTTTCTTGAGTGCTGGGAATTGGATTCAGAAGTTAAAAAAGCCCTTCATCATGTGTTTCCAGAAGAGACAATTTTACAAAAAGAATAATAAAAATCATTGTCAATCTCTGTGATGTTTTCTAGTATTCGATATGATGTATTGCCAGACTCCTTTCAGTGGTGTCCAGCAACAGGACGAGGAGCAGTGACCGTAAACCAAAACACAAGAAGTTCCACCTCAACATGAGGAAGAACTTTACATTGAAGGTGGCAGAGCCCTGTAACAGGCTGCCTAGGGAGGTCATGCAGTATCCCTCTCTGAGACATTCAAAACCCACTTGGACGCGATTGAGGAAAGGCACTGTAGCCATAACACTTTTGTGTTGCACATGAATTAACTGGTTCTAATGAAGCACTGGCCTTGTCTTTATGTCTCTTTTTTGGAACAAAAATTGGCCTCTGCCTGGTATTGCACTGCATAAGCACCAAGCTGCTTGACCCATGACTTGGGGAAGCTTTGCGTTACTACCCAAAATACTCCATATACTGCATCTGGTGCAGTTTCTGAGATAACTTTCCAGTTGTTACTGTCTGCTCTGCACATGAGGAATTGGGGTATTTCTAGATACCTTTCACAAACACTTGACAACAAACAACTCATCTGTCAGTAGGCTTAAGTGAAGGCCCACATGCTGAAAAGTGTCTTAAGGAATTGTCACCTGAACAAGACTTGAACTCTTCAAATGTGGCACGTATGTGAAATTTAATATGGAGGTACGTTGGAGATGGAGGCAGAGATTTTAGGGATCTACTGTTTTTGTATTAACTTTTCAGATCAGAAAACAGGAACTAAGCTCCTCAGAAAATCCAGTAGCAAGACGAAAACTCTGCTCAAAAGTAGAGCTGCTTTGTGCAATTCTCAAAATAATATTTTCTCCTACATGTTAAAGCACTTTCCAGTCTTGCTGATTATGACTGGATCACTGATCATTAATTTTTTTAATTCTCCTGAACGTTCTTCACAATCATGGGATCAGTTAGAGGGTGCGGGAAGAAGAGTTCCCACCACCTCTCAGTTTCATGAGGCGACGCTGAAAGAAAAACGCTGTTACTGAGCCTCACTGCAGAGCTGGGTCCTGTGTCCCTGCAAAGACGGAAAAATACACAATGGTGCAGCACTTGTATCTCAGACAGATGTTCCTCATCACTTTCACAAACAAGGTTTTTAAAAAGTCATAATAAACCCCGTAACAGGATGATAAAGCACTGGTGCCTCAATATCCTAGGATGTAGCGCTCTGGTCCTGACCCTGCAGAGACCTCATCCTTTCCAGTCATATCTCTTGCCCTAAAATCCTCCTTCCCATTGCCCCCCTGACAGTCCTCCTGACCCCGCCGTCGCCGTGGTGATCCCGCCCCGCAGGTGCTCTGCCTGCAAACTTAGCGCTACTCAAAGGGCTCACTCAACCAGGCCTTCTCCCTCCAGCCCTCCCGCAGGGCCGTGGCCCCGGCGGATAGGCAGCGCGGCGGCCCTCGCCTCCCGGGAGCACCGCGGCCGGCAGTGGCGGCCCCCCACCGCCCCGGGAGCC
>VXBT01005505.1:162458-175783 GCA_013400235.1 Oriolus oriolus | reverse complement strand
TGTCAAACCACGACACCTTCTTAGCCACCTGGACAAACTCGTCTCATGTCCAGTGATCCACCCACCAGTACCCCCAGGTCCTTTTCTTCTGCGTCACTTTCCAGGCTCTCTGCCCCTATCTTGTGGCACTGCCTGGGATTATTGTGGTCAAAGTGTAGGACACAGCACTTGGTCTTCTTGAACTTCATGCTATTTTATTTCAGCCAGTTGATCCAGCCTTTACAGGTCCCTCTTCAGGGCATCCCTACCGTCCAGCATATCAACACCCTGACGCAACTTGGTGTCATCCATGAATTTGCTAATGGTAGACTTCATCCCCTTATTGAGATCATCAGTGAAGATATTTAACAGGGCTGGGCCCAGCACTGATCCCTAGGGGACACCACTTGTGACTGGCCACCAACTGGATATAGCACCATTCACCACTATTTTCTGGGCTTGGCCATCAGCCAGTTCTTAACCCAGTGAAGAGTGCACCTGTCCAAGCCACGAGCTGCCACCTTTTCCAGGAAAATGCTGTGGGAAATAGTATCAAAGGTTTTGCTGAACTCCAGGTAGACAACATCCACAGCCTTTCCCTTATCTACTAGGCAGGTCTTCTGGTCATAAAAGAAGATAAGGTTGGTCAGGCATGGCCTGCCCTTACTAAACCTTTGCTGGCTGGACCTTGGTTATCCTGTATGTTCCCTGTGATCACGCTCAAGATGATCTGTTCCATAATCTGTCCAGGCACACAGATCCTGCGGACCAGCCTGTGGTTCCCCAGATCCTCCTTCTGGCCCTTCTTGTGTGTGGATGCCACACTGGCCAACCGTCAGTCATCTGGAACCTCCCCAGTTAGCCAGGGGAGTGTAACCCAGTTACATGATAAGTGAAGGAGAGTGGCTTAACAAGCTCTTTCACCAACTTCCCCATCACTCTAGGATGAATCACATCTGGTCTTACAGACTTGTGAGCATTTAAGTGGCTCAGCACACCACTAACTGCTTTCTCTTGGATTGCAGGGGATCCATTCTGTTCCCTACCCCTGTCTACTAGCACAGGAAATCAGCTGTCCTGAGGATAACCAGTCCTGCTCTTGAAGACTAAGACAAAGAAGGTGTTAAGTACCTCAGTCTTTTTCTCATCTCAGGTGGTGATAATTATCCTTTACAGAAGTGTCCAGATGAAGTTATAATTGAGGTTTCACCTCTCTAATTTTTCTTTCTGCTTGACCTAATGACAACCTTAAATACTTTCTGATTACCTGCTCCTTTTTTCAGAAGTGATATAAGCTCTCTTTTCCCCCGAGTTCCTGTGAAATCTCCCTGCTCAGCCAGGCCCGTTTTTCTGCTCATTGGGACAGCCTACTCCTGTGTCTTCAAGATTTCTTTCTTGAAGTATATCCAGCCTTCCTGGGTCTCTCTATTTTTAAAGGCTGCTTCCTGAAGGACTTTCTGAATAAATGTCCTGAATAGGCCAGTCTGTCCTCAGAAAGCCCAGGGTAGAGGTTTTGTTGATGCCTCTCTTTACTTCACTGAGTATTGAGAACCATCATTTCATGATTGCTGTGCCAAAGAAATACATTTTGCAGGAGCAAATCATCTTGGGGTTTATTTTGACACAATGTTTAACTGAGTTGGATTGACAAATCAAATTTTTTTTTGCCTCTATGGACAAAAAACTATTTTAACAATCTGATTGTAACTTACATTTCAAATCAAATAATGTCTAGCAGCAGATGCAGCTGATAAATTTGCCAGCCTGAAATTTGCAGCAAAATTCTTCTGGCTGCTTCGATATCAAACTGCTGTTGGAAGACAAGGATGAACAAAGAGAAATTCCCCTTTCTCTTCTACATTCATAGTTTGCCTTCATTAAGAACATCAACAAATTGAGACCTACCCTCAAGATGTTACCAGAGCTCTGCTTTTCCTTGATCCTGGTAGTGGCTCTGAATGGAAGAATATTGTATTTTAGGAGGCTGTGATTCCCAATACAGTAAACCCGAGCAGGCCCAGGCCTGCGCTGTGCTGAATGTACAACCTGGGCTTCAATTCTGTGTTATGCAGCATAAATCCCATTTCTGCACCATAATCTCAGCCAGCTAACAGAGCAACCAACAGGCAGCTCCACTTGTTACTGGTGATTATGCCACCTGCATGGCCTTATCTTTATCTAAGAGTGCAGAAAGAAGTTCTTATGAGAACATAATTTCTCTTTCAACTGTACAGAGGACAAAAGAGTTTTTTCCTGTAAGAAATCCTCTCATAACCTGAATGACTGAAAGGGGAGTTGCTCTGCTATGAACGGGGTCGGCATGATGTACAGCACAAGGAGTCCTCTTTGATGCTACACCGCTCAGGGCTTTCATCATCTAAAGGGACACAAGACTATCTGTATTACTACAGAGTGTTAGCTCTAACAAATAGCATTATAGATGATAACTTAAAAAGTCTAAGTGGCTTTCTACTGGGATTATAATGAATAATGCCCTTTTTCTAAGACATTATTTAAAATAACTCGTATTACAGAAGCATAACTATCCCTGCAGTGCAGGTCTGACATTTTTCTACGAACCTGGAAATCCACAGATGTAAAACTAAGTTCATGGAACAGCACAGGTACTAGGTCTTAGCCCACATGAAACATCAGATAATTAAAGTTTGCTTACATATCTTCCTTAGAGACTTTTCTTTTGTTCCTGCCTGTATGTTGCTTTCTACTTCCCTTTTATCTTTTCCTCTGAAGCATCTAATTATTCTTGATTTAATCCTACCTATGTAGATATCAACCTTATGCTTTTTTGATAAACTTTGTTGCACAGGGAGACTACTTGTTTATAATGATGCTTAGGCTGGCTTATGCCAGGTCTGATCCCATTTCTGAAAAGACAGATTGGGGCCATACAATCGTCTCATTTTGAAATCACTGTGCTTGTGAGTATCTTGTATCCTCTGACAAGGAATATGTTTTATGTGCATTGTAGTTTTCCAAATGGTTAGGCTGGAGCAGTCCTGGAACCAAGGACAGGGAGGTGAGCAACTTGAAAGCCTGTAGTCAAGAAAAAGGCGTCAGAACTGGACTAGTGAGATGACAGAAAAAAGAAGTGCAGGGCTCCAAACCTTGTATTTAGCTACTGGGATAAAGTACATCTGTGTAGTGGAATAATAGAGTAAATGTGGTGGATACACACATAGGAAGTGTTAAAGACACACTTGAAGGTGCTGTAAGGGCAGTAGGACAGATCCTACCCTCTAGAACACTTTGTGTCACATGCCATGAAGGTGTAATAAAGACAATATAATGCTTTAAGTGTTTTCCTGGGCAGAATGGTTTGAAACACATAGCCATTAGGTTTTAGGCTGTAAACAAAAGAAAAAAAAGTTGATTACAACCAGTATAAAGCAAAATGGATAAAGTTTTGAAGATGATAATATACGCATGTCTGAACTTTCTTTACACGGCAGACATTACTCTGTTAGCATTAAGCTGTTTTCTGTCTGTGAAGAGCCTTTAGCAAAATATATTTTGGAGACAGTCATAAAAGAGTTGGAAGAACAAAGGAAAATTGGTTACTTAAATACATGGAGTCAGATCCTGTAACCGTGCTTTGCTGATCCAAAAGTAATGCGGAAAGTGTGATTTGAGAGATTAATTTCAAATCCCAGCTCTTGCAATTTCTTATTCCATTAACAGAATTCATACCTTCAGGCCTGAATATAACTTAAATTTTTGTCTTCCACACATTTTTTTTATTTCCTTCATATATGTGATTACCAAGTTTTTTGCTTTTCCAAAATCACGCAGAACACAGCTGGTTAAAAAGAAAAAAAAGAGAGAGAGAGAAATATGGAGAGTATATACTAAAGATAAACTTGAGGAGTTATGATTTTGGATAAAAAAATCAGAAAAAAACTACTGGGTTTGTAAATCCTGAATTCCTCTAATACATATTTTCATTAATTTGTACACATCATATGGCATGCTTGTTTCATTTTCACCCTGAGGCTGTCTTGTACACTGGAGTTCAAACACAAGGCAAGTCCTTTCAAGTGAAACAAATTTGTATCTTAAAGGGTTGTTTTGGTTTTTGCGTTTTTCTTTTTTTCTCCCCAAAAAAAAATTTTAAAGAACAGACATCTCTAAATTCTATGATTTTTCTCCCTCTCCATTTAATTGTGAATTTTATGGCTTCCAGGTTTTCAAGAGGATGTCAGTATCTTTTTGGATCAAACAAAGACAAAATATGGCTAAAAGAACCAAAAGAGTCTTTGTAGATATTTTTTTTTTCTGTTTTCCTTTCCTCTTACCATTATAATCCATTGGCTTGGGAATTCTGTCTTCACTATGTCCCACATAAAATATTGAATACCTACGACCCAAAAACCTGAGATGCACTCAAAGGAATGTATTTGGGGTTTGGAGAACAGTGGTTTCATTATATTCTTCACCTCTGGACCAGCACATTGTTTTCCTTCACTGTATGTTTCCACTGATCAGGCAATCTGTTTGTACATTTTTCCTCAAGGCTTCTTTCTTCTCAAGCAAACATAAAAATAACCACAATGCTGAGAAGAGGGCATAAATGTTCATAAGATCAATTTCAAAGTGCCAAATGTACAGTCCAGTGCAAAATTTAACAAAATTTCCCCTAGAATGTGTTACTTGCTCACTAATAATGATTTTGTTTTATGTGTCTTAACACAATTTTTTTCAATTTGGTTTAGAAATCTGTGAAACTAATGTGGTTAGGAAAAACCATAAGTATCTAATTTTACTTTGTTTTAACTGTTTGGTTTGTTTCTTTTTAATCCTTTTTAATTCTTTTTAATTTTTAATTTTGAAGTTTGTCTGTCTGACAAGTGCCAGCATTTCTCAAAAGCCATCCTTAAAAACGAGACTGAAGGACCAGCAGTACATTTTCTTTTTTCCATTTCAGTTTACTTACTTATCAGTTTTGAGCCCACAACTTTTACCTGAGCTCCCAGGGACACTGGTAGCCATTATTTTGGCATTTACTCTGGTAGTCAATCTTTGCTGATGCCCAGGCACTGTCAGCAGGAGCTGCAGAGGACTCTGAGCAGCGGCCAGGGCTGTCCTGTGCCAGACATGGATGGTTTCAGCTGGCTCCAGCCAACACTAGGGAGAATAAGGCTCAGTCCAGCAGCCAAGGTGGTGGTGTCTCATGTAAGATGTGCTTAAGAAAGATTAAAAAAAAGTGAGGTAGACAGTAGAAGAGGGGACCAAAAAAAAAGGGGAAAACAGTGGAGAAAGCACCAAGGTATGAAGAAGAGAAGATGGTGCTCCACAGTGGAGCAGATACCTACATTGGGCTTATGGAGGACTCCATGCCTGAGCAGATGGATATTCCTGAGTGCACTGCAGCCTGTGCTGGAGCAGAGGATGAGGATGAAAGGAGCTGACAAGAAAAAATGTTATGTACTAATCATACCCTCCCCAAAACAAACAGACACTGTGCCAGGAGTTGCCTCGCTAAACGGACTGAGTGCAACCTGTGGAGGTAACAAAGCAGTGGGGAGGAAAGACGTAGGGAGTGATAGAACAAAGATGGTCACAGGCCCTTGTTGTCATGACAGACTTTTTCACCACAGCATTTTCTGGAAAGAAATATAAGCCATCCTGAAGATTTCTAGAGGATTTTAAAGACAATTTTTTGACACTTCTGATTAACAAGTTGATTAAATTAATAAGAAAAAAAATGCTGGGGATATTAAGGTTCATAACAGACTTGACTGCAACAATCAAAAAATGATGTTGTTTTAGCTACTCAGGGAAGTCAGTTAAATAAAAAATAGAATCTTGGACTTGAAGAAAACAGGTTTCATTTTGCGAATGAGTGGATGAATGAATGAATGAATGAGTGAATGAATTAATCTGGTTACATTTCCTATGGGAAGCTGATCTGAAGAGTAAAGATGTCGAGGAGAGATGCTAGATGAACTTCTTCAGGCACAAGAATGGTCCAAATCACTATTCAGAAGATCAAACTGGTGCAACATGACTCTGAGTGTGTTGAAGAGTGAACAACCGACTCAGCACAAATAAAAAAATACTTAAAAAATAGTGTACAGGAAGTGTAAATGAAGACAGGATATCCAGGAGTACTGAAGCATTGCCTGAATATGAGAGATGGAAATAAGAAAAGCAAAGCTCAAGTAGAATTGAAAGTAATCATGGAAGCAAGAAGAGTTATTTTTGCTATATCAGCAACAAAAGAAGAACTAGGAAAAATTGTGGCCTGCTATGAATTAATCATATTCATCCGAAAGAAGAGTTTGACACTCCTTTTTGTTTGTTAGATCTGCACTCAAACATTTGAAAAAAACCCCACGAAGATAATATTCTATAAATTCAAATATTCATCATTTCTGAGGAGTCTGGAGATAGATTGATGGTTTATGATATGACTAACAGGATTGAAAATAGTATTCAGAGGGTGATTTACGTTTTTAAATTTGTTGATGTACTGCCTTGTCTGCAATTTTCTTAATTTATTCTTCTGCTACCTGTAAATATTGATCAAATATATAAATCCTAAAGCTATTAGTCAGATCAAAACATTAAAAAAAAATTTAAAAATCTCTTGACACATTCTTTTGCGAATTTGATTTTGAATGTAAATCTTGGGATAAATTTTATAATTCTATTGCCTTCAACCTCACAAACTAGGTCTTTTACCCTCAAATTTTGTTTCTTTAGACTCTAAATTTTAAAATACTTCCAAAAAGATCACTGTCCTTAAAAAACTAGTTTTAGAACCAACAATCATTATAATAATGGGTGTAAATTGGATCAGTCTTTCTTGAATTTTTTCTCAAATAACACATACTCTTTCCAACAAAAGTACTGAAATATTTCAGTCTCCCATTTTATATTGTGAAATCATTTCTAATTCGAATTTCATTAATTTGCTGTGCTCATGAACAAAGTCTGTTCTGTATTACCTTTTCCTCATTTCATCTCTCTTTCCCTCAATTTTTTTCCTGCCTGCAATACATCTATTGTTTCAGGCTTGTTCTGACATTCAGCTTTATCTAGCAACAAGAATAATGTCTCCAGAGGTAGACTCTCTGCATCTTTCCTAAGGCCTCTTTTTATTTGAAATGCAACAGTCAAGAATGTCTTCCAAGAATACAACATGCTGTTTCTCCTCATCCCACAATTCATCTTGCTATTTCTCTTCATCCCCAATTGATCTGGGGAATTCTCTCAGACTATTGTCAATATAGTCTTGAAAGGTCTTCATAGGGAAAGTTTTATCTTGAAACTGCAAGGTGCTGTCTTGTTGTCTTCTAAAGTGTGTTTCTACCTCCTGTAATAATAGCTGCAATCTGAGTGCTACCAAAAGATGCCTAAGACTTCATTGCTTATACTGTATTTCACCACTTCAGGGTATCTTCTGATGTGTGCTTCTTCTTTGGTTTGCCATTTCCTCTCTCTTTTTTACTGACAGGAGGCTATTTCACAAATAATCTCATAAAGGGAAAATAGGTAGCTACAGCTGGATAAGTGTAAACAAGCAATTTTGTACTACTCTAAAGTACTTTCACTGATGGAAACCGATAAATAGATCCAAAAGAAAGCAATCTCTCCTACACAGAGGACAAGTGTTATAACCAGATGAGAAAGACAGTCAGAAAAATGAGGGAAAATAGACTAAAATAAGTTTGAAGCATTAAGTATGGTAACTTTGCATATTGGTCTCCAAACTTAATTAGCTCTTAAAAGACAGAGCTGCTGTAATGAACTAATAAAGAATTAACACACACTGCAAAATGCTTTGGTGCCTTTTTCAATGCCTTTTCTCAAAGTCTAGTGTATTCCACCTACATGCAAAGAGAAATATAAGGTTTGTGAAATTAAATAGTGAGAATGTGGTCCTAAACCATTTTATTATGCAATCTGTTTAACTGAAATGGAATGAAAAAATAAAATCCAAATCTTTTGGTAGGGGAAGGGAACATCTCTCCTAAAACAAATCTTCCAATTTTTTGAAATTTGAACTTCACTTTTTTTCAGCATTGTTGGAACAGAAAATATGTATGAACATTTATATATGTGTGCATACCAACACACACACACATATAAAAGCATATATAAATTAGGGATTTAGAGAACATCATCATGGAAAAGTTCAGATTACTGGTAAATAGGTGTGATCTCTATGTTCACCTTCAGTATCTAATCACAACCTTACAAATATCCGGAACCTGTATGAAGAATCTCTTCTTTTATCTGTTGCCCAGACTTTACCTTTATTTGCCTCTTCCCTACAAAAAGTTCCTACAGGAAAAACGGCAGTATTTCTTTTCTTTTCAATCCTTGTCCCTCTTTTGTAATCTTTACCTTTTCAGCTGAATTCTTCAGCTGAATTCTTATACTTGCTTGCCTCTAAATTGTTTCTGTTTTTACAGAAGATACCTGGGAAAGCTGGCCTCAACCTGTTTTGTCAAACAGGTCTTCAGTCCTGCTCCAGCAGTCTCTGAAGCTCATGCCTCTCAACTAAGATTGGGTTTATTTTGGTTTAACACTGAGCATTTTCACCATTCTAACTCTTATCCTTCCTATAAAATGCCCATAGCTTATACTTCTTTTAGCATAATCATAATACCAAAGAATAGTAATAATGAGAGATAAGGAGGGGTGATACTGTGAAATAGAGGTATGATGAAGTCTCCTACCTTATAACAAAATAATTTCATTTTACCTGATAGACTTTCTTGATGGAACTGAAACATCTAACTGAAGGTATAACCTTGGAAAAGGAGTTTGAATGCTCCCACCTATAAATGCAGAACCATTACATCACAGTGCTGCTTCAGTGAACAATATGACTGAAGCATTAAAAGAAACCAGCTAATTTAACCTAATTTTCTAGTCATTATCATAGAAAGTACATATCCACAGACCATAATAAAGAAAAAGAAAAACAACCCAACAAAAAACCCAAAAAAATCCTTTGCAAAAGATATAATTTATAATGGCATCATCAAATTTATATGCAAATAGGATATGGACTATACAACTGCAGAGTGCTCATTTATAACATGGCACAATGTTACAGCCCTGCACACAAATGAGTGAAGTAAACCATGGCGTGATAAGTGTATGGAAATGAAGACCTGTACCATATGTCTGATGAAATAAATGAAAGTTTTGATCAGATTAACAACTCTTGCTTATGGGCTGCAATGTAAATCATGATATTCAGGTAACTTCTGCTGCCACACTTACTACTCTGGCAATACGGGATAACAGATAGTTTTGTCATATATGATGTCTTATTTTCATAGTATTTCAGAAAGGGAAATTCTATTTTTATGCATCTTACATATGAATCTGCGTTGACAAGATGTATACATCTTTAAGGTCCACTAAAATAGAACTTTAAATTTAATGTATACACACCTACCTCTATATTCGTTAAGTATAATCTTAAGAATGGCTTTACACAGCTTGTGTTCTCTTCCTGTGTGGTAATATCTAATTGGAATAAATACAGAACCATATCAAAACACGTTATTTTTCTGTGATTGCATCAGTTCAAAGGGACATAATGTAATTCTTTTTTTTCTTGGTTTATTTTATTTAACTTTTATTAGTTGGTTTGACGTTTGAATGGTGAGACAAAAGAACAAGCTAACATGCAGGAAATATAGTGATAATCTTTGGGCTAAAAAAGGACTTTGAACCAAAAATTTTGCTCATTTTGCCCACCTATATTTTGAAAAATTATTAATCATAAGTTGTCCCATCGAATCCTGTCCCCTTTGAGTTCAATGAATAAAAAGACTTAGCATGTTATTGAGTCAAAAATGTGAATCTCTCAAACTTTGAATGCTACCACTCCGATTTTGCCTTACAATAGGGTTTGTATTCTAAAAGAGTAGAAAATAGAGATTGCACAAAAATAAACCCGCATTTCTGCAAGTGATTGAACATGAGGAAATGAGAATTCATTTCTTTTTTGTTGGCTCAGTACAAAATATATCTGGCCTTGAAAAACAGCTCAGGCAAGGTCCACATTCTGGATAGAGAAAGTGACATAGATAGGACCTATGCCTGCCTCCCCACTATTTAAAATGCTCACCAGAAGGTATAGGATTTCTTTGCTCTTATTAGTTTCAAGAGAAATGTGTTATTGGCAATTTATTGAGTGTCTGAGTTCACTTTCACTAGAACTTACCCTTTTCTTACCAGAATTTACTCTTTCTTCTGGAGTTAGTGGAAAATGCATTTTGGATCAATGTGAAATATAAGAAAAAAGAAAACAATTGGGGTTTTTCTATTTTTTTTAAACTTCTATTGTTGTTTGCAAACAAAAGTTCATAATCAGTTAAAGTGATATAAAGCCCACATCAGTTTGTGAACCTCAACTGTATATGCTGTGACACTAATTTCTTGGCAGGATCCATTGAAGGAAGAGGAGATGTGCACCACTCTGGTTTTGTCTCGTTTTCTGAGCAAGTGACTGAAGAACACTGACCCAGCAGAGACCTAGAAATCGTCTTCAGATTCCTCCTAGGGATTCTATATAAATACTTATTTTTATAGGAGTTAAAAAAATTTTTTAGAGAAGCTCTCATAGAAGTCTACATAGAATGTCAATATATTTGTGTTGACAAATCAGTAACACAAAGATGGTGGAGATTCACCTGAATACGCACTAACCTGCATATATATTGTGTTAGAAACCACAATTTCTGTACTAGGGTAAAAAACCAAAACAAAGCAGAAAAAAACAAACCAACCAAACCAAACCAAACAAAACAAACAAACAAAAAAGAAAAGACCAAGGGGGAATTTTGATAGAGGAGTTTAATAAATAGTCCAGACAGTCCAAACTCTGTCATTTACCAGAAAATCATTAGCTATTGCTACAGTTTTGAAGGCATGGATTGCAGCCCAGATATTTATCTTCCTGCAAGTAATAAAAAAACGCATTAGGCTAACAGTTTAATTTTTTAATAAAGCTAACTTTGGTCCACAGAATTTTAATACTATTCCAGTATAGGGCACTTGAAAGTTTAGCATGTTTCCACATCTCTTTTGTTACAGTAGTGTGCTTAAAGTGGGCATAAGTTGTGTTAAGTTTATTTGCATTTGCAGAATGTTTTGCTCTACAAGGCTGAATGAGCACTTCATCTAGGTCTGCAGTGAAGAAAGAGTGGTGAGGTCACTATGCTGACTGTACCTGAAGTTCAGGACTGAAGCTATTGGCATTCCATGTTTTTTTAATTGAGAAAACACATAATAATAATTTACAGAATTGCACACAAGCACAAATAAACATGCTAGGGATTAGAGAAGTTCTTAGTGCTGTCCTAGGCCAATCTGGAGTGACTGGGTCTATAACAATGCAGAAATATGCTCTGGCACAATGTGGAATTGAAGTGTTTATGAGCTGGACGTGATATATATGGTTAAACAAGCTCACATAGACTCGATAAGAAAAAAGATGTAGAAGGTTAAGATCTGTAGAGGAGCTTGTAGTTTCTCATAACACTTCAAAGGAAAACCCATTAAAAACAAACCAAACATTTTAGACATGTTTAAGGGTACATGTCAAACACAGGACACAACATAAGCTTCACAATGCTTAAAGCTGTTTTTAGCAACAAATAGGTATCAAAATTAGCTCAGATTTCCAAAATGCATAGAAATGGAGAAAAAGGGCACTTTGAGTGTAAAGGGGTGGCAAACATAGAAAAGTGACCTCATAGAATATGTCTTCCTTTTGCTATTTTCTTCTCCTCTACAGAATTGGAGACTTTGAAAGACTGGGGTAAATTCTCTGTGCTGCAAAAATAATTCCCTACCCAGCTAAGCTGGCAGTTTCAAGGTTTGCATCGCTGTAGAAATTAATTCAGTATCTCACCTTTATGAAGTTAAGCGTAATCCTAGTGAGATAGCAGACTTGCATATAAACACTTCCTTTACATTTGCAATTACTTGAGCACCCTGATCTCTGTTTCAAGAGATAGTGATGATGATGATGATGATAATGATGATGATGATGATAAAGCAGGAACTGTCGGCTGAAAAACTTACTAGTTATCTATGTTGCAACTGGTCGTAGCAGCCCCCTTTTATTTGTTTGTCCCACCTGTATTTCATATAAATATTTGCTTTCATTGTGAAATATAAAGGCCTTCTTATAAATAATATTTCTAAGATTTTAATTTATGTGTTTTCTGGTGTGTGTTTCTTCTGCTATCTTGTGTTTGCATAATATAGTTTTGCCCTCAGAAGACAGCCATATGAAAATTTATATTATATTATATAAATTTTATTATATATTGTAAAACTTAAATTGTATTTCCCTCTTTCTTAATAATTTGCTGTCAAACAGGATATGTTTTGAATTTCCAGTAAGTCTGGCAAAAAAAAAGCTCAGTATATATGCCAATTTAGAAATGACTTTGTAATCAATTACAGAAAGAGTAATAGATAGGAATTATTAGAATACTGGTGTTTCTGCTTATCTGAAGTAAAAGGTTTTGGTTTTTTTGTTTTTCTTTTTTTTTTCTTTTTAAGGATTTTCTAATTAATTCAGGTTTGGATTTTCTTCTTTGTTCTTATTGGGTGTGTCAGTCATTTTGAAGTATGTTTGTGATTATCTGTTTTATCATATCTGATAAAGCATCCCACAGACTTTTTGTGTGAAGAATGCCATGCAAGTGAGAAATTCTGGCAGAAAAGAAAAGTTCATTGCCTATTTCTAATAGATATTCTTGATAAGTACCTTGGTTCAGCCACAACAAACCTCTTGAAAAACACAATATTTTCTGAAAATATGCTGTTTAGTGTGACTAATGTTTTGCCTGATGCCCCCCAGGACATGGTTGGCCCTACTGGCTTCCAGGGCACTGCTGATTCTTATGCAACTTTCCGCTGACCAGGACCCCCAGGTCCCTTTCCATGTCGCTGCTTTCCATCCTGTTGTTCCCTGGTTTATAGACTAGAGTTTCCCCATCCCAGGTGCAGAATCCACCACTTTTCCTGGTGAAACTTCACATGGTTGGTGGTTGCCCATCTTTCTAATTTGTTGAGGTCTCTACGGGACCTCTCAACTCTTGAGAGTGTTGACATTTATTCTAAATGAAACTGCTTTGATTTGGCCACATAAATATATTCTTCCACTACTAGTTCCAGTAATAAAAAAGGAAGTTTTAAGCCTTCTCATCTTTATTTGGAAATGTTTTAATACTTAGATTTCAATACTACGGCTCAGTTGACTAATGGCAAGAAAGATAATCAGATGCATCAGATTTACAGCTTTAAGTAATTATGTTGTGCCAATGCACTTTTGCTTTAACCAT
>VXBT01005505.1:0-162429 GCA_013400235.1 Oriolus oriolus | reverse complement strand
TTTTTTTTTTTTTTTCAGTTTAGACCTGAGAGGTAAAGTTTATGTCGAGTGTTTACACTTTTTATATAAAACCAAATCCAGCAGTAATACTGTGCTTTCTATTTAATTTGTTTTCATCACTGTAAGCACAAACAGGGAAGATTAGGGGGAAAAAAAAGAAAAAAACATGCCATTACTCACCTCTTAACATTTAAACAAATGTTATATGGCTCAAGCTACAATAAACACATCCTAAAGTGGTAAAATCTCTAGACTGACCCCAAAAACCTAAGCTCTTCTACTGCTGACACCCAAGTATTTAACCTTCTTGCCTTACTTCTCTTCAGCATCTTCTTCGAATAATGGTTTTTCCAGGAGCATGATTGCAAAAACTCTCTGCACTTCTTGCTGCACACAAATTAGGATGTGAAAATCAATGGGTCTGTCCTCAAGGAGCTGCATTCTGGCCTTATGACCTCACATAGTTTCCAGGTAGCTACTCAGTCTACTGGCCTAACTTGTTATCTTAGCACACTCCATATTCACATCCTATTTTTTTCAGGTGCATTTCAGTCCTGCACTCACCTTTAACTGACTTTCAGGTTGCAATTTTCTACTTAACAGCTTAACCCTTGATTTTCCACTAAGTTTATTTGCTCCAAGAATTTATTCTCGTATAAAGGGATATTGCACAAAGAGAAGCTTAACCTTATTTATTGTGTGCCCTTTGAAGCGTCATTTTGTCCTAAGATCTCAGTTTTCATGAACAGAGCTAACTCTCAGTGAAGTATTTTATCTTTTGAGGAGAAAAATTTTGTATTCTAAACCAGAAGCCTGTAGCACATATTAATGAATGGAATCAAGCTTGGAATATCCTGGGGCTTTTTTTAATTTAGTATTTTTGTGTGAATTTATCCTGGGTAGAAGGAAAAGGGAAACCCAAAAAAAGATTTGGCAGCACAATGGTGAATAAATCTGAACTGGAAGTTTCCTACACATGAATGAGAAATGTAGAAATAAAACTGTCCAGCCACAGATTCAACAGGTAACATAACCATTCTCAAACCTCAAAATAATAGTATCCAAACTATTTTCAGAAAGTTCCAGAAAACAAACCCAGTCAACCAGCATAGAAACTTTATTTGAATCAAGTAAAATTTATTCCATTGCTGCAGGCAGCTTCTAGTCAGAGGAATTGACTTATAATATACAATAGAAGGAATATAACTTCAGGTCTCTGAAGTGAGACACAGTGGAACACAACAGAAGAAAAGATCAGAGTACCTGGTTTCTGTTTGTGGTGGGAAGTGAAAGTGTGTCATTAGGAATGGTACAAACCAATGTTAGCACAGGTAGTGACAGCCAAAGCAGCATGTGTTGGCATCAAAGCTTGGCAAAGGATGCCAGAATCCATTCAGACACTTCAAACCTTTTTAACCCTCTCCCACACCTACTCTCCAACAAGTTTGAAGATTGAAATGCATTCTTCTCTGTAATATTAGTATCAGAAGTGAAGGAAAAAGGATTCAGAAGAACACTGATCCATCTCTCAGCCACTGATCAATCCTTATGAATATCAATAAAATGAAGCAACATGAAAAAATGGAAACATGAGAATTTGCCCACAAAATGGTCTAAAGCTGATAAGGCATCTCTCCACAAAGGTTACATTAAATGTTTTCTTGTTTACATTTACTATATGCCTTAGAGTGTTCTGCTGAGTTTATAATTTCAAAGACTCTAGACCAAAATACACAAAATATTTTGAAGACAGAATAAGTAACTGTTACTTGTATAAAAGGTAGTACAAGCCTTTCATCTTCCTTCCTTGCAGCATGCAGTAAAAACTGGCATCAAAATACAACTACTCCCAAAATAAGTTGAGAGCAAATATATACACATGACTGTAGTCTCATTAAAAGTTCTCAAAAGTATCTGTGTCTACAGAGACGAGCTGCCTTTTTCCTGAAGGCAAAATACTTTCTGCATTTTTCTGACTTTGTCTGTTTCTTTCAACTTCATTTGTAAATCCATTCATCTGCAATATGAAAGGAAAAAACAAATTATGTTAATCTAGGTTAGAAAAATGAAAGATAAAGAAGACAGCTAAAACAGATGAAAAAGTAATTTTATAATCAGTTTTTCAAATAATTGGTGAGCAATTTCTACTCCAATAATTAAAGTAAATCATTACTATTTAATTATTGCTATGCCAAATAAAAAACATTATACTACTGAACAGGTCTCTGCATCTGCAGTGAAGAGTAACACAGTGTGAGCTCATGGTGGAAAAAGAAAGGCTCCTGTACCTGTTGCACCACACTTAAGAGCCATCCACTTGCGATTTGGAAGCCTACCATTGCTTCATTTGGCACCTCCTGATCTCTCATCTCCAAATCCTAGGGCTGCTGTGCAGTGACATTGTCCTGGTGTCCTGAGTACTCTTACCCTCATGGCCCAGCACCGGCAGAGTGTGAATTGTTGTCGTGCTGGATTTCTTACAGAAAATAAAGGATGCCCGGAGAAGCAGACTTGTCTGCAGTGCCCATTGCTATTCGTGGCAGGCCACGGGGCAGAATGTTTCTGTTGCTTTCTCTTCCCTTTATCTATGTTTTTATTTGCGTGCTTGTTTGAGGGTTTTTTGCTCAGTCTTCAGTATCAGAAATTGGTGAATTCCATTAGCTATAGGCCACACAAGGGAGTTTCTGCACCTGTAAGCCTCTCCCAGTTTTTAGCTCCATGGCATAAGTAACTGAGTTGTTTTGAGTTGGATTGGGGTTTTTTTTTGGGTTTTTTTGTGCAAAGATAAATAGAGAATAAAATAAGAAAAGTGATAAGAAAAAGTGATGAGAAAAGCTTCTCTAAAAATTATTTTCAGTTAAAAGTATTTTAAGCCTGACTGCAGTCAGGAGTGAGAGGATGAGTAAAGAAATAAGGTGTTATTTGAAGATTAGTTTAGAAAATAAGCATAAGAATTTATTTTTTCCTACAGTTCTGGTCTGAGTTGAAAATAGGCCTTTACATTTCATGTTAAAAAAAAGTGGACATAGATTTAGTTTGAGTTTCTAGAAGAATTTTAACAGATTAAAAAAACCTAAACAAGCACCGTCAAAAACACTCAGTTCACATTTAAATCTTTCACAGAATATTTGAGTCACTGTTTTAATCAACAATTATATTAAAAATACATTCTGTTTGTAAGAACACTTGTTGGGAATAAAACTGCAGCTAAAAGGAGAAAACATTTAATAATGGAAATAATTATCTCTTGAAAAAATGAAGAAGCCAACAGTATGAACAGATAAAAAGTCCACAGAATAATACTATGAAGAAGTAATCTCATATCACAATGTAACAAGGATATTTTTTGATTGTAATAAACATGAGTTTGAAAAATGCAACATAGAGATATTAACTAATTAAGAATGTGGTCTACAGGCATGTATTTTACCAGTGAAGTAAAAAATTGGAGATGTTTTGAGATCTGAACCATAAAAGAAAAGCTGTCTGGGAAATTATAAGACTAATCCAAGAACCTGGGAGTGTTCATAAATATTTAATTATAAGAAACAAAGATTTCAGCCTTATTTGATAGCCAGTTTTTTTGGAGTAAAAAAAAAAAACAATAGCTTGTAAAATAAACAAACATAATAACTTGCAAAATAAAGATTCTTTTCCCAGTAAGGTAAATTAAGCAAGGTACAAATTCAGCAATCCTTAAAGAAAAATTCTAAATACAAGATTTCATATGGTTATTATCTGGAGCACATTCTAAACTTCTTTGCTATTTCATTCTGTACTTAGAACATTTCTACCAATGATCTCTTCAGAACTACCAACCATCCTAATGTCTGGAGGTTTCAGCAATTGTGTAAAATAACTCTTCTAAGTGCTCCAGGAAGAAGTTTTGCTAATCCAGTATTTGGCAATTTATTCTGAGTCAATACTCAAATATTTTTAATGTGGTACTCCAGGTTTTAACATTGTAATTATTTTAAGTGTAAAGTAAAACCAAGCCGCAGAGAAGTAGCAGCCATTAATTTTCCAATAACATATTTTGCTATGATTTAGTCCTTTTTACTTAATAGATATAAATTACTTTGCTTTGGTTTTTTGTCTTGATTTGGGGTTTTTTATGCAACAGTTTTGCACAGCTTCAAGAAGAAAAATTTACTTTCAGTTCTAAATTGTTGGGACTGACTGTTTTGAAAAGAATGTTAACAACATCTTTAAGCAATTAGTAATTTGTTTTCTACTTGCCTGGGTATATTCCTTCAGCTTTCTCACAAGCCACTCTTACTACAATACCTGAAAGATAAACTATACAGAATTATGATATTACACCTGGAAATCTGTTCCAAAATTCTGAAGTCAAATATACATTTATGGCAAACATAATCATGGCCAGGTTGGATGGGGCTTTGAGCAACCTTGTCTAGGAAAAGATGTCCCTGTCCATGACAGGGGGGTTGGAATTAAGTGATTTTAAAGCTCCTTTAAACAAAAACCTTGGTATAATTCTGTGATTCTATGATATATGATGACAATCCCTTCCCTGCTCAAATAGGCAAATGAAGCCTCAGTTCACAAGCATTTGTGCTCATGCCCCAAAATAACATGAGCAGATGCACAGAATACTGTTCTGTTTCAAGCCTGGTTGTCATAACCAATATGAGTTTAGTACAGCATAAAACATACAAGTCACATATTTGCATGCATATTGCATGAAGCTATGCATAAGCAATAAAAAGTGTTTTGGGGAGGTATATAAAGTTTTCTAGAGACGAAAAGTCAGATTAAGTTAGTTTACTTTCTGATACTGTAACTGGAAGAAGGTATCACATAGTGTTGACTCATTTTGAGACCAGCCAAAAGTATGAATATGTCTATCTGTAAAACTAAAATGTAAAAGAGACCAGAAGATCTTTTAACAACGAAGTTTACTATCTGTGTTTAGAATTACCTATCCTGAAATCATGTTTCCTCAGCTGTCTTTCCATCCTAACTCCCAGGTCAATTCACTCAGAATATGCTTTTCATAAATGACAAACAGGCACTTGTATTTTACTGATTTCAACCATGTTTATAAATGGATCACCCACTAAAACCGCTACTGAACAATTTTTGAAGACACTATAAACCAGTGTGAAGGAATGGTGAAAAACATTCTGAGATATTTATTCAGATCAAATCGACACCAATTTTTTCCCTATTCTTCCATTTACTTGCCAGCTATCATATCAGCTTTTGGTATATTCCTTCTGAAGTTGCTATTTCAGCAATTTTCATTTATTTATTCAGACATCATTCTTAGACTGTGGTTCTTGCAATGTCAAAAAATAAAATATTTCTACATGTTTTTCTCCACACAGTTTAAAAGCAAATTGATTTTGAATAGTAAGGTATTAAAAAAATCCAGTTAAACCTCATTGGCTTTCTATTTCTGCAATCACAAGACTAATTTCTTGAAAACAGCTCTCTCCATCTTTACTGTAACTGACAAATCACACTGCAGAATTATTGTTTACATTTGGCATAGAGCAATTTGAAAGAATCATCTTTTTAAATGTCACATGGTGATAGGAAAGACCAGCAGAAGACTGATAGCCTTAGCAACCAGTTTCAAAACTAAATCCATCTTCTCTGTATCACTCCCTTTCTTTGTTTAAGTGTTAGCAGCACAGTTACATTCTTGGCAAATTTGCATATCTCTAATTGTTCTTTGTTTCCAATAATAAAAAAAATGTAAAACAAGTCATAGATTTTGTCCACATTCAGTGTGAACAATAGGGCTTAAAGATCTGTGAGATTTGACTGCCTTCATTTCTTGTATCTTATATTATATAAATGGAAAAGTAGAAAATATGAAGAAAGAGAAAAGGTACTATTTTCACATAAAGAAAGCCAGAAATAAGTGCATAAAAAAGGTTGCGGTTCTACATGTTTGATTTAAGGAAAAATATGAAAAGGAAAAGAATTCAGCCTAATTTTTTATCCACTATCAAATGGAGTACATCTGCTGAAACCACATGCACGATAATATCAATGCAGATTAAAACCCAAAAACTGTAACTAGTAACTGTTTTCAGAATAAATTCCAGACTGGAATAGTTTTAAAGAAGATTTTAAAACAGAAAATGAAGACTAGAACAGCACTATCCTGTAAATCTGGATTTTATACTCTGCGTAATCACTTAAAATTTAATAAAACATCAGCATTCCTACATGCTGTGCAGCCCAATTTTACATCTGTCAAATCCCTGCATGTATTCATGAACTCTTTAAGATTAGTGAGCTATGAAAATGCAAATTTTGGAAGCAATATATTCTGGAGGGCAGAAGGAGAACTGGCAAAGCGTGTTTTGGAAATGAGTTCAGTATTAGAAGCCCAAGACCTCTTACCACCCGTGTGGTGGCAAAAAAACCCCCAAATCAAACCAAACCAAACCAAACCTGGAGGTAAAATAGAAGAAAAAAAAAATTGGGGTACAAAAACTGTGTAAAGGGTTAGACCAAGCTCCCCTTGAACTCAAGATTAAAAGACTAAATGGAACTTGATTTCAGGGATAGATTGAAAGCATACTTCCAGCATCTCTCCTTATGCAATCATTATATTTTATTATTTCTTAAAATTTTATTTGCATGTAATAGCCAATTGAAGCAGCAGAACTTAGGGTGATATGCATTTTTATGCATTGTGTGTCTTATGCCTGCCAATTTTCTTTTGTTCATATTTATAAGTAGAATAAATTAAAACCACAAAACAAAACATAGCCAACCAAACCCCTCAGGTATCTCCTGCACAGACTGAGAGAAATACTCTGTGATGCTTGCTCAGTTTAAAATTCAAGATGTTTTGAAGTAGTGAAGTCTCGGTACCAGGGCAGGAACGGCAATGATCACTGGGGTCAGCTGAATGCCCAGCAATTACCAGGTAATTCTCAGGTTACCTCATAATTCCCATCTTGATCTCCGTGTCTCTTCATCTCTGTGGTGCCTGCATCATTATCAAGGCCAGAGGTACACTCCCTTCTGCCTTGAGTCTGATATTCACTGCACAACCAATACACAATGTGCTTACTTAGAAAATTTAACTCCTGGATTATTGAGGCAATCTCAGTGTTCAGCAGAAGTCTTGTGGAGAAGTCCTATTTAGCTTTAGGATTTCCACAGAAAAGTGTATGCAAGTCTTGTCTAAAATCAGGATTAGTCACATATTTGTTTTCTAAACTAAAATACTGTCAATGCAAAAAATTTGCCTAGTGTCAGTGATCAAAGGAAACATAGGAAACATGCACAAGTTTGTACTTTAATGTGACTGATCAATCTCTGTGAAGAGAATATCTCGAACAATAAACTATGCAAATTGCATAATAATAAGTAAAGGATTCAAAGACTAGTACTGTTTGCATATGTATAACTTGTTTTTGAAAACAAATGATAGATTTGTGAAAGATTTCCACTGCAATTGCAAGCAGCTGAGCTCTGCATGTATCTGAAAACTAAGGATGAAAGTCATGATCTGTGTGGAGTGCCCAGAGATCAAAGATGGCTGTAAGACTCATGCCCCTGAAGAAATCAAGCCAAGCTGGACTAACAGTCAAGCTGCTTGCTGTACTGCATAGCCCTAGAGAGTTACATAATTTTACTCCATGACTATTAGCAATAATTCACTGAAAAATATTTTCAATAAAGCTGTTTATATGGTCTGCTCCAGAGCTTCTCGAAGTCCTTGACCAACAAGCCTGTAACTGTAAATAAAAGGAGTTATAATCCTTCTCTAGAATTCCCTCTGAGAGAAAATATAATATTCAAAACATTGTAGAATACATATACAATTAATTTTAGAAGGACAAGGGTTAATTTGAATGGAAGCTTTATGTTCACCTCTAAGTATGTGACTTTGTTTCTCTTATGAAAACACCCAGAAAAAAAAAAAACATCCCAAAAACTAATATTTTTATGCCTGGCTTTAATAAAGCATTTGAAGCCATGGTACAGGTATTTAAATGATGAAAATACGCACTATGAAGAAGGCAGGGTACCCCTGCCTTCACTGTTTAGCTCTCAGTGAAATGCATAGGTCATTCATCAACCACTACATGCCTATCTCATTTCTAGAAGGACTCTTCTACCTGCTTATCTTTTGATTTTTTTCCTATCTCATCTCTTTCATTTAACCATGACTAAAATGTTCTCGGGGCAATAAATCTGATTTCTCAGTATTCTCTCTGAAAGGACAAATTCTGTGAAATGGCCATTTACAGTACTCTGTAGTCCTATCAAAGTTCTTCAAGCAGTGAACTTTCCAAAGGGTATACACATAGATAAATATTTACCCTACATCTGTAACAACCCCTGTCTTGCAAAGCATGAGATTCACACACACTGCATACTGCATGCAAGGAGATGGGGGAAAGAAAAAAAAGAAAGAAAAACTATCTGTTTTGCTGTTTAAAGAACAGTCACAAAAAATGTGTGAATAAAATGTAACTCAAGAAATGAAGTCTGAGTGATTAAAATGCCTACTGACCATGGGTAATTAATATATTTTCAATGTACTAGTAATACCAAATAAATGAACCATGTGCTAAAAGAGGCCATCTGTGTTAGTAAATACTCCAATATAACATGTTAAGTAGAATTAGAAAATTTATCTTGTCTCTTTTATTAGCAAAGGAAATATAGAGTAGTAAATGATGGTATTTTGAAATTTAGAAGTCAAATACTGGAAATAAAGCTGGTAGACTTTAACGAAGGAATGAAAAAACTCCTTTGCTGTCCACAGCTGTTGTGAAATCAGAAGATTTGTTATGCAGAGGGGTTTAATCTGCTGGGGCTTACATCTCCTAAATTTTACTTTGAGATTCAGATATGAACAGAAATCTCGGAACAAAATTAATTCAAGACCAGTGAGCTTGAATGCATTATTTTTTGCATAGATAAAACTGTTTAAAACTTAGAAGTCACGAGGCATTTCTGCGCTGTGCAATAATTATGTGAAGGTATACAAAGACTGACCTTAGCGTTGTGTTGGATCTCAGTGTACCCCCAAGGCAAGAAAGACTGATCCACCCTGGGACAAATTCAGGAGAAGACTGCTCGGATGCTTGGGACAACAGCACTTGCTGTGTCAGGAAAGCCTGAGGGAACAGGTTAGCCTGTAGGTTAGCTGGAGAAGAGACAATTTTTGGGGGTACCTAACAGCAGGAAGGTCTCTCATCAAACAGACTGGGGCAGGTCCTTCACAGCAGTGTGTAGTTGGAGGATGAGAGATAATGGGCCTAAGTAGGCACATGACAGACTTGGATCTGAAAGCTTTTTCCACCCGAGGAGTGCCTAGTGGTGGAAGATGATGCCTTGAGAAGTTATGCTGTCTTTGTCCTTGGAGGTTTTCATCACCTGACTGGACAAAACTGAACAACCTGGTCTGATCTCACAACTGCCCCTGCCTGGAGAAGAGTTAGAAATGTTCTGAGGTTCCTTACCAACTAAATTATTCTACAGTCCTATGACTTCAAAGCACTACAGTTTCTCAACAAATTTCTGTGAAAACTGAAAGATTTTAAATGTCTTTTGCCAGTGCCTGGCTCAGGTGGAGAACGATGTAATCTTTGGCAGGTAAACCAGTAGCCTGGACAGGCACAGAGTGTACATCTTAGCATGCTTCCATTTCAAATTTTCAGGTTAATACATTAGGATAAACTGAACTGACAAAAAGGAATCATGCCTGTTTATTTCCAAAACACTTATAGAAATCTGAGAGATCTAGCTTGGATATGTTTACATTTAAACATCATGTCAGTAAGGCCCCTCCCTAGAAAACATGTTAATATTCCAAGGAAAATTGATGGAGTTGTAGAGGCCTCAAATATAAATACACTGCTGTATATTTAATGCAAGTATATGGCCAGGTAGAGAACAGATGGTATCACTGATGGATTTATTCTGTCAAATGTGTGCCTGTTGTCATCAAATCTCTTAGTGTTGCAAGATATTCTCTTCATGCTGATAGCATCACTTCTCAATATAAACCTGATAATTCAATCCATCCAAGAGCACTAATCCAAAAGAAACTCAGAATTGTCAGTCATGACATTCATGGAATGACTTCTCTGCCAGAACCTAGCTTTAATTTCGCGCTCAGAAGAGACTCTTTCCAAAAACTAAAATTGCTGTCAAGTTTCTAGGAGCTGAGTACATGATGATATTTTCTGAAAGTTTCTTAAGAAAACCCCAAACCTACAAAAAATGATGTTATTCAGTAAATTAAATGACAAAAAGCAAATATAAAAAAACCCCCAGTATATTTTTGTAGTATAGGCAATTGAAAGCTGCAGTAAAGTGCTGGATTTTATCCATATTTCTACTATGGACACTTATGTAATTTCTTATGCTCAGAATCATTTCATGTACAAAAGTGGAACACGCTTGATTAGGGAAGGCGAAACCTTATTATTGATTAAAATTTTAGTAGTTGAATTGTTCAAATTATTTGTTCATTAATAACAAAGTTAAAACTCTTCTACAGAAGAATACCTTCTATCTATATGCTATCTACCACTTTCCTGGTGTTATGTTCAAATTTCCAGTGTTCCTCCAAGTCATAAGGCTGTTGATTTCTGTCAGAGGGATAAAGTCAGTCATCAGAATCCTGTAGTCTTTGACAGACGGTGCTCATGACAGGAACTTCTTCTGCTTCTACATCAGAGAGGGATGTTAGTTTCTTTCTCCTCAGTTTTAAGACTGCAGGGGCTTATTTTAATGTTATCTGAAAACAGTACACACCATGTCATAGTTTCCATATTTTTTTTTTAGCCTCTTATTTCTAAAACTGGTTTTACCCAAGCAACACCAGGTTGCACTTCTTTATCCTGGGACCTCTGATACTTTCCCTGTATTTCCAGTCTTCCATGCTACATTTAATTCTGGAGTCATAGGCAGCTCAAAGCTGTAATTACAGCTAAACAAGCTCAAACCAGCCCATGACAGGGCACATCGAGGCAAACCAGCCCCTGTACAGTCAAGTGAGTGCAAACACTGTGTCCTTCTAATATGGGCTATCTGCCCACTGATTCTAAGCACACAGTCAATCCCACTGTGCTAGGAGGAAGCCATAAGATGAGTAGATGCTGTTTTCCAAACAAGAAAATAAATATGTGATTTTCAATAGTATTTATAACCATAACCAAGATTAAATATGCCTCTCCTCTTCAACCAAAATCAGATATTTTGAAATGTTAGTCATCTAAAGTTGGGCACACATTATTGACAGCAGATGCTTTCTACTGGGTTCAAGTGGGATTAAATTAATTTTCTCTATAGAAGCTGAAATCGGGGTGTGTTTTGGATGTGTGACTAAAACAGGGTTCATGCACCAGTGTTACAACTGCTGCTGAGCAGTGCTCACACAGCACGAAGCTCTTCTTTTTCCTCACTCTGCCCACAGTGGGTGGGTGGTGGCACGCGGGGAGTTAGGAGGGAACACAGCTTCGACAGCAGACCCCAACTAACTAAAGAGGTGCTCCATACCACCTGACATGCTGAGCAGTACAACTGGGTGTGGAATAGGTGTTGTGATCCAAGGTAGCTGTTGCTGGGAGACTGGCTCGGCATCAGTCTGCTGGTGGGAGGTGGTGAAGTTTTGTTTAATCTTTGAATCACTTGATGTTTTTTTCTATTTTTCCCTTCTCAACAAGAAGTTGTTCTCACTTTTCTCCTGATTCTGTCTCCCATTCCACTGAGGGTGGTGGACTGAGCAACTGGGTGGTAAGCTAACTTCCATATAGGGACAACTCAGCATTGAATGTTTTGTTTTGGTTTTTTAATACAGTTTTGTGTGTGAGAGTCAATGTGTGTTTCTGTGTGAATTTACATAATTACATGACTATAAATCACCAAACGTTATTGCTGCTAAATTGCAGGGCTTGACATTCCTATGTTATCCAATTTAATAAGTGACTCAATTTAATAGGTCTCCACAATATATTGTCTGAAGAGAAAAGAATGGTGATTTCACTTTCTCATCCTTGTTCACTGGTTTGTTTACTAAAAAACTCCATTTTATTTGCATGAAGTAGGCTTACTCAAACTGAAAACTAATCTTGTGAGTAATTCCATTGCAGTGTCTGTTAGTTGAAACTATATTTACACAGTGTCATATTAATTTCCTCTTCAATGTGTAACAGACATATACCAGTATAATCCAGCTCAACCAAAGTACTACAAAGGTATTCATCTCCTAAGACTTTCCTCAAAGGGAGTTTTCCATTTTGCCATTCTTAAGATCCAGTTATTACAATTATTAGAAAAATACTTCTGCCCGAACTAAGGTGCAAACAAGACCATATGCCAAAGCCAATAGTATGGAGTTTTATTTAACAGTAAACGTGAGGTAGAGAGAGATAGAAAGAAATAGGAAAGAGAAGGAAAAAGAGCAGAAAGATATAAAGTTACCACCCATTGGATCCCATGACAAGACTGGGCTTTTTCAATTTCATTGTCTATCAGTCAAAATGATGGTTACTGTCTTATTCTATTAAAGGTGGAAGAAGGCCACAAAAACCTCAGTGTCATGGCTTTCATGCCCTCAGTTTCAGGTGGGGAATGGTCAGGTAACTCCCCTAGAGCGAGGAGTTTCACACTGAATGATGTAATGATGTGGATGCTACAGCTGCCTCTCATCTCAGCACAGCTGAGTCAACTCCAGCCCATCAGAAGGGGTGAATGCCTTCAGACCACCTGCGAATGTCCAAGTCCTGGAGGAGAGTTTTCACAGCTGAGCCATCATGTAAGGGAGGACACTGGCAGGATAACAAAAAAAACATCCCAGAATTTGCCTCTTATCAGCCTCTTCCCTTATCTTGTTCAACACCCAGCTTTCACTTGTGATGGGTGTGCTCACCCTCTGCACCTGGGCACTTAAGCAGATTGTTTGAGTCATTCATCAGTCCAGTCTCTCACTGCCATCTAAAACTACTTTTCCTGTCATACAAAATAAAATTGTGTGTGTCATTTAAAACACTACTATTGTAAAGAAAAGGAAATCAGCGAAGGGTTCAAAAGTTTTCCCTTCAGGAAAACAAAACAGTCAAACTGATCTCACTCTTTCCATATTATGGGGCACACTAATAGGTTTAAGCAACTCCATCCTGAACACAAATTACACTCCACTTTATAAAATTATCCAATGCTAGAAATAGCACACAAAGAATATTTAAGAGGCCTGTGATATACTTGTATTAGGATTCAAAATAAGCAATATCATCAGGATTTGCTGAGAAATTAGTCTTGATAATGTTTAGATTAGACAAAGGAAATATTTTTATTGATTTATTTGCTACTTTATGTGCTTGAGAGAGAGAGATATTAGAAGTTAGGATGTACAGCTCAGTCTGTAAATCTCAGGAATAAAGTTTTTCAATATAATAGACAGGAAAATTTTAAGATTTTTTCTGAGATTGATGTGAAGGAGGGGAAAAATTTAGATATAATTAATTTTAGAAATGTGGCTAATTCATTTATTTCTGAATCAAATTTTTATTACAAAATTTTTCCAACTCTTGAGGTCCAGGGAAAATAGAAAGTATCTTATAGATGCAAAAAGAAGGAACATCACATCATTAGAGTTCTTTTCTGCATTTGTGACCATTTCTTTTTGGCAGCTGTTATCACTTTTCTGTTCTGTGACACTGAAAAGTATCATTACCTACAACTTAATGTAATTTTTTCTCTCACTCTTGTGGTGTAGATTGCTTTGGTAAAACTTGCAATAAACCTTGTTATGTTTCTGCATTGTGATTTTTTAAATTTTATTTTTCTTTTTTATAAGATAGATGGAGACACTTTCTACCAAGGTCTGTAGTGACAGCACAATAGTCAACAGTTTCATACCAAGAGAGGGTAGGTTTAGATTAGATAATAGGAAGAAATTCTTCCTTATGATGGGGGTGGCGCCCTCAAAAATGTTGCCCTAAGAAGTTGTGGATACCCCATCACTGGAACTGTTTAAGGCCAGATTGGACAGATCTTTGAGCAACATGATCTAGTTGAAGATGTTGTTGCTCATCGCTGGGGAAAATGGACTAAATAATGTCTAAATATTATGGGCATTGAGTTAGAATAACTCCTTGTTTCACTGAAATAATCCAAATTATATAAAATTAAGGAGACATAGTTTATTATTATAGTTACAACTTAAAACTACTATAATTTACAAATTCCAGCCATCTTGTTTACTATTACTACTGCATCTCTCAGGAAGTGCTGTCAGATCTGTCAGCAACGTTCACTCAGTAGAGCAAGAATGTATAAATATACGCATATGTTCCTGAAGGCTTCAATTCTCCATTTGCTGATTGTAAGAAGTATTTTTAAAAAGGAGTGTGATTTCCCAAGACTGATAAGGATTTCTGTTGTGGAACAGACTCCAAACAGTCTAAGGAGGTGAAAATGAAGGTTGGTTATGATTACATCCACAGTGAGATATATGAAAGAGACAAGTGCATCAATGTTTCACTGATAGAAAAACACTTTGGGCAATCATCTCTTTCATCCGTGGAAACCAGACTGTAGCCCATAGAGAAAACTGAAAAAAAATAATGTTAGCTACAGTCATAGATGGTTGCACAGGTAGCCATTGAAATAAAACCACTGCATCTTGTCACTGCAAGGGTAAAAAGGTGGAGGAGAACCAAACAAAAAATCCTATCCTGAAAAACACCAGAAGAGTATGTCAGGCAAAGTGAGCATGGATCTAGCATATGAATCATTCTTCCCAAAGCTTGCAATGCAGAGGAAGAGAAGAATCTAAAAAGCAGCAAAGAAATTACCAGGTTTTCGGTTTGCTTCTGTGACGCTACTACTTTGTGCAGTGGATGTGCCGTAGACTTTTAGTAGCCTGCCCAGACTCCTGTAAAGAAACCTGGGAGGAGGCAAAAAGGGGAGAAGTATTGATGGTGGGGATAAAGCAATCATAGATTAGGTAGATCTATAATCCACTAGAGATATATTCTGCAAACCTTATTTACATTTGCACTCATTAAAGCTGGCCAAATTGGGTCGAGAAAAATGTTAACACTGTGCTTCATCCTATCCCATTAATTTATAGACACAGGTGGATGCTGATGTTTCATTGTTTCTATGTATTTGCAACACATACATAATGTACAAAATAAATGTTTTATCAAGGACTTTTGATTATTTCGCATAATTTTGATAATCTCTGATTTCTGGAGACCACGTTCTATGATAGCACAATTCCTTAAATTAATGCTTGCCAAGGAAATTAAATAAGAACAATCAAACAAGGGAGTATTCACTAAAAGATCAGAAGATGAGGAAGCAAGGAAGGCAGTAGAGATAACAAGTGTAGTATTCATGAGTGCAAGCAACACAGTGACAATTCTAAAATAACTTAGCTTCTCCCCTACTTTTTTAAAAGTCCTTTTAGGAAAAGATGAGAATTTTCTGAGAATTAGGAATTATTGAACACCAGGTAAGTATTGCTGTTGATAAAAGTAGATAAGAAAGTATTGCAAAAAAATTTTCACATGTATAAGTCAACAGGTCAGTATGGCATAAATGCCATTATGTTAGGGGAGTTAGGTAATGACTTGCTGAACCACTTGCAAATACATAGCAGTCTTGATGAACCTACAAGAAAATATAAAAGGATTTTAGTACCAAAGAGTAATACCAGTGAAATCTTTAATTAGACTTTCATTCCATATCCTAGAAGAAATAGAGGTTTCTGCCTATAAAATTTAAATCTCAGTTAGACAGAAACTTACATTTAGAGTCAAAAGAAAACTATGTTGATGTTAATGAGTTGGTGGAAAAAGCTTGTTTTGATTTCAATAAGCTTGCTATCAAGCCCACCTTGTAAACATACTGTTATATTTTAGAAAAGATGGAGAGGGAGGGAGATTGCTGAGACCAGAATGGTTCTTGCTCAGTTGTTCTCTGACACTCAAAACAAAAAGGAAAACTCTGCAGAAATCCATCAGCTCTCTAGTCATCCTCTGACAGGTGCAGAACAAGCAGAGAAAAAATATGTCATTTAATTCCACCCCTGTCCCCTGAGACGGGGAGGAACACATGATCTTGAAGGTCCCTTCCAAGCCACACCATTCTGTGATTCTATGTTTACTAAGATTAATAGTCAAACCCTCAGTCAAACCCTCAGTGGTGACAAGAAAAGTATAAGCATTCTAAAGCTCATTCATAATGAAGATTATTATAGGAGTTGGAATACCAATTTCTTCTATATTAAACTACTACTGATTGTCTTTTTCTGAGGAAATTTAACTGAAATTACTTGAAAATGGTTGGGTTTCTACAGGCTTTAGGTTAATTATAAATTCCAAGACTTAGATTTGCCATTCCCGAAAAGCAAACCTGACAAAATTTAGGAGAAGTATGATATAATACCTATGTGCTTATCATCCATCTGAAAGACACACAAAATTCCTCAAACTGATGCTGAGGTGTTTCTGACTCTTGTACTATGTCTCTGACAAGAAAGGCTCTTCTGCTGAAGTTCACTTTAATCTCTTCACAGAAAAGGAGTATCTTTTGTTAACAAAAACACTGGAACAAAAATTTTGTTTAGGACTGGTTGACTGTTTCTTGTTTAATTGCAGAAATTAGACTGGTAGGTGGGGAAGAAACTCTGCAGTTGGAATAGGCAAAAATTTCTAGGTAATTGCACTTGAAATAACAGAAAAATAAGAAAAAGTGAAGCAGTGGTAGATAGAAAAAACAGAAATATAAAACTGGAATATTTAACTATTTAACTAGCTATTTAACAGGAAATCTTGGGATGACAATCATAGTTTGGAAATCATTGCATGAAACATGTCCGTATAGAAAAAGAAAACGGAATATTGTAGAAAAAAAGAAAAAAAATAAACTCCTATAAAATATGCTTTGTAAACTATAAATTGTTGTTTCAGCTACGGAACAGTGGTGATTTGATCAGATTCTTTTTTACTTTTTTAAGTAATTCATGATTATTTAATAAGTCCATTTTAAAAGGCACATTAGAATTTTTTTTCTCCTGCATTCTTTACAGGAAAACAGAGTGAAAATTCTGCTGCTGCATTTTCACAGGCACTTGTCTGTGTCCTTACAGTATTATTTCCACTCCAGAAGAGTACATAGAAAAATTTCCCTCAGTGTCTCAAATGTCAACCTTATTTCATCCTCTAGACCTCTCAGTACACAAACTAATTGAAAACCATGCTCCAGTCCTTCATCTGAAAAATGGGGATAATTCTTTCCCACTTGAATTATTCGGTTTTGGTGTTTTTCTGATTCTCCCCCTGCGCCCCCCATCTTCAGCTTTGAGGGGAAGGGATTATCTCTTATCATTACAGATATATGAACTAAAGGGTTTTATCTTTTCTAACAAGTGGTTATAGTAGAAAAAGTACTTTACTTTGGATGGAAAAAAAGACTTTCACTTAGACATCTTTAATCTTCTAAAGTAATGAAAAAAATAATGAATTGAATCAAAATGAAAACTGTAAAACCATTTTGTTGGGAATGTATAAATGAGACACAAAATTTCCATGGCTGTTTTAAATGAAATGTTTTTTAGATAAATGAGTTCAGACATTATAACACATAGTATTCAATCACTAATAACTTTTGTTGTTTAAGTACCTATGATGAAAGTTATCTAGAAAACATAAGCCCCTATAGCTGTTACTTGTGTACGTAACATCAGAGCACTTCTAAAGAAAATAGAACATTTAAAATAGCTTGCAGTTTTAGTGCCTACTTTTAAAAACTTATAAATGTATGCACATCTTCATAGATATATGGATATTCTGAGTTTTAATCCTGAATGAGATTTCAAAATACAGCATAAAACCAGTGGAAAGTACTGAAATCATAGTCAAGCATTATGGGAAAAGTTGTCCCTGGAAGGTGAAAGAATCATCTTCCCACACTGAGAAAAATTTCAAGGGTAGGATTTTAATTACTGTGCACACTCTGTGAATGCTCAAGCTCACAATGCAGAGGGTGTCCACAGGGCAGAAAACAAATCCCAAGACCCCTAGAAATATTAGAGAATATTTTGTTAGAAATAAATGCCAATGCTTTCATTGCATTTTTCTGGAAAAATAAGCTGGGAGAGAAATAGGAGAAGTTGAGTGTGGCTGTCTGCTTAGATACCATTTCCTACTCTTAAAAGCAAAAAGACACAAATCAAAGGGTAGAAGCCAGACATAAAAAAAGAATTAGGTGAGTTTTTGGGCAGCAGGAGTGATAACAATATTGAGAGTTAAAAGGTTCAGCTATGACATCTTCCTTTTGTTTTAAACAAGCATATACAAGAGGTTTAGTTCTGTGTCCTAATTTAAAATTTGACCCAGTAGTCACAGTGAATTACTTTCTTAAGCACTATAGAGAAATAAAAGTATAGAGATATATAAAAAAGTGCATATCTGTGACAATAGATACTAAGAAAAAATCTACTGTGATGTTTGTGTTGGAGGTTGTTTTTGTGTAAGAAAGAAACAGCAAAACCAGAGTTTCTTTAAAAGAAATAGAGCAGAAGCAAATGGCATTAGGCTATGCTCAGAATCCCTCAGAAGACCAGTTTTCAAATTATTTACTTTCAAAGTCACAGAATTAATGCTTATTAAATGTATGTTGATAAGCCAATTACCTTGAAACTTATGTGTATGCTTTATAGCCCATATTTATAAACAAAACACCAAACAGCAAAACATAAACAACCAGCAACCACCAAATAGATCTTTTATGTGAAATTAAACCATAATCTATGATTGCTTTACATTAACTTGTAACAGGGAGAGGGTGACTTGGGATATGGAGCCATACTTAACATGACTTTTATCGACTACTCAGGGATTTGGCAGTGATTAATCATTAGTCCAAAAAAATATCCACCAGCAATCAAATAATCTGCATTGGTCTATTGCTATGATGCTAGAAAATAGGAAATATTACAGAAATTATATTTCTTGAGAACTTCCAAGTAGCTGTAACTGCTACAAAAAATAATGTGTTTGTAACGTTTGCCTGATTAAAAGATTAAAGCTTGATAGAGCAAGAACATACAGAAAAAATCAAAACATAAAATGCAGCTGTCTAAGAGTCTACAAAATAAGATACCCTGCTGTTTGAAAACTTGTAATGCAAAATAGTGATAAAAGTTCATTGCAATACAAGATTTGAAAATACAGGAGAAAAAAGATAATGTCCTTTTCAAGTACATTGTAATTTAAGAACTCTAAGTTACTCAACAATTGTGATTCTCATAAAAATATAAATTCAACCTGTTAAAAACAAAAGTATATTTTCACTGAAAAAACTTTAATAGGAAAACCACTGTGTGGAATATTAATTACAAGACTAAATTTATCTTCATTCTGATTATTTTCTTTGAGTAAAGTTATTGCATATTTTAAAGGTTAAGTAGGTAAAGACTGATTCTGGATTGTGTTCAAATTGATTTTAAAGGACTGCTTATAAGAACTCCATTAGATTACTAATGTCAGGCAGTAATTTTTCCCCTGTAAAAGAATTACTTGCAGGCACCTCACCTTAAAATTTCATAAAAGTGACACACTAATATTTTCAGAATGACCATAATAACTAAACATGTTTAAAATCTTGATTATTTAATATTAATTAACTACTCTTTGCTAATTAATGAAATAAAAATGTGTTTAGAATATAAAATCCAGCTGTTATTTTCACTTATTTTGTCTAGTAAAATCCAATGGCCTGTGCTCCCTCTACTGGCAGTGAAAAAGCAATTCTGCAGAAAAAGAACTGTCAGCTACAGAAAACTGAGGCACACTAATTAAACTCAGAAGAATTTGCCTTTGCACAGGTACACTAGAGTACATTCAAAACACAGAAAAATCCTCTCTAGTTACAGAATAAAAATATTAGCCTGGAGATAAATATGATTCCTTTCCAAATATTCTCAGGTGAGAATTAAAAGATATTTTCTTAAAACCAAGGAATTATGAATTCCTTTCAGGTCACATTGCAACCTGAAAACCCTTTCTCCCTGTATTCTCAAATGTTGCACACATTTTGTGCAGTATCTTGTAGTTGCTACCTGTTAAAGTTAAATGTATATATCCATGGGAGAGGCATTTACGTAATTTTTAACAAAACATGATAGGTTTATTAAAAAGGTTTATTAAAGGTTGAAGAATATCTTTGAATATAGCTTTTACTCTACTGACAAGCATCAGTCAAAATAATCTTTCCTGCTATTGGCTCAGAACTTGGCACACCCCTTGCTAATATTACAGTGAGCAAAAGTTCTCTAAGAAATTAAACTTAATTAACCCTGATCACTGGCAGGTCATAGAGGCAAGAAGAGAAGGCAAGAAGAATGGAGGGGAAAAAAAGAACTACTTGTAGGGCATTTTGACTATCCATTTAATGCACAAATATGAGTAATCTTAAATCTGCTTATTACTGAAAATTTGGAATTTTTTTCCTTTAATTTATTAATCTGAAAGTACTGGCTGATACAGTATAAATTGTTCACTCCTGGATGAGCGGAGAGCTAGGACACTGGGACATCTAGAAGACATTTACAGGACTGAAAAAATCAGTTTCTGTGCTGCTGAAACACACAACAAAACCACTGTCACAAACAACTCAAGCCAGTGATATTAGTTACAGATCTACATCAGGGGCTATTCTCATGCTGTATCGAAGTGGAACTGTCAGAAATTGGCTGGTTTTACACGAGCTACCTTACTCCAAAATTACATTTGTGATTAGATTACAGGTTCTGGAAGTTCTAGGCTTTTGCTCTATAAAAGATGAGATGAGACAATGACAATGATCTCTTTATAGGCACAATTGATGTTATGTAAGGATACAAAAGAATATCAGCTCTGACTCTCTGAAAGGTTCATTTTAGGGTACCAATTTACTGTGAACTCCATAGTCAACACAGATGTGAGAAATGGCAATTGCCCTCTAACCACCCGTCTCTCTAGGTCAGTAAACCCTCCTCAGTAATCTATACTCTGAAATAAAACACAGCTGGTAAGAGCTGTTCCTGGAACACTCATCAGCATCTGAAAACTGCAACAGATACTAATGACAGTAACAAGCATGAACAGAGAAGCTTTTGATAGCTATATTTGCAAATTTTCCATACTCTGATCCTCTGATTAGCTCTGCTTTCAAGATTAGTGAGAAAAGGGGTAATGCTAATACAAGGCGTGAGTTATGCCCACAGTTCTTGACTGTATTCCACAGGTATTTAATGTTGTGGAGGGAGGGGGGAAGATTTCTGCTACCAGCACAGCAATTTGAGGAAGATTATTTTCTCACTTATCTTTCTTCCTGCAAATTAATATTTAAATTATATTTATAGTTATTTTATATTATGCAGGAAGTTTTGTAGATGGGTATTGCTTTATTTAATTTTGTTCTTCTCTCCTAAATATGAAATCTCAACTCACCCTTTATCATATTTTCAGGCAGCTCAAGTCATTACTATTCTAGGCATAGAATTTCCTTTTATTTTGCATAGACTATAGCTATTAAGATGCAATAATGAAACTTAACAATTTTGTTATACTTAGTTAAAATTCTATTTATAATCTAATAGCATGAAAGACTTAAGACAAGAATTAAGCTGATTTTCACCTTAAGCAGATAAAGTGGTCACCTGTGGGGCTAATTTTTTTTTGTTTAATCATTAATTAACATTAGCCTAATGATTTATTTTACTGAAATTTTCATAAACTCAGCTGAGTGAAAGCGCATGATCTGCTTATATATGCTATGGATGTCATATGTTTTTATGCTTATTCAGTTAAACTACTTCATGAGTTATTTGAAAAGTTTTAGCATTAAAAGGGTGCAGCAGACATGGTTACCGTTAGATCATTAGGTTCATTAACTCATGTCTGATATTAGTTTCCATATTTGTAAGTACTAAAGCCCCTTCTCAGCAGCCACATGTATTTGTGACTCCATTTAATTTCCATCACTATAATTTCTTTCTGTATTTCAAGTGAATAGAATACCAGTTGAAAAAAAAATCATAAGGTGGAATAGGAGAGGCTCTGCAATGATATTAGAAAAAAAAAAAAAAAAAAAAAAAACAACCCCAAAAAAATAGCTGAGCTATGGAAGAGGTTGACTTGAGCGGTTGTAATTCTCTGTCCTGGGAAGTTTTCAAGTCCCAAAGGCTTGGTGATTTGGGCAACATAGACTTAGTTAATAGCTGGTGCTGCTTTGAGCAGCATGTTGTACTACAAATATTCTAAGGTCCTTTTCACAATGAAGTATTAATGCAATCAGTGTTTTTCTTAATAAAGACAACTTTGATTAAAATACATTAGTTATGATGAATGACACAAGATAATATACTGAAAGCAGAGATAGAGTTGTTTTTAATTTACTACACAGTGATAGCAAAGGTGGATGAATGGCGTAACATGTCCTTTGATGAGAATGTTAATTAAATATTACTATCCATTCTTAACATATAACACTTCAACCACTTTCAACTATAAATTAGAATAAATTCCAAGGCATTATTCCCCCCTCAGGATCTTCAATTTGCTCTTTTTCTTTTTTCTTTATTTTTTTCTTGAGGTTTATCTAACCATAGCTAAACTTTTAAGAACTTTCAAGCATAACTTTTTGGCTGTCACCGCATAATATGTAAGTTTAGTTTGTTGCAACAGCAGTTTTCAGCCTTAGAAAGATATGATTCTAAAGGTATGAGTTTTCAAAATACAGATTATAGAAATATAAAATCACCATGAATTTGTTTCAGTTTTGAGGGCAAAATTGGTCCCCTGGACGTACATCAAAGCAAATCTTTTTCAAATTGATATTACTATGTCTTTCTCTCTACTCCTATGCCATCTACAAGTAGAACTTGGGCTAACCACAGTCATCCATTGCAGCATTGCAGTGGGGTTGTTGTGATCAAGTGCAGGACCCAGCACTTCACCTTGTTGAACACCCTGCAACTGATCTCAGCCCATCGATTCATCCTGTCCGGATCCCTCTGGACAGAGTCTTCCTTTCCGCAAACAGATCAGCAGTCCTGCACAACTCAGTGTCATCTGCAAACTGACCTGAGTGTGCACTAAATCCTTTCATCCAAGTCATTGATAAAGATATTAAACAGGACTGGCCCCAATACTGAGTCCTGGAGACCACTTGTGACTGGCCACCCGCTGGATGTAACTCCATTCACCATCACTAGTTCAGCTTGGCCATCCAGCCAGTTTTTCACCCAGTGAAGGCCACACCTGTCTAAGCTGTCGGTAGCCAGTTTCTCCATGAGAATTCTGTGGGAAATGGTGTCAAAGGCTTTACAAAATTTCAGGTTAGCAAGATCCACATCCTCTACCTCATCCACAAAGAAGGTCACTTTTTCATGGAAGAAAATCAGGCTGATCAAGCAGAACCTGCCCTTCATAAATCCAACTGGGCTCAATCCCCTGTTTGTACTGCAAGTGCTGCGTGATGGCCCAAAAGATGATTGGCTCCATGACCTTCCTGGCACCAAGGTCAGGCTGACAGCTCTGTAGTCCTCTATATCCTCCTTCTTTTTAATGAGCACCACATTTACTAACTTCTGGTCAACTGGACCTTCCCATTTAACCAAGACTGCTAGTAAATGATTGAAATAATTTACTCTGGAAGTGTGGACTGTCTGAATGTCCAGTGAGGTGGACTGTAAACCGGCTGAACAGCAGATCCCAGAGGGTCACAATCACACGGTCTATTCTGAGGCCTTTCAGTAGTAGGATCACTAAGACTTCAATACTGGGCCCAGCATTGTTTAACTTATTCATCAGTGACTAGGATAAAGGGCTCAAATGCCTTCTCAGCAAGTTCACTGATGACACAAAACTGGGAGGATGCCCCAGATGGCTGTGCTTCAGAGGGCCCTCAGCAGTTTGAAGAGATAAACAGAGAACAGTCTGAAGTTCAACAAAGGCAAATGCAGGGTCCTGTACCTGGGGAAGGATAACACCATGCACCAGCACAGGCTGGGGGTTGACCCTGAAAGCAGCTCTGTGGAGAAGGACCTTAGAGTCCTGGTGGACAACAAACAGTCTGGTTTATGGACTAAGAAATCGCTGCTTGCCAGTCTCAACATCTTACCTGGAATAGTGAAGGAAGACTAAAGAACCCTCTCTTAGATAGCGTATCTTCTGCCAGTTTCTATATTTTTGCACCTGCAGCTACTCACCATATCTCTATGAACATCTTTCAGCAAATCACAAAAAACCCTCTTCAAACTAACAAAAAAAACCCCCAAAACCAAACTCCCAAACAAACAAAACTAAGTTTCTCCCAGGAAGCATTAGGGGAAAACAGAAAAAAATCATCATCATTTTATCTCAGAGTATGCTGTAGTTCTGTAATGGGGTAAGTACAATTTCATTTTATTTCCTGAAAAGCTGCTAACATGGTTAACCCAAGGGAGCATAATCCTAGCTAAGACAGAGTTTTATGAATGTTTGCAAATACTGGTCTGCTCTTTAGCTGATTTTCTGTTTGTTTTCTTTGTACAAACAGAAGCTGCAGAAGTACTCTCAGTACTGAATTGATTAAAGGGCTGCAGCTCTTGATCTGTGAAAAGAGACTGAGGCATCAGGGTTTGTTCCGCCTGGAGAAGAGAATTTGATTTTACAGAATGGATTGCATGTTGTGCCTTTGTTAGTAAATAAAGGTTTGTCAAGATGCAAGCTTGAGTACCAGCTCACACCTGCCCCTACTATTCACTTATTGATGTGGACCAGGTTTCAGCCTGCACCATCCAGTATTCTCCTAAACAAACCACAAATACTGTTCAGGAAATGGCAGAGGACAGAACCTGGTACACAATATGTATTTCCCCACTCTAGCTGAAGGGAGTAAGGAGACTTTTGCTGTAAGGACATGAGCCATCCAATGTCAGCAGTCCTGAGACAAAGACCCTTTTTTGCATAAAGTTTATTTGCAGGGATGTACCCATAGATCTATTTTCTTCTTTCATGAGCTTTTTCCTCTAATTTTTGATACCTCACTGTATTGAGGAATCCTAAATAAAGCTGTCATAAAACAGCAGCGTGTATTTAATATATATTTTTTCCATGGAACATAAACTGAGTTTTGAAAGAGACTGCAACTCTTTCAATAGATCAAAGAATGATCTCATATGTTTATGAGTATTTTATTTCTCAACATAACCATGAAACTGGAATATAAGATATTCAAGGACTTGTGTACTAGAAAATTACAAAATAGCCTATCAAAACAGAAAAGTTTGTCTCTGTAGATTGTTTTTGTTGCATCCATTAGTTAGTTTTTGTTCCAGTTAACTTAGCTGTAGAAGACTTATTTACATAAAGTTCTTAAATAGTTTGAATCTTGGCTTGTTTTGCTCGTCAGGTGGGTTCTGTGGGCTTACTGTGGTTTATGTACTTCTATGTGGGCTCTTTGCCCTCTATTAAGTTAATCTGTGGTCTCCTTGTCCGTTCTTTGATCTATTAAAAGAGTTTCCGTCTCTTTAAAAACCCAGTTTATGTTTCAAGGAGGACACTAGCCTTCACATGAGCAACTTCTTTAACTGATTTCAAGCAGCAAAATATCAATTTGAGAGGCTCTACTTCTGTGTAGGGGAAGCTCAGGAAAATAACAGGGATTCAAAATATGACTGTCACTTTAGAAAATTAACCATTTCCAAAATAACAGCAATAGAGTTACTAATCAGTTAAGAGTTCTAAAGACACTTGGTTATTGCTGTGACTTCTACCGGCACAACCTTCGATACACTGCTGTGGTGGGTTGGCCTGCTGCCAGACCCCACTGACCTGCTCTCTCACTCCCCCTCCCTGACAGGACACAGGGGAGAAGATAAGATGTGAATGCTCAAGGTTCAAGATAGAGACAAAGACACCACTTACCAATTACTATCACAGGCAAAATAGACTGGATTTGGGGAGGTTTTTTTTTTAATTGCCAATTAAAATAGATTAAGATGGTGATAAACACAAACTGAAATACTGCCTTCCCACCCTCCCTTTTTCTCAGGCTCAGCTTTAGTCCTTCATTCGTAACTGCTCTACCTTCCCTCTTCCCAGGCAGCAGATGGAAATGGAGAATAGGGGGTTGAGGCTGTGATTAAGCCATAATGGTCCCTCTCTGAAGCTTCTTCCTCCACACGTGCTGCAGTGCTTGTCAGGAAAATCTGCTCCATCATGCACTCTCTGCAAGACAGAGTCCCTTCAGGAAATATTTACCCACTCCATTGTGGGAAACTACACAGGCTGCAATGTGTTTATCTGCTCTGGTGTTGTCTTCCCTGAGGCTGCAGGGGAATCACACAGAGTAAGCAGTGGTGGAGGTGCATAACAGGAACAGAGGCATTTGGTATTTATGCCAGGCAAAATGATCGGGATGTTTTGTTTATACTCTAAAAAGCTCTTGTCATTCTGGTGACTTAGTAGATACTGTGGAGGTGGTGAACTATACATGGTGCAGCTTGGGGTGGTAGATGGATTTCCTCTTCAAGCTACAGAAAATATGTATGAAAATCTTCTTTTGCTGCACTGATTCAGATTCTAACTGGTGTGTAACCAAAGACAGATGGGAAGAAAGTTTCCTTAGAAGCTAGAAAAGGATGTGATGGGTTATTTGTTTTTTTTCATTTCTATGTAACAGAGAGTGAATGAGGATGTTGCAGCATGGGGAAAAGGGGCTATATAAAGAATGAAACTTACTGCTTAGAACTAGAGAGAAAATATGACAAAGCACTTGAATAAATGTTGTTATTTTATTACTATGAAATTATTTGTGTTTATTCTCTGCAGCAGCTCTTTTAGCAAATTGAACTTTTTTTTTATGCATTTATAAAAAAACCAGAAAAACTTGGGTTGGGAGGGACCTTGAAAATCACTTTATTCCAAGTGCCCTGCCGTGGGCAGGGATGCTACCCACTAGATTGGGTTAGTCAGGGCCCTGTGCAACATGAACTTGAACATTTCTAGGGGGGTGGGCATCCATAACTTCTCTGGGCAATCTGTACCAGTGTCTCTCTACCCTCTGAGCAAAGAACTTTTTCCTAACATCTAATCTAAATATCTCAAAGTTTAAAATCCTTCTCCCTTATCCTATCTGCCAGTGTAAAAAGATTCTCTACCTCTTATTTATAAGCCCCCTTTAAGTACTGGAGGGCCACAATGAAGTCTCAAACTCCCTTTAGTTTTCTCTCCTATCTGAACAACTCCAGCTCTCTCAGCCTGTCTCTGTAGGAGAGGTGCTCCAGCCTGCATATCATCTATGTGGCCCTCTGCTGGAACTGCTCTAAGAGATTCCCATTTTTATTATGCTGAGGACCCCGAAGCTGGATGCAGCATTCCAGGTGGGGTCTCACAAGGGCAAGAGGGGAAGAATCACTTCCCTTGACCTGCTGGCCTCCCCTCTTTTGATGCAGCCCAGGATCCACTCTGCTTTCTGGGCTGCCAGAGTACACTGTGGGCTCACGCCCAGCTTTCCATACCTGAGAACGTCCAAGTCCTTCACTGCAAGGCTGCTCTCAGTGAGCTCTTCTTACAGTCTGTACTCATGTCTGGGATTGCCTCCACTCAGGTGAAGCACCTTGCACTTGGACTTGTTGGACTTCATGAAGTCCTCATGGACTCACTTCTCAAGCTTGTCCAGGCTCCTTTGGGTGGCTTCTCTTCCTTCTGTCGTGTCAACTGCACCAGTCAGCCCGGTGTCATCTGCAAAACTGATGAAGGTGCACTTCTCTTCTGACCTATGTATATATAGAGCCCTGTCTTGCTACTTTTCACATCCCTTACCAAGTCCCATTACCTCTGTGCCTTAAATTTCATGACCTCATACCTACATATACTAACAGTATCCCTGTACTCCTCCCAGGTCCCCTGTCTGTGCTCCCACCAGCTGTGCATTTCCTTCTGTGTTGGTTTTGGCTGGGGAGGAGTAAATTTTCATCACAGTGGCTGGTATGGGGCTGTGTTTTGGCTTTGTGGTGAATACAGATTGATAATACAGAGATGTTTTTGTTATTGCCAAGCAGGACTTACACAGACCCAAGGCCTTTTCTGCTCATACTGCTGTCTTGCAAGGAAGTTGGAAGTGCATGGGAAACTGGGAGGAGACCCATCCAGAGCAGGTGACCCAAACTGACTAAAAGGATATTTCAGACCATATGACATCGTGCTCAGTATATAAAGTGGAGGGAGGAAGGGAAAAACAGAGGATGTTTGGAGTGATGGTATTTGTCTTCCTAAATAATTGTTACATGTTTTAGGGACCCAGTCTCCTGGAGATGGCTGAACACCTGCCTGCCCATGGGAAGCAGTGAATTGATTCCTTGTTTTGCTTTGCCTTTGTTCATGGCTTTTGCTTTCCCTATTAAACAGTCTACCTTGTACCCTTTCCATTCTCTCACTGATCTCACTGGTGTGGGAGTGAGTGAGTGAGTAGTTGTGTGGAACTTGGTTGCTGTTTGGTTAGGGTGTTTCCAGGTTAGAATGTAAAGTAGTATCAAGAAAGCTTAGATATGTTCACATTTCTGAATATTCAAGATAGATATGGAGGGTGAAGGGGCTCAAACCACAGTTCTCTGTGTTATCAGGGCAAACTACTGTCAGCCTTTCTCCCTGACCACTCACTTTCACTTCCCTTCTTGCTCCAACGGGCAGTGGGAGTTGCATGAACAGGAGTTTCTGTCAGCAAATAACATCAGCAAGTAACCTTCAGTTAAGGTCAAGCCTTGCAACACTTATGAAATATTTTCCTAATAATTATAGATCCTTGCCATTGATTTTATGAGTGTAAAATAGTCTTAAGTTTCAAACTGAACTGAGCTTTGGAATTGGGACATCAAGGGATGGAAAATCATATTGTAAATGAGCAACTATCTGAAGTGAAGACAATGCAGTGCTCTTGATGCAGTCTTTGTTTTATGGAGGTAAGAAACCAATTGGATCTGTGGCCTGGTCACGGAAAAGTTTATCTGCAAGGTTAAATTAATATAAATTCTAGAAACCTTTGTTAATGAGTAAAACTACAGCATGGACACATTAATGTGATGTATATGTGTACATTGTCCTAAACCTTTTGAAACTGTAGACCTTTTCAGGATGCTATTAGTATAATTTAGGAGAATCAGCACAATTATTTTGGATTAGATAATGGAAATTGGCATGATAAATGTTAGAAAGCTCTTGGGGATATGAAACTGTATTATTAAATTAGAACTTCAGCTAAAATGATAAGGTCTGGTGATTACATTTTCATTAGTTGTACATTCTGCAGTGTCACTTAATAGCTTTGTTGATTGTGCATAATTTACAGTGCTTTCAAAATGCAACCCAATTACGTCTCTTTAAAATAATACTGTTGTGCTGGAAAAAAAATTGATAGGGCTAAGCATAACTTAAAAGACACCTGCAACTATGAACATGAGTCTTGTATTTTTTGAACCTGAAGCATTTAGGGGAATACAGCTGAATTTTCTCTGTAGAGAATAGTTTTGCAATGAAATAATATTTGACTTGACCACAAATTTAAAAATAAAAGAATCTAGATCTCAGGTGAACTAAACCATATAGATGCTACAGAAAGTTGTTTGTATTTTTCTCTTTTTAATGAAAGTGGTTTGGGTTTTTTTTTAAGATGAATTAAAAAAGCAATATAGAATAACCAGCAAATGTTGGTACCACACATAAGGTACTTCCATCAGTTCAATTCTTTTAAAATGTTTACTACACAGAGTTATTATTAAATATTGATTTAATATTACATGTATATTGTAAACTATACTTTATAACTGGTGCATTACTATGACTAAAGTACTAACTTCATTGAATATTTTTAATCTTTATTGAATTTTATTTATAAATTCCCTTTTAAACATAAATTTAAATTAAATACTGAGAAATATTTTTTCTACGCACCTGATTCATCCCAGAGTACATGATTCTGTCACTATAGTTTACCTCAAGCCATGTGTCTGTTCTGATTTTTTTATTTTTCTTTGAATCTTTTGCTTCATGTACTTCTGTTTTTGTGATTATCTATACTTATTGAAGAAAATAGGAAAAAATTACACCAGCAGTTGTGGTTTAGACACTGTTATTATATCTTCGTTTATTATTTGGTCCAGATGAGTGACAGGCTGTGACTGTGTCCTCCAAAGTTCATGGTTGCTTTCAAACCATAAACCTGACCAGAATACAAAGGAAGACAATGCCTGGGCACAGTGAGGGGCTGTGGCTCCATGGAACTATCGTGCTGGGAAACATGGGGTCTTGCATTGGGCCTACTGGGACAGAAGGAGCAGGCAGGGCCCATCCCAATCCCTCAGCCGGAAGAAGGGACTCCAGTGGCACCAGGACACCCAGCCCAGGCACTGAGCACCTCCCTGAGGATGGGCAAGGGTGGAGGCCAGGAACAAGCCCAGTGAGGGGAAGCAGGGTCAAACACAGTCCCAGGATCACTGGGATGAGCCAAGAAGACAGCACCCAGTGAGCCCATACACTTGGATCAGATGAGAGCTGCAGTGTTCTGTGACCAGGGCACGACCCAGGAAGTGGGGGAAGAGCTTGGACCCATAGGAATGGCATAGCTAAAGTCCTAGTGAACTACCCACAGTGCAACCAAGCCTTTAAGGGCAACCTATCAGACTAAATACAAAGAGCAAAATATATCATTTTTCTTTAATGTTAATTAATACTTAGCTTTATATCAGTACAGAAAACCAGAGTGGTTGATTTTGCATACTGGATTCTGAAGAAAAGAGCTTCAGCATCTCAGTTGTATTAGTTGTAGTTTTATACACACAATATGCAGGCAACCCACTTGATGTATTCTCCCCATGGTTAAATTTTGTGATTTTTATATAATGATTAATTGGTTTTCCGACTGAAGGTTTGAATTTGTGGGGTTTTTTTTCTTCAGCTTGTTAATACATCCATTGTGTGAATCATCCATCAAAATACACTTTCTCAGCCTGGACCCCTATGGCAGCATAGCTAATTTTCTTTAAAGTCGCATTAGGATGCAGTATCTTAAAGAAAACTGCAAAATGTTTTTCTGCTTAAGGTTCAAAATAATCTTAATACATTCTTTGTCATGCATAGCGTTACTTCTCAGAGCTCCCAGAAATCTGACTCATAGTGAAAGATTCATGTGTGAATGTGTGTATGTATACTCAATGATCTTACTGGTCTTTTCCAACCTAAATGATTCCATGCTTTTTATGTTTATATGTGCAAACAATACTTACATACACGAATGTATTGTACCTTCCTAATCCCTTGTTACCACCTTGTCTCTAATTATGAAACTTATTGAAATGCATGAAAAACTGCTAGGCTTCTTAAATTGGATATAACCTAGGGCTTCTGATAAACCCTGTCCAAATGCTGTGCTCTGAGCAGGTTTATCAAGAAAGAACCCATCAACAGCAGGCCCACTGCTGTTAGAGTTTATTATCATTAAATAATATATTATGATAGTGCAAGGAAGTCAACTCTGTCCTGATGATAATGGTGATACATGCTTGCCCCCACACCAGGTCTGTTGTCCTTCCTGAGGCTGCCAGCAGTTCCACTTCAAGCCAGGATTACTACACGCACTTGAAAAAGTCTTGGGATCCAACCTGGATTCACAGATGGCAACAGATGCTAATAACATTCGGACTGGAGTCAATATGTGGGTCCCAGAAGGGCTGTAGCAGAACCCAGAAGGCCATTCTCATCTATACTCTAAGTTTTGGGCTGGGTTGGGTTGCTTTTTCCTGTGCAAACTTACATATGCAAGAAGGAAAATATATACAATGACACTTAATAAGACCTTGCTAAGTTCAGGAGTTTCTCATCATTTATCATTTGCATTTTCCCTTCCCTTCCCTTCCCTTCCCTTCCCTTCCCTTCCCTTCCCTTCCCTTCTTCCCTTCTCTTCCCTTCCCTCAATTTGAAATACTTATAATGGTTTGTTTAAATACTCAACATTCTGAATATACAGATTTTTAAGCATTTTGATGCAATCTAAAGAGGTAGTAAAACATTTACCTTCATACCTGCATTTCAGATTTTCTCCAGAAAACACTAATTCATAGGAGCTTAATTTGAGAATATTGAAACAGTAGTATCTCTCAACCCCTATATAGCCAGTGCTGGTTCAATATTTTCAGATAGTGCTCATAATAGAAAAATTCTACCAGATAATTGCATTTGCATAATCAAAAGAAATAGCTGCAGTGAAGTAATTTATCATGAAGGCTCAATCTTCTACATCTATAGCACCCCATGGAAGGAAAATAATCTTCCAGTAATTTTCAATTTAAAAAATATATTTATAAATATCAAAGAGAAGATAGTTAAAAGCATGTTATCTCATTCCACAATGAAAGCAGGAACATTCTTCTACAATTATACCAAAAGGGTTAAATCAATTTTACTGTGCCTGGGAAACTTTTAGCAGAGAAATAAGGCATTCAAACACTGCTTCTCCAGCAAAGAAGGTGGGAAGATAAGAAGACACCTGGCTAAAGAATGCCATGATAGACAAAACAAAGGACTGAATCTCTGGGAACTTGGGGTGGGATTTATGGTAATGGCGTGTTAGTTTAAAAGACAGTCTAACTTTATGATGGGCGGGAGAAAGATGCTCAAAGTTTCTAATGTGTCTGGCACAGAGCCAGTCGCTGAAGGCTCTGACGATGGGCAGGTTAGTAGCCCAGTTGGGGTAGTTGGTAATGCCTCTGTGATGACACATTTAATAGGAGAAAAAAATGCAGGTGTTCTCTTTTTTTCCTCCGGAGGGGTTGGAGGCCCTCTTGAGGCCAGGGTCCTCCCAAGGCCAGGGCCGTCTGTGCAGAGCTAGTGGGGACCACGTGGCCAGGGATGGAAACATGGCAAACAATTCCCCGACACAGAGCACAGTTGAGATCAACCTTTTCGGTGCAGCTGAAAACTTTTCAACTTTTCAGTTGATAGAACTTGAGAACAATAATACCTATGGACAACAATTTTCTTCTGAGTCAGAGAAGAGGAAAAAGTGAGGATACTTGAAGAGAACCAACATGGAGGCACCGAGGTCAGTGAATAGGAGAGGGAAGAGGTGCCCCAAGCATCGGAGTCGGGATCTCTCTGCAAGCCATGCTGAGGACCACAATGCGTTGTTTCCCTGTAATCCATGAAGTGCGTGAGGGGATGCAGAGATCCACGCACAGCCTGTGAGGAAAAGTGCTCACGCTGGAGCTCATGGATGCTGAAAAGCTGTACTCTAGTGAGGAACCCGAACAGAGAGAGAAGACCGTTGCTTCCAGAGATAAAGAGAGCCCTTGCTTCCAAACAAGAACAGCTTCGCTTTAAAAGACAAAACCCCATGAACTAAAATGACCCACAATGTGCAGTTTTGGGAAGGCTGAACTGTTTGAGGGAAGGACTCACATTACAGCAAGCCACACAGGACTGCTATTCGTGAAAATTAAAACCACGCTAGAAAGTTTGCAGAAAACTACCTCCCGTGGGAAGGATCCTACGGCACAGCAGAAGAAAGAAACTCCTTTCCCTAAGCGTACTGAGGAAAGATTTCTAGGAAGTGAAAGACTGACAAAAACCCCATGTTTTGTCTCCCTCTTGCACCGTTGGTGGGAAAGAGGGAGGGACTGGGAAGAAGAAAGATGTTCTAAAGGTTTATTTTATTTCTCATTACTCCTCTTACTTTTAATTCTGTTAATAAAAAATTTTCTTTATACTGTTTAAGTTTTGAACCTGTTTTTTCTTAGAGTGCTTTCCCCCTAATCCTTATCTCAAGTCATGAAGTCTTCATTTTTGTTTTCCCCTCCTCTGCTCAGCTATAGCAGAGGAAAATAAGTGAATAGTTTTTTGTGGATGCCTGGCTTCTAGTCAGTGTCAAACCCTGACAAATGGTTAAATTATAATATGTATGCAGCAATTGTTTATAAGCAACACACTTGTAGAATCATGTGTCCCTTTAAGGTGAATATCCCCTGTGCAGCCTCAGGCCTGAATAAACGATGCCCTCTTTACACAACTTGAGTGTTAAGGAGCCTTATTCTGATGTTTTGAGGTGGTAAATCTTTCTTACTTCTGAGAATAAAAGCAGGACCTGAGGGAGCCTCACAATTTCCTCTGATTCTTCCACGTAAGAATCAGTGGAAATAAACATTAAACTTTCAGTTTAGATGTTAAAGGAATAAATTAAAATCACTAAACAGAACTATTAATTTCCTCCATATGTGTAAATTTGGTGTGTGATCTACTTCTATAGAAATGGCGTTGAAAACGACCCCTTCTCCTTCTGCATCCAGCTTTCTTCACTTGGGGGGGAACACATTGCATATATTAGTGTTAGAAATTCTTTATAGAGAGAATATTATGTTGCTAGTTTGGATCCAGTTCTCCAGTTTTCCATCGTCTCACTTGTGTGAAAGCAAATTTTGGGTAACCAGAAATATTTTCATGTTTGGTTTATCTTACTGCTGAATTTTGAGGCTTTGTTAAGTGTGCTGGACTTCTCATTAGCAGATGGGAATGGATTTATTTCATTGCCCATAACTCACAATAAACCAAGGAAAACAGAGCCAGTTCTATGTTAATCGTATTACTACTGTTTCATTAACAGCCTTTTTATTTATATTAAATGTGGACTGTTTTTGCAATAAATATAGTTTTTAAAAAGAAAATTATAATAAAATAAGAACAGCTAAAGCTTACTATATCTAATTTGCTATTGTTGTATTCTGAAGGCTGAGATTTTAATCTACATTAAAAAAAAAAATATTGTGCAAAGAAAAAGAAGTATATACATTCCCAGCAACCAACCTGTCCCCTTCTGCAAAACATTCAAAAACATTTGTTACCTATTTATTTTAATACGTTTAAAATGTGCTTAAATGCAATGGACCTAAAGGTTTAAACAAATCACTGAGTTTAAAGTAATTTTAGCAGCTGCATCTATTCTTGCCAGACAGACTTCTGAGCCATTCCCAAGACAACAGCAAGTGCCAAAAGCACTTAAAGGAAGATATCAGCTTTGTGAACTCCTATTAGATCTTCTAAATTTAAGGTTAGAAGTCTTTCGTTCTAGCTTCTTGCAGCAAAATGAAGCTTTATGGTGTGACCCAAATAAATGTATTTAGACCCAGTAAATACATATTGTATTAGCCTGAATGAAATTTATGATCTGGCTGAAGGAATTACATTTATTTGTGATGCACATAAAACCAAATGATCAAAATAACCTTTTTTGTCATAAAAGTCTAAAATTATTGGGATTTCAGGATGAAATTTGATATAAAAGGTCAATCTTTAATTTATTTTTTCTTTGATATCAGTAGGAATTGAAATATTCACATGCAAAAAAGTCTGCCTGCAAGCTTAACTGAGGTTAGAAAAACTATTATTAAAGTTTTACAGTTGTTTTATTTTGGTTTTGAACAGGCTGCAAGGGAGACGATACTAAAATTTCCTTTTGACCAAATATAATTTGCTGGGATAGAAAGTTCTGATTCTGCTCTTTGCTAGACCCATCTTGAAAATTTCATCTCTTTGTAGGACTGTACAGTGTTACATGCTGAAGAGAACTCAGAAATAATTACACAAAAAATAGACGATGTGACACTCAGGACTGAGAAAATGCTGGTGCAACCAGAGTGGATTGAAGTGTGAGCAGACAGACAGACTTGAGGGAGGAAGATTACAAGTCTTTACTTACTTGTGTTAGATTCCAGTAATAGTAGCAAGAACTTTTTTTTTTTTTTAATCACCTGATTGTGTCAGGAGAAAAGGTAATTTCCAGATTTTAATGCAATCTGGAAACAGAACTATTGAAACAATTTTGAGATACATTTTCTGTCTCCTTGCAGTGTTCATAGGATATAAAGCTCCAGTTCTAGCTGGTAAGTTTGCCCATGGCCATTCAGTTAATCTTCCTGTCTTGAAACTTTGTCCTCTACTGTCCTGATTTGTTGATGATGTTTCCCTAAAGGGAAAGCTAAGATACTGTTTTCACAGAAAGCAAAAATCCTTAAAGAAGCCTTTCTAAAAGTGGTCTTAATTTCCAAATTTCAGAACAAACTTTGAGTTTGTGAAATTTCTGCAGTTTGTAATTTCTTTGAATTCATTCTTCCTTTCCTAAGTTTTTCTGCCAAAGACTGAAATTGACATCTGGTTTTTTTCTGAATTATTAGTAATGAAATCTCTCTCCAGAATTACTTGCTTTAATCTGTTTAGAAAAAGATAAATTAAGACACATTAATCAAAGTGGATGTAGTTTTATTGAATATTTAGGAACAAACCCATAATTTATAATAATTGAAAATATTTTAATTAAAGATCTACTGTGTTAATTATTCAACATATTATTATCTTCAAAGATAAGTAAATGAACTGTTTCATCTACTGATGAAATATTAGCTGTATAAAAAATGGGAAAAGTGCATACTGTTCACTTAATTTGCTTTGTTAAAAGTGTCCTATTAAAAATACAAATAAATATGAAACGAAACAATAAATGAGGTTCACTTCATATAACTTAAACTAGGCATGCTGGTGTTGTGCATATTTATATGCAAATTCTTTCAAACAATAAATGCAATGGAACTGAATAAAAGAAAAATAAAAACTAGTAGAGGAGGTATAAAATGCCGCAGATTCTTTAGAGTCTAATCTCCATGGAATGGAGAATAAATTGCATTACAGTACTCTGTAGTACTGCAAATTGCTACTTTGGGGTGAAGAGGGAAATATTAAATGCATTGGGGTTTGAAGTTTCTTGTAATCAAATTATTGCACTGTGATCTCTCTTTGTTTGTTTTCATGATTGGTTGGAAAAAAAAAACAGTAGCTTATAAAACACCTTAGCTGCAAGTTAGTAGTTGGCAGTAGAATTTTTTCTTTCTTTGGTTGGGTTTTTTTATACTATGGTAGACATAAATTCATGTCTTACCAAAAGTCAGCATTTATATAAATGATATTTATACAGAACTAATTTTTTAAACTCTTGTTAATTTTGAACTTTACTGGAAAACTGCCACTAGGTCTTTAGTTAAGATAATGATCTCTCATTTGTTATCTAAAATCTGGACATCTTTATTTTTTTTTTAAAGAAATGTAAAGGTTTCTGTGTTGGTAAGTTTATTCTTACACTGGTTACTTATTTTTAACTTACACAGTTTCATCTCAGTTTGTAATATTCAGACTTAGAATTTTTCATTTAAGAGGGATTACAGCCTTTCTCTCAGGTTTGTTTTCTCCGCATGATATAACTCATGAAGTTATATTTCAAAAAATAAAAAAAAAAAAAAAAAATTCCCCAAAACCCCAAAGAAAGAACCTGCAAACTCTCGACAGGAGCTGTGGGAGAAATCAGGCCTCATTCCATGACAAGATATAATAGAGTTTCACTGATTTTCGTAGGTTTATGATAGACACCCACCCCACCCACTCTGAACTCCATGTCGGTTTTCAACACAGATCAACAACAGGTTTACAACTGAGGCCTTATGGTTACCATGGCTGATTCCAAAATAGAAACACCAGTAGCAAACTTATTTTCAATGTTGTATGAAGATCAAGTAGAATGTATAATTTCAGTTAATATAGACAAATTTAATAGAATTATAGGGATAGTTTATAGGAGGAAGTAAATAGCAGTCTCATGGGTTTCGTTCACAGCTCCGTGTTGAAGGCACAACAGGTCTAGATCCTAACCCACAAATGTTACAGGACACGTTTGTGCACCTGAATAAGTTTATAGTAATTAAGTCATGTGCTCTGATGATTTGAAGTCTTAAGAATATTTTCAGGAAAATTATTTCTTTCTCAAGAGGCATATTCCCACTACATTTTATTTATTTTTTTAACTCAGGTTTGTCAATGTTTTTGTTTAAAAGTACACTACTTAAAAGAATTGTGCACTTGGCCCCTACACAAGAATGGTGTTTTCATATATTTCTGTTTGCTAGTACTAGCAATATTCTCAGTAATTTCATTGGTGGCTGGTTCATGAAATAAAGGTCAACTTAGTCTTCCACATACAATGCAGCTGATGGAGAGTTACCCTGCCTCATATTTTCATAATACAGGTTTTGGTACTCTTCACTCATTTTAAAGAAATGCCTATCCACAACAAGACAACAATTTTGTTATTTTAATACCAGCATATCTTTGCAAGAGTTGATAAATACCAGGAGCTATGATATTGCTGACACTGCCTTTGTCCAATATTGCTTCCCATCTTCATTTCCTTCAGTAATTTTACTAAGCAATTTTTTAAAATGCACTCCAAGCAAACGTCATGCTTAACTTGCTAAAAGAGGAATGAAAATATAATTAACATACTCCTGCAATATTGGGAAGGTATGGCTTCGTCATTATTTTTTGCAAAGGGAGGAAATGAAAGAAGGAAAGAAATAATTTATTTCTTGCCATAACATATCAAAATTATCTGTATTTTTAAGCGATTCTCTGGCCTAGAAATCTGGTTTTACAAGAAATACTCCTAGACAACCTATAGAGTTATGCTAGATTCCTGTAAATTCTTAGGAAATTGCTGCATTCTGAGAGAATGCATATTATTCACATTATGCAAGACAAAAAAATCAGGTAAAGGCAAAATTGTTGAAATAAAAATTCAAGGTTAAATATAAAAAAAACCCGGAACACTGAAGTGAAAATGTGAAAATGCAAAAAATTCTAATGGAAGAGGGAATTCTTTCAAAGCAGCAGCATCAGAGATTGTCTCCATTTCCAGAAGACACTGAATTTTTACCACCTGAGCAGTGATTTCCAAGCTGGGAAATATTTGTTGGGTGCTATTTGGGCAATGGGGAACATACCAATGTTAACATAGTAAAATGTTATTCTCAGTTATCTTTGTGTGTATCAGCACATAAGAAATTACTTTGTACTTTGAAGTTGTGTTCATCCTGCCCGCAGAATGTCTTTGTGGATGGTAAAAGTTGCCCAAATAGTTACACACATAAGGAAGGTTATACTGGGAATAGGAGAGATTTTTGGATAGAGGCTTACTGAATTCGGGGCCTCTGGTAAACAGGGTGGGGTGGAGATACTGATTATGTTACTTCCATGTTCCCAACAGATCTCTGTATGTCGATGCACTGAAACTCCTCTTTCAGCAGTGGTGATCAGGACAAGGTCTGTCACTGAATCCTGAGCAAAATGGATGGCAGTAGGAGTTTTATTGAATTCAATAAACTCTTTTCATAGAAAGCTACATGTTTTGCCTATAATTAGTGTTATCTACACATAGAGATATATTTATACCACACATAGAGATATGTTTATAGTATCTTAGGGCGTTTGCAGGATCACAATCTATGTTAGCAATAAATGACTGAATTTTGTGAAAATAGTTGTTTATTAGCCTTTCTGTAAGGATAAACTTTTTTGTTGTTTTTGCTGTTGTGAGAATTAGATATGCATTCCACACTAAGGATTTACCATTGGCTTAAAGGAGTAGTTTCATTCCTAGATCCAGAATGAAATGTAGCAAGATAAGAGGCAATGCCTTTTAACATTGTCTGGAGTTCATCTCTCCCAAGCTGAGAAAGGAAAAGATTACTATCAGAAAAGAGAATAGCTTATGTAAAAGAATAGCAACATGGCAGTGTCAGGAAAACAGAAAAGGAATACCTCTGAGGAATCTGTACACAATCTGATTTATGGAAAACAAAAACAAACAAAAAAAGTGCAATCGACTAAAAATTGAAATTGAAGTAATAATTTTTTTCTTTTTTTTTTCTTTAGCATACTGGTGCCTTGCTTCTGTTTGAGAAAAAAAAAATAATGTTTCCATTAATTTTTTAAATTTTTTAGTTAATTTTTTAGTATTTCCATTAAAAAAATCAGGGGCTTTTAGCTGCCAACAATCTGAAGAGTGTTTATGGTGTATCATATGAAATAACCATATTATCTTGGAAAAAATGTATTTTTGTATATAAATGGTCTGACTGTTTTCTTTCATGCTCTTGTGCTGTGCATACTAATAGATATTTTCCTCAGCAAAGTTGCATGAAGTATAGTAAAATTTCCTTCAATTACAATTTTTCTTTGTGTATTATTTCCATGATATCATTACTGTAGTATGACGATATGATTGTTGTTGACTTGGACTTGTATTCTTATTTCCAGTGCAGAGAAAGACAAAAAATAAACCCCTTACATTACTATGAATGACACTCCAAACCAACTGAGTGGGAAGAATAATTTTACTTAATTCACTAATGGTCACACTGAGAGTCTAAAATGTAGTGTAATTAAGGCTCTTTTTTAATAATAGGGAAGGAGAAATCCTGTCTTTTACAATACAAAGTAGACCAAGAAAAGACTCCAACTGAGCTAAAGGAGTTGAAGATGTTTTTTATTTTCCTTTTTCTTCCCCCTAGCTGGAGCACACAAGAGAAATAGATGGTTTGAGAACTCTTCTGGTGTTACTCATTCCTGTGTTCTGAAAGATTCAGAAAAAGATAGAGATTCTTTTTCCTTGAACCACTTATAAAAACAAAAAGATAATAATTCATCTGCTCAATAAGTTTCCATCTTAGAGTAGAAAAGATTCATAAATAAATTACATAGTATGGTGTTTGTTTTTTGTTAGTTTGGGGTTTTTTTAATAACAAGATATGTATATGCTCATATATTAATCTTCTACAGGTATGAGCTTACAACCGAAGAGAAAACTAGAAAGTACTTAAAACAACTTACCTTCTTATTCTAGAGTTTTTATATCTCAATTGATATGAAGTACATCTAGAAATCTCAAAATTTCATGCCAAAAATGTCAGTAAATTTTGTTTGTCTATACATCAATAAGTCTGAAAAGTCGTTCAAACCTTTCTGTGGTGAGAAAGGAATTATAGAGAACATTAAAACTGCAATAGTGGAAAACTTTTTTCATCTACTAATGCTGAAGGCTTTGAAGCTGTTATTTCAGGGGATGTATATCACATTTTGCTTGACATTTAAGCAATATAAAGCACATTTAAAAATAAGGTTAAAGAGTGCTCTGTAAACAAACTGAACAAGTATCAAAGTTACATTCATGGAAAATCTGTGAATAAACTTCAGTCACCAGTAATACCACTATATACCTATCCAGCACCCATGTAGTAGCAGATACTCTGCTCATTTTTCAATATATTTAACAAATGATAGCGGAAGAGTCCACAAAAACAGGTGTCATGGAAATAAAAAATAAATTATGTCACTGTATGTATCAGAAAACAGAAAATGTGGATATTTAAGTTCGCAAATGATGAAGAAAATGTTCCAACTATTTTTGTAGAAACTGATTGTCAAATAAAGGACCTTCATGACTGTTGCACACGGACACGAAAGGAACATACAGACACTCGCTCTGAGAGAGAGGGAAGCCAACCGGAAGCTCGAAAGCCTCCCGGCTGGGGGATCTCGTTTATTTTTATAGACCTTTAGAAAACCTCACTGATTGGAGAGTGAAATTACCACCCTTCAAATACATAGGTCCAAGGAGAGATCTATCAAATGTCTCCGCCTTAGGAGAAGGAATGAAAACATCTTGGGAGTTAGACATAACATGGCTTATGTTTACAGAACAAAGTGTGAGAACTTTATTTACAGAATTAAAAACATTGAAGAACTGTGAAAAGCAAGGCAACACATGATTTATAATTCAATAGTATTTAAAGACTCATCAAGTAAGATTGAAGTTGATCCCAGAAACCAGCACAGGTAAAAGTTCTTGTCAGTGATTATTTTATCACGTGTTAAAGTGTGTAGTCTTGTAAACATGTAGTAGTAGTAGCAGTAGTTCATATTTTTCTCCACCTTACCTCCTGTTTCCTTTAAAATCCTTTGAAAAAATACACTGAAGAGTCAGAAATATGCAACTTACCCCCCTTATCATGAATCTAAAAAAAAAATAACTTAAGAACAGAAACTGATGCAGGCAGACATTTTAATTGAATGTCTTTTGATCACCATAAAGCAAAAATATCTTAATGGTTTCATCGTCATAAACCCTTTATAAAACTAAATAAATTTAAAAATTGTTTGCTACTGTAAAGGGGTTATTTCAATTGTGTGATTTAAAATTAGAACTTTAAAAGACATGTGTCAAGACTGAAAAGGTCCAAGGCAGTGTGTTGTATTCTTGTTCTGTAATTAAGAGGGATGGAGAGATCAGACATTCCAGTCTAAACATGCTGCAAAGAGATGGCAGCTGAGGTACTGACCCATGACTACACATTAGCATAGTGTCAGATGTAAGCTACTAAGTCCTGTCCAGTGTTGTCTGAAGAACTTGAAAATATTTCTGCTTCTGTATGTAAGCATGAGCGATTCCCCATACTGTATTCCACTAAGGGATAGAGACATTTCTTAAGTTGCTTAAATGACTTAGTGTTTACAAGGTCAGGACCAAATATGCATTAAAAATTATTTTCCTTAACTATGTGTGCACTTGGCACTAGATCTTGATCTTTGTGAAGTGTTTTTATCCATCTGGTACTGCACTGATTTCACTGTTATATGATTCACACCACGTATGAGCCAGTATTCTGCATGCAGTACTTTATTGTTAGAATCAGCAGTATTTTGTAAGAACAGCTTTTAAAATGCTATTTTAAAAGTAAAATTTCATATGCTTGGCACCAGAGTAGCTATTGTCCAAATAGTAACATAAAAATTCACTTTTTCTATTGCTAGTGTTCCTCTGTGGCTGCAATTAAAAGAAAAAAAAAGGGAAAAAAAGAGACAAGGATTGTTTTACCACTCTAATTAATGATTTCTAAAAAAAATGAGATTTTATATGTCAATACTTCCGTGGGGATCAGTTTGAATGGAAGTACATTGCATGAAAAAACAATGAATGGAATCCTCATCTGCAGATAATCTAAACTGACAGACAAACACATTTATAGCCAGAAGTTACTCTGAAAATGTCTGGATGATGGCTATCCAGTTCTCTGAAAGGATGAATATTCTCTCCACTTTATAGGATTGTTCAGTTATGTTTTCTCATAAAACCAGTATCGATTTACATCTTGAAGCAACTTGAGTTGCTGATTTTAAAGCTGGACGAAAAAAAAGAAAAGAAAAAGTTAATGTTTTGATAACTTTTAAAATGCTAGTAAAAAGGGGCCACAGCTAAACTTGCAGTTTTCTAATGATGACATAACTGAATAATGAATGGAATGGAATGCTGAAAAAAGGTTGAAAATTAATTTATTTTCTTGTTTGCAAATTGGATGTAGATCAGCATTTCATCAGATATTTTAAATGTCTCATTATAGGAAGAAAAATAATATTTGCAAAATTTTCCACAACCGATCTGTCAACATTTTTCAGTGTGGGACTTGTGGAATTTTCTTAGAGATAACATACAGATTAGATGGAGTTAGGATTGATCTCTGAAACCTGATGATTTCTTGATATTTAAATTTAGGGAGAGCTACTCTAATAGGGATATGGCTTCCACCAAATCTGGCCAGAGAGTTTCAGTTTTCCTTCTTCAGTCCTATAATTCACAATGGAAATTATAGAGAAATGTTCACTCTTGATTTGAATACATTGTTCAATACATTTTTAGTAAGGTGTCCCACAGGATAATTCTTGTTGGCAAAATACTGTACATTTCAATAGGCCAGGTCTGGTAAATTAAAATTTGAGTGCAAACTAGTTCATAAGTCAAATAGGAAGAGGTCTTATGCTGAATTCCTAATTTAGGTGCCTATAACAGCATGTTGTGGAGTTAAGGCTAAGGAATTTATCTGAATCCTAAATAACAAGTATAGACTTATCCAGGTATGTTCATGTCAGGTAATTTCAAATTAAAAAAAGAAGCATCACTTAAAGAATACGTACACTTCCTTGCAGGATTTCTGTAGTAGTAAAAGTTAACTCTTCAATTAACAAGGTATAAAGAAATTTCTATGGGAAAAAATCTTCATAAATATGAATAGATTTCTTTACACGTATTTTAATCGACCAGGAAAAGTTGTGCCCTTTAATTATGGTAGTTGTTTATGTGCTTTTTATATAAAACTTTATTCTATAGATAGAAATTTTTGCCAATTTTTTTTTGTTTCAATTTAAATATTTCATGAAGGAACTAATTTTCCTCCCATATAACACTTTAAATTTTTTAATTGATTTTTTTCTTTTCTTTTCTACGTGTTAGCACTTGTGCAGAATTACCTAATATGTAACATTCAAAAAATGATAACTTTAATTTTCAGGCTTTTGACTGCTTTTTAATAATAGTCTGAGGAGGCTTTAAATTTCAACATCCTTTTCGTAAACATCTTCTTGAAAAGAAGCTTTCAGGGTGACTGAGACCTCTGTGTCTTAACCACCAACCAATTAAAGTTTGCATAATATGTATACACTTCAATGTATCTTTCAGATTTATTTAAAGGCAACCTGAAAGCTGCTTCAAAGCTTGTTCATAGCATAACATTAGCATAAGACCCAGTAATCTTTACAAGAAGCACACACCTCTTGGCAGCAAGTCAAAAGTGGCCACTGTCCCTGAAGTGGTAAGGCATGGAGCCAATATGATTGTTAAGCATAGGCAGTTCCTGGAAACTTCAAATCATTTTGCAAGAGCAGTTTGAAAATGGTATTTAAGGAGACAGCAAGAAATACTGTTATATTTAGATTCAAGATACTAAAATGATGCTAAAAAAGGTCCTGGTATCTTAGCATCCAAGCATCAAAGAGTATCCAGATATTCCAACATCTAAATCTTGTTTTGGTGGTTATTTTTTTGTGGGTTTGGATTCAAAATTTAGAACACAACTCATCTCACCTGATGTTAACAATCTAACATTTGATCTAAACTAACCATTTAGGATCTCCCAAGAGTAAAGGGACAATTATTTCTGAGGAAGATTCACCATATTTCCTTTCAACATATTTTACAGTTCAGAATAAACCAGTTCTTAGAAATGCATTTCACTGGCTATTAGGAAAGCTAATATAATAAGTTTATATTACATTCCCAGATTTGAGATACATAATTCCATTTATAGCAGCTGATTCCATTTTCCATTATGAAAAATAAATACTAGATTTTCTTAAAAATAGTTTTGATTTTCTTTTGTTTTTAAAATATATTTAGTGTGCATTTTCTTTTTAATTTAAGATAAGCAAACTGGGCACCTTAAATCCAATATTGCCCCTTGGGTGAATAAGTAACTGTAGTAAAATTTTAAAGGGATTTTCTATATGAAAATACTCTTTAAAAAAAAAGAAAAAGGAAAAACTTTGAAACAATTAGCATCTATTCTTCTTGGAATTGTAAACTGACTGCTAATTAATGCATTTTGTAAAGAGTCCGTGTTCATATTTGTGGGTGCTATTGCAGTACAGAAAATTTAAAGAGAGGCAGCAGGACAGAATCCTCCGTCTTTGACTCAAAGGAGATTTGCACAAGTGTAGCATAACACTTGATGCAGTTTCCACTCAGACCATGAGTTCAAAAGGCTTATTCATGCTTGAAAGCTTTGGACTATCTGCTAGAGACACCTGCACACAGTCTTCTTATTTTTGAGAGGTATTCTTTTCATGCTGTCACCACATCCAACCTCTGTTCAGGAGGATTTTCAAAATGCAATCATTGCATGAACAGTGGATGACCTCAGCAGTGGTCAGAGTCTTTTAGCAATGAATGCTTATAAAAGTAGACAACTGCTAAAATGACTGCCAGCTTTCCAATTCTACCTCCTGCACACCTAAAGAGATACAATATGAAAGATGAAACCAGCCCATTTTAGTAGCATTAAATACAAGTACAGCTAAATTTGGATGTATTTTCTGAAGGTTTTGATGACTGTGGAAGTCCTCTCTGAAAAGCTTCTTACTACAACAGTCTCTTAAGGATGCCCCAATGTTCATTTTTTCAGTTCTCAGCTATTTTTCTCCTTGCACAATGCTGTTAATACACATACCCATTAAAAGTAACTTCAGAACTTTTCAAAACCAAGTGTTGGAACTTTGTAACTGCACAAATAATTGTGACTCATCTATGATTTTGCCTAAAAAGAAACAAAGATCACATATAGTTGCTTATAGCCTGAGAATGACAGAGCTCTCAATCCTCATGTGCAAGAAATCAGGAAAGGGAGGCCAGAGACGAGCTTGGCTGTGTGTACTTGGGGTGGGATAGAGATAGCCTTTTTCATAGTGGCTAGTAGAGGGCTACATTTGGGATTCATACTGAAAACAGGGCTGATAACACAGCGATCTTACTAAACAGTGCTTACACAGAGCCAGGGCCTTTTCTGCTCTTCACCTCATACCACCAGTGAGGACGCTGAGGGTACACTAGAAGTTGAGAAGGGAAACAGCCAGAACAGGTGACCCCAGCTGACCAAAGGGAAATCCCATACCATACAGCATCGTGCTCAGCACATAAAGCTGGGGGAACAAAAGAGGGGAAATTTCAGAGTGATGCCATTTGTCTTCCTAACTGTTGAGTGTGACAGAGCCCTGATCTCCTGGACATGGCTGGACATCTGCCTACCAATGGGACACGGTGAATGAAATTGTTTTGCTTTGGTCTCTACTGCTTTTGCTTTACCTATCAAAATGTCTTAACCCACGAGTTTTCTCACTTTTATTCATCCAATTCTCTCCCCCGTTCCACTTGGGGAGAGTGAGTGAGCAGCTGTGTGGTGCTTGATTGCCAGCTGGAGTTAACTCAAGGGTCTGACAGGGTATCATTATCTCAACACAAGCTTACTCATGACAGGTTATGTTACCTAGTGAAGCTTCTATTTTGAGGGAAAGCAAGGAACATGTGTTTGCAGTTAGGGTTTTACAATTTGATTAGGCAGAGTCTACCCTTTTTCTAAGGTATGGTGAAAGTGACACCTCCTTCTGGCCAAAATAAAGTGTGGGAAGGAAGTGCACAGGCAGTGCAACCAGGGTCTTATATCCTGAGAACAGAGAAATTCTGTATAGGCACAGGATGAGAAATGCTAAGGCAGAGCTGGAGATGAATTTGGCAAGTGTGAAGAACAGTAGGAGTGCCTTCTACAGATGCATGCATGCAGATTCCCTACAGATAAAAAGGGAAGATAAAAGAAAATTTATGCCCCTGATAAATAAGATAGCCTGGAGAAGATAAGGCTCCAGAGTGAACTCATTGGGGTCTTTCAGTACTTGAAAGAGCTTATATAAAAGATGGAAAGTAACATTTTACATGGGCAGATAGTGGTAGGATGAGGGGGAAAGGTTTAAACCTAAAAGAGGAGAGATTTGGATCAGATACTAGGAAGAAATTATTTACTCAGTGGGTAGTGACGCCCTGGAACAGGTTACCCAGAGAAGTTATGCATGCCCTATCCCTGGAAATCTAGGGTCAGGCTGGATGGGGCTCTGTGCAGCTTGATCTAGTGGGTGGCATCCCTTCCCCTGGTATCGCTACCCATAACACAGGGTTGGAACTAGATGATCTTTAAGATTCCTTCTACCCAAGATGTTTTGATGATTTACTTTCCTATGCGGAAGACCGTTCAAGCTTGGTTACTTCAACCTGGGCAACTACAATCCTCAAGGATGCTAGCTGTCCGTGCCAATTCACAGCCATCAGCTCCATTATAGTGTATACTCAGGATCCATGGAGTATAGAAATTCTAAGGGATAACAATTTTGAATAAACAATGATCATGACTGATAATGAAACTACTAACATTGTCAATAAATTCTAATAGTAGTAAGACTTTTTAAAGTTTAAAACTGGTCTGATTCATGTCGTTTAAACACTTCCATGACACTGATGTCTAATTCTCTCTAATCTCTCTAATTCTCATAGACATATTTATCAGTTATATGACAAAATGAAATAAACCACCTGAATGCACCTTGGATACCGATAAATGCCAATGTATCTGCAGCTTATTCATTCTTCGTTTGCTGTATTCAATAGTCTCCATTTATTGTCTGGTAATGTTCATGTGAGCTTATGTGTAGACACCCCTACTGAGGTTTCATAGTCCAGAGCTGAGTCACACTCGGGCTGTGAGTCACCTTCCTAAAACACGGGTGTGCAGAGCCAAATGAGATGCCAGGGAATGACCACTGGTTCATAAAGATACCTAACTCCTTTGTCATATTTGTCATTCTTATGATCTTTTTGGCTATTTGAGGCAGTCTCAAATGGCACAAATTGGCTGCATACAGACATCTCAGTCATAGACTGTATGTCCATCTGAGCTTGTCACTCTTGTCTCTCTAAAAACGTGGAAAGAAATCAGCACCTCTAGAGAGCAATTTACACAAGACGAATCTAAATTACATGTTTTCTCTCTAGAAGTACCCGTTTTTCTCCATGGCCTATTTTCTCCTGTAATTATTGAGATGTATTTAGGCAAATAAATCCCACTCTTTGAAACAAAAATTCTAAAAAATAATTCAGTAGAAGTACTATCAAATATTTTGAATCACCATGTTCTGACAGAAAATTGTATGTTCTCTTCTGCTTGTTGTGAGTTGTAACATGTTGGAAAGTTTTCAGAAATTTTCTGTGTCCTTATTGTTTGCCTTTGGAAAAGCAAGATTTTTGTATATATGTAAATAGAATAGTAACAGCAACTGAATTGCAAGATATGGTTCTACACATAAGATGCAGAATTAGACATCATAAGTAATTAGTTTAAATTTTGAAAAACAGATGGCAAAACTGGAAGAGAAAAAACATCCGTTCCTATCTTGCATTCCAAAAGGTATGAAAATAAAAGCAAGCAGCAAACAAAAATTAATCTATGACAAATTGTTTACTCTTTCTAGAGCTGTCAGTTTCACCACACCTTTAAAAAAGGGTAGAGTCTACCTACAAAAATTGGAAAATCATTGTAACCCTAATTGCTAACTGTCGGATTATGACTTAAACATTGTCATGAAGGACTTTCCAAACTGTATTACAAAAGCTGCAGAGAAGACTACCACACCGTGAATGGGGCTCTGAGAGGCCCTACACACAGCTGGCTGAAGAAGATGAGATAAAGTAACAAGTCAAGGCTGGAGACATTTACAAAGCACAAGATTAACACCTTCAGGATGGAGACTGCAGCCTCAGGGCTATCAGCTGCCAGGCTTGCACAGACCCTCTCACCAAAGGTGGGGGGAAGAAAGGCTTTGGGTGTGAAGTGAGAAAGTCTCTGGTGAGAGGCAGTGAACGCCCATCCTCTGCTGTGCAGAGAAACCCAGCTGAGGGCTCCCTTCACCAGAGGAGAAGCTGCATCCACATGAAGGACAGCAGAGGGGGTGTCGTGGCCTGTTGAAGGCCCCCCGAAAGGAGTCCCCAGACCATGCACCAGAGCACCAGAGATGATGCAACAGACCCTTGGTGTTGCAAGGGACAGTGTCCCTGCAAGGGAGACACGTGGGCATTTCCACCTGCCCAAAGCATATATTAATCTATTGGATTCTATGCTCTCCAGAGTTTGGCAGCATGTGGTGGCGTGTGGCAGTGTGGCATCGTGTGGCCACAGAGGCAGGGGACCCTCACCACCAGAAGATGGGATGGAGGGGAGCAACAAGATGTCATCGGGACCCTCGAAAGGATGATATGCTTGCACCTAACCCCTGTCACTCTCTCCCTGTCCCCCCACTCCCCACACACACTTCTTTCTCTATTTCTTTTTCCTTCTTTTCTCTTTCTTCGTCATTGCCTTTTTTACTATTAAATAAAATATATCAATTTTTTGGCACCAACATCTAACCTCATTTGGCTCTAATCTTGTTTTTGGGTATATTTTGAACCTTCAAAATTCTTTCCGTTTTATACACAGAGGCTTAATTTTCATTGCTCTTCTGGGTTTAAACGAGATCGTAACACAAGCACATTTCTTGCTTTCCCTCAAAATAGAGGCTTCATTAGGTAGTATAGCCAGTAATGAGTAAGCTTGTTTTGCGATGGTGACACCATGTCAGACTTTCGGCTACCCACGCAAGTTGATTGTATCACAATGGCTGCTGTGGGTTAACATCAGACTTTGAAATTTCTCAAAGAGATTAACTCAGTTTCAATACACTTGCATTTAGGTGTCAATACTGGTGATTAGTCCAAGTTCTTGTTATATTCAGTGGAAATCTGGGCTCAATTATGGTGTAAAAATATTATACCATCCTTTCTTTTTTAAGTTCTTGAGATACCAACAATCCCAGCTCATCTATGTAGAATATGAATAATGTACAACTTATAGAATTCAAAGATTGTTCATATGATATGAAGGAAATAACATTGTAAGCAAAGTTGACTTACAGTTTATGAACCTAATAACCATATCTCTATAATTACTTTCTTAATTAATGTCATTTTTATTAGATAAAATTTTTCCATCTTCATGTACTCCATTAAAAATCTAGCATGATTTTTTTTATGATTTGTAGTTATTGCATGAAAAATTATAATGCAATTTATACTGAGATTATGCCTTACCTTAATATAAACAGCAAAACCTTGAATTAATATAAATATTATGTTAAAGAAAAAAAAAAGACAAAAAAAGACACCATCACCCCCTGTCACCTCCACACCACAGGATTTAATCCACAGTGCATTACCATTGACCCATTTAGTGTAGGGAAGACACAATAAATCAATGTTTGTTAACATATGCTTAAGCAGAAAAGCAATTTCACGGGTCGGACAACATAGTCATGAAATGTCTGTGAAGCAGTGGCGCATTGACTGTTAAGAAGGACACAGCCAAAATGACAAAAATTCTTTGATTTGTGCAGGCATTCTGGTTTCCTTTTTGTTATTATTTTGGTCAAACACTTACTTCTCTGTCAATAGGGGTAGTTAGCAACATATCCATAAAAACTCAGAGTAGTGTTTCAAACATTTAAAGTAGTACTGTTTTTTTAAGTGACTGGGGTGGTGAAGAAAGAAAACAAAATCAGCAGCATAAAATACAATGCCGTGCACAAAAAGTATAATTCCAGGCCTGGATTTGAACCTTCATTAGTTCCAAAAGTTAGTTTTCTTTCAAAGAGGAGATGAGGATAGAAAAAAGTCACTATTATGCTAAATTTGAGATCAACACTCAGCTGGTGAAATAGATAGCAGAGACTGAAACATCGTGTGTATTCACATTAGTACAATTAAATGTGTCCACAAGATGTATGCATTCCTAAAGGACAGAATCAATTATAAAATCTGAACCTTCTCCTCTGAACCAGGAATTACACAAGAAATATATCTGTGTCTTTAGAAGAGTCTGTGCCCTACTATCTTAACTTTATTCAAGTCCAAAGCCTCTTTGAAATTTTTCCAGCACTGTTTCTAATAAAGCTCAGCTGACTGCCTAATGCATAATAGAACTTTCTTCAGCTAAAAATGTTAAAACTTTTATCCACCTACCTTGACCTCCAAATCAGCATGTAAGGAATATGACAGTGAAAATAGATGCTGAATTTTTATTAGACATTCCAGTATCTTCAGTTGTGTTAATTTAGGGTGAAACGAAAATGTCAAGAATTTGCCTTTTTTGTACTGTGTAGAAAGAGTCATTTATGCATTATTAAAATACAGCATATCCTGGCAGAATTTCAAAAAAAAGAGAAAAAATCCTAACCATGCATGCAACCTTTATGATCAGCCTTTAAAAAACCAGTTTCATTACCCTCCTAGCAGAAAAAGCTAGCTGGGTTTTCCTTTATGAATAAAGCTTGTTTAGTTTCATCTCAGATGTTTTGAAAATATTTAATGGATATTTAAAATTATAATGCATACAGTCTGAGGTCTTCAATCCTCATTCGTATAAAATTATCAAGTTAATTTTTTCAGTCATAAGACAAAAGCTTGTCCATAGCTTTGATTTTAAATATTAACTAATATTTCAACTAGTCTCTTCATAATATATTTATATTTACTGTTAAAGTGCATTTGTATTTGAATGGTATTTTTAAGTGAACATTTAATTTTTGTGTATTTCTATAGCACTGTTCATAGAAAAGTACATTACTCTTGTGAAACTGATCTCCAATGAATAAAGATTAGTTTAGTAACAAACCTGTCTATAAAGATAATTTCGAATGTCTTCATTAACATCATGTCCAAATGACTGATAGTCACATGTATGCTGGAGGGAAGGAATGCCATCCAGAGGGACTTTGACAGGCTTGAGAGGGGGGACCCTCAACAGATCCAAGTGTAAGGTCCTGCACTGGATTGGGGCAATCTCAAGCACAAATACAGGCTGGGAAGAGAATGGATTGAGAGCAGCTCTGTGGAGAAGGACTTGGGATTGTTGGTGGATGGGAACCTTGATATGAGCCAGCAATGTGCACTTGCAACCCAGAAAGGCAATCGTATCTTGGGCTGTGTCAAAAGAAGAGTGGCCAGCAGGTTGAGGGAGGTGATTCTTCCCCTTTCTTTCACTCTTGTGAGATCCCAGCTGGAGTGCTACGTTCAGCTCTGGGGCCCGTAACATAAGAAAGACATGGACCTGCTGAAGCAAGTCCAAAGGAGGGTCACAAAGATGATCAGAGGGCTGGAGCAAGGGCTGGAGCACCTCTCCTGTGAAGACAGGTCGATGGAGTTGGGGTTGTTCGGCCTGGAGAAGAGAAGGCTTGGGGGAGACCTTATAGCACCTTCCAGTACCTTAAGGGGGCCATCAAGAAAGCTGTACAGGGACTTTTCAGTGTGGTGTGGGTTGGACTTTCAGACAGTGAGTTAAAAAATCCACTGACTTCTGTAGAAATATGGTTAGGTTTGTATTTATAGTAGTTTATTTCCTAGCAATCCAGAAGGTAGGAACAGAAGTGTGCTAAGGGAAATGTATTAACTTAATTATGGAATATTTGCTAAAGTCAGCAAATACATCAGCTGAACTCCAAAATTCCTAAAAGAAGAAGAAAGTGTTCTGTGCCCTTATTAGGCATATTTTTATTTTTGGAATATGTAATGGAACAAAAACAGTGAGAGACACTAATGATGAAATGCTTTCTGAGACTGATTTTTTTCACTTATATGGTTATTTAGTGGAAACAATAAATGTGTTTGACCAATATATAGGTGTTCAAGAGACCTTTTTGAGAACATCACGTTATATGAATTTTACTTTTTTGATGTGTGAAAAATGGTATACCTTTTTTGTTCATTTTTTCACTGTTTCTATAGCATGTTCTTTTAAAGAATTCACCAGGTCATAGTGAGGAAGGCTGTCTTCTTCTGTCTGGTCAAAATCAGGTAGAAGTCTCTGGAATGAGAAAGACAGCGAACCCTGAGAACATCTGAATAGCCCAGTTGGAAAGCAGGCATTCAGTTTTCCAAAGGCACAGCAGAAATAACCCTTTAGATTAGGTACACATGCTGTTAAAGATTACAGGCCCCCTGCTCCAGAGATCCTAAAAGTTGCTAGTTTAAGAAAAGCAGGAGAGGTGTCATTTTGCAATAGTCCAGTGGACTTTTTAGCATGTCCTTCTTACTGCAGTCTATCTTGAATATATCTAATTTACTGTGTTGAAAGAACCTTCAGAAGATTTTTAGGTGTTTCTATTTCTGTGAAAGAGGGGTATTTTTTTCATTTCATTTTCTTATAAATCACAGTATTAGAAGTTCTCTCACTTTATGTGCTTACTTAAGACAGGGGAGCAATCATATCCATGGGACAGATCTAGACGAATTGTAACCCCATCACAAAACTCGTGTATCTGTGATTAACAGCTGTGAGATGGTTACTACTATGGTTTTAGTAGATATAATTGTTGTAGGAGCATATGTGGTGTGTTCCAGGCATAACAAAAATGTCTTGAAGCAGCATGCAGAAAAAAAGTTGAGTTGAACAGTTATGGAAATTTCAAACTGTGTAAACTGTATAACAATTGAATTTATGTAGGCCCAAAAATTTTACAAAAGCAAGATTTTGTTATGTTGCAGTTTCTAAATTTTGCAAAGCATTTATGGAAGCTGGAAGCCAAATCAGAGACTACAAAAAAAGAACCTTGGGTGTTTTGATAATTACAAAGCATTCGTGGCCAGCTGGAAGTCACAGCAATGTGTACTTAACTGCTTTGAATAGTCTGTGTTTTGCATGTAGTAATCTGTGTGCATTTGCTCTGATTGCTCAAGGGGAAATAATTACTGTTTATGAAAGATTGTCCATTATTCCCCAATTAGAGAGAAAAAACATTCTATAACAGGGAAAATCTGTCTTTTCTGTACACTTTGAAAGAAACTCTTCCTTACTGATGCAGTAGTCCATAAAAAATCACAGCTGTTATTCATGCAAGGTGCTACATAAGCAAGAGGTCAAAATCCCATGAATTTTTAAATACATCTTGAATTCCTATGAATTTACGCAAACATTTTAATTGAACATGAATGAGACTGTATGAAATATGAACTGTAAGGAAATCATGCTCAGTTGTGATTTGCTTTCTTACTCCATAACCTAGGGTTAGAAAAGACAAGGGCACAAAAAAAAAAAAAGTAAGTACAAGAGAAAATGCAGTTTACTTCTCAATTTCTGACCCATAAACAAAGTAGACAAGGTTTCAACTTTTCCTTTCCCATCGATTTTTTGTCTCGCTGGGAACATGTGGAACATAGTGTCCATGTTACACATCCCTGTAGGACTAATGTCTGCATGGGTCCAGCTATAGTGCTATTTGCAGTCCCCATGAGCCGAAGAGTTAATTTCTTCTATTCATATTTTAATTGGTTAATTATAAAGTTTATATTAAAACCTAGTTTAGATGGTAGCATACACAGATTTGGAGTAAGGGAATTCAGTAATATATGAAATCTCTTGCTCCAAAGAAGATCTGTCTACAAAATATTTCTTAGTGATATTAAAAAAATTGATAAACAATCAAGATCTCTATACCATCATCCAGCGACAATGCTGCAAAACCCCATTCTGAGCTGCATTAAAAGATGAAAGGTACCCCTCTGTTTCTATTATGAATGTGTCCTAAAAGGAATAATATTTCTGGGTCTGACATTGGTATTGATTTTTATTTTCCTAATGTTTGTCCTTCATTATTTTATGATAATATTTTAATCCAAGGTTTGACTCTCTGTGATTCTGTCTGTGCTGTTCACACTGGAGCTGCACTTGTGGTCCATATAGACAAGCATATTTGTTCCTTGAATAAACAACAGGAACATTCTTCCAAGTATCAATTTTCGACTGTACATTTCCAACCATTTTTCTGTTCTCATGAGGAATATTATCTGGGTTTACCCAACTTCATAAGGCCTTTTTGTTTGTATAAAGCTATGACCTAACTCAGTGAGCCAAAATTATTTCTCATTTTCCCACAATGACTTCATACTTGCTTCAGATTTGGAGTGAGACACAAACAGGCCAAGATCTGCACCCTGATTACTGAAAAGGAGCCCATATATAAAAGTATGTAAGTTGGATTAGTCTCAGAGTGCTGAAAACAGCCTTCTGGAAGCCTTCATAACACTGACAAGTCAATTTGGTTATATTTTGAAAGTCTTTCAGTAAGTAAAAACCCAACCTATACAAAAAACCAAACCAAAATGAAAAACTCAGCATAATTTTAAGAAAGATATTGAGATGAACTTAAACTAGTACAGGTCTCTTGTCAGTTGAATAGTGGTGGAGACAAGCAGATGTCTGCAAGCATGTGGAATCAAATAAATTCCCATTAAGTTTTCTCTTAAGGAAAAACACATAAATGCAAATGTTTAAGGGGGTGAGGAGTGGATTTTAAATAACAAGAACAACAAAAAGAAAAATACAAAAAGCCCCCCAAAAAAGCATCAGGTACATTTCTGGTCATAATCTGCTATGTATTGATCTAGTTGCACACAGCTTCTCAAGGGAAGAGAAGATAAAGGTTTTGGCCTCAGGTTCCTCAGGCTTGTGAAATTGTATATCTCTCTATCTAAATTATTTTTAACAAGAATTAGTATGCATTTTATTTTTTACATAAAAGATATGCAATCTAGATATGGACCTGAAGAAGGAAAACAGCAATATTTCTTTCTGTTTATAATTGTATTTTGCTTATCTGAAAAGAGTAAAACATGCATTATCCTTGCCTACCTTCAGACTGTTTTACTATTCAGAAATAGTTATTCTGGGGACATTTCTGTCTTGTTCTGTGCTTACTTTAGGACTTACCAGGTTGTATTTTTATACCAGACATCAATTTTCTAAGGCTTTTAATTGCAATTGTACAAATCATCTGCATATGATCCGCAAAGGGAGGCAGGAATGTCACACAGCTATTTACACAGTATCATCTTCATGGGAAGAGATAAGTATTCCTGAGGTATTATGCCACTGTATCACAATTTTTAACTCCAGTGCACCTGCATGCACAATGTGGTGTTTACTGTACTATCAGTGCAAGAAGGGTCCTACTTTTTAAATAAATGTTAAATTTTAGGGCATTAATGATCCAGTTCATGCTAATAGACCTATTTGTGCATGTATACATGCAAAATTTGCAGAATTAAAGCAAATTCCTCAGATTCAATATTCCACACTTCTCTCTATGAGTTAGTAGACCCTCATAAAAAGGAAGTGAGCTTAAGTTTTAAAAAAATTTTTTTGATTGATGAGAAAAAAAAGTAAAGCTGTATGGCAGTGATAAAAAAAATCTGGTTAAAAGGACAAAGGGAGAACAGAGATTTACATCTGAGTGCTGGATACATATCTGAACTATTCAGGGTCATGAAATCTATGCTCTTTGGCTGAAAGCACAGCACATTACTTTAGTACTGTCTCTCAGTCTATTAAAAATCCAACTGTGAAAAAAGGTCAAATGAGAGCTGACAAAATTACTTAGATGCTCCATTTCATATTGCAGTTGTTTCTTTAGTTCAACTATTATTTTTTATTATCTTGGTTTCATGGTCCAGTTTTTTTGAAAAGAGTGATAGAAAATAATATGTTTATTATAATACTGGGATAATTTTGTAAATTCAATGTAGGCTGAGTCTGCTGTATTATTATAAAGAATTTTTAAAAATAATTTAACTAAAAACAGGACAAGATCTCAGTCCCCCAAATTTCAGGTGCCTGAAGACTGCTGAAATGGCTAAAAGTAGAGCTCAAGCAGTCCTGGACAAGCACTTTTGTTAAGAACTCAGATTATGTATCATTCCCCTCCTCCTCTAATACCTGTAGTATTCATATTGTATCCAATTCCGTTGTAGTTGCTTATTCTCTGAGTTTCTCCAGGCCATGAATTATGGATGTTGGAGCCTTCCTTATTTGTAACTTCACAGAAGACAAGTCCATGTTCTCTTAAGACAACTTCCTTTCCAGACACCTTCCTGAGGCAGTCTGTCCCAGATTCTGTCAAAAACTGTACAAGCTGCCAATTTTTGAAACACAAGAGATTCTAGTGGGGATAACTTTTTGGATCCCTTGCTGCAAAGAGATAAAGACAGTTATACTGACTGTCAAGTGCAATTTTTTTTGTTGTTGTTCTCATGTTTCTTTGCTTGGGAGGGAAATAGATAACTGCATGATAGTAACACTGACTCTCTGCAAAGTGAATCATCACATTACCATTTTATGATTATGCTAATTATTCTGAAATCCTTTTCCTATACGGTGTTTTTATTGTGTGCAGGTTTTCTTTTTATCACTAAGCTAAAGCAGCTAGATTTTGATAACCAAAATCATAAGCGAAAAGACCTGGAGACAGATGATCGTAGGAAAGCTGTGTTGCTTATTCTCTTGCATTTCCCCTCAGAACCTACTATAATTTAGATGATCTAGTTTTGCCTCCCAGGCTGTCTTGCACCTGGCCCTGCAAACATGCTGAGGTCCTGAATTTGCCCAGGTTTCACTCTGACCCCTTGTCTGCTTGTGGCCCAGATCGCTTCAGATCTAGGAGCTGAAAAGCTCTTCCAGCTCTAGGGTTCAGACGTGGACATGCACTCGAGCAGGTGGTTGAGATTTCTTCAGGTTTGGACATTTTTTCTTCTGACACAGAGTTATTTTAGTGTTTCTCATATTCTAGTGTCCTTTTTCTCACTTCTGAAGCCATCTTCATGGATCCAAGAAGAAAACTGACATGGATTCTATGATCCTGTAAGTGATAAGTACAAAACTTACCAAAACCACAATCCACCTATCTACTAAAAAGGAAGATGTGATTCAAGTGTTACCATGACATATTTCCAGGGAAGGTATATTTTGCTCTTTGAGATACTAGGTCCCTTGACCATGGCAGGAGTCTGAGGAGGACTTTGGAGACGTGGTACTAGCTGAAGCCATTTTTGTCAGGATCATCAAACATTTTAATTGTTTGCAGCTTAAACATCATGTCTATTGACCAGACAGGACAATCTCTAGAGGAAATATGAATTGAGTTGAAAAATCCTCTAGATATCTCTTTTTACTAGATAAGTAGTGAGTTATGGATCTGAATTAGTTATTAGGTCCTTAATTTCCCCTCCCCTACTTGTCTTCCCCATGCCCTGTGGCAACATGGCGATAGCAAGGAAAAAGCAGGTCTCTCTCAGGGGGCCAGGCTGGCCAGGACCAGTTGGAGTCAATCCTCTCTGACCCTACTCTCTTGTGACTGTTGCTGTTGTGGGTTAATGTACATGTATGTGACAAAAGAGGAGCTGGTGAAATCTGAATGAGGAATAGCAGAAGGAATCAGAACACTAGTGAACAAAACTCTTAGAAAACTTCTTCCTCCTATGGATTACGACTGTGGAGAAAGGGTTAGGAAGCAAGAGCAATTGCATGAACAGAGATAGAAGAAGCAATTCTTCATTCTAAGACTGTTATTACTAAACTGAAGTGGCAAAAATGAAGTCATTTCCTTCTGAAAATACAAAATGGTGAGAAACCACCACTGTTTCATGAACTTCAGAGACACAGCTTCTTCTATAACGTTATCTGAACATTATTCTGTTCCAGTTCTCCACTGCTCAGTCTTTCTTCCACTTCCTGAGAAGTTGGGGAAAAAAAAAAAAAGAAACAAAGGAAAAGAAAGGAAAAGAAGGGAAAGGGAAAGGGAAAGGGAAAGGGAAAGGGAAAGGGAAAGACTTGAGTAATAAAAAGATTGGCTCTAGTAATCTGATGAAATTTTTTTATGGAAACTGGCTGTCTCTTAAGGTTATCACAGAGCTATTGACTGAAAACCCCAAATCTGTACTGCGGGGCACATAACCACATCATAAGAAACCATGATATTCTGCTAGACTTATATTGTAGAATCGTCTTCTTGGCAGGCACTTTGATGTGTTGTCTCACAAGAAAGATAGAGTAGGATAAAAGTCTTCACTCTTCATGCATCCGTGTAAGACAGCAATTTCCAACTCATATGGAAAAAGTAATTTTATACCTCACAGGTCTATTGCAACATAAAATATAATGCCATACAGTAAAGAGAATTTTTAATTTTACCACTTCAAAGCTGCCATTTTTGGTTGTGCTTTGTTTAGGATATCATCCTTCCAGCATATTTCTGTATCAGTTTCAATATCAAAAGCAAAAGCTGCATTAATAACCAGAGGATAAAATCAGCTATGCATTTCTTCCTGTGCAATGACATTATGAAAATGCAGGCAAACCTAATTGATATGAAGTCTAAAACACCTACATGGTAGACAGGACACTTTACAAGAAAGTTGAAAGAGCTTGACCCTGCTTACAGACCTCCACTATAGCTGATGCACAGAATCAATCAGAGGCTCAGTGCTCATTTGTCTGAAACATTTTGGAGTTTCTTTTCTCCTCTTCAAAATCAAAATATGCTTTTATTTTGTTAGAGGTGATTACAGAAGATCATTTCAGTGCAAGTCTGCTAGGAAACACAATAAAGGAAGTGTCACATTTTTTAAATACAAATATTTCAGGCTGAAAATTAAGAGATCAGGCTCATTTACTTTTGCCATACACTTCCTCAATTTGTGTGGTATATTTTGCCTCATTAAATCTGTAAGGCAATAGCAAGCATTATTTTTTGTTTCTTTTGTCTTCCTTAGCATCCCTTCCACAACATTCCAGTCTTCCTTTTAAAACTGCTTTCTAAATGCATAATATTTGTATCTGTTTTTATCTGTTTTTATAGGAAAAACATCACAGGCTTTCAATAATTTCCCTGATTTCTTTTTTTTACTCCTTCACCCCTGGTTAATGTCTTTGATTTCTGGTTGCATAATATTAGTGAATTCTAAATCACAGGTGAATAAATATATGGAAAGATACATTCAGTGGGACAGAATTATTAAATAACTGCAAAGTTATTGATGCTGTTCTTCATATGCAATTACAAAAATTATTATTCATATAGTTGTATGGAGCATTGCATTGAACCAAACAAAACACCCATCAAAATTAAGCTAACAAAAATTCCCTGTATTTAAAAAAACACCACCATCTCCTTCTATACTAAACTGAGGAAGATTTCCTTATGCAAAAATACGATAAATTATGTAGACTAGTTACTGGTTACTGCAGTCTCTTTCTTAATTCATGGCTATAAAGCACAGAGCATGGTAACCTTTTCAAGGCTTGTCGAGAAGTGTTAGTATAAAACTCAAAGTTGCTGTATTTACATGCTGCATGTTTGCTGGATTAATTGCTCTGACTTGTCTTGTGGTCAAGAGAGAGCCCACCTATGTGCTATTATATGAGTATTTGCATTTCATACCAAGGAAATAAATAATTTATATTGTAATAGAACCATTATCATAATCTTTTTCAAAATAAACCTCATTTCTAGGACATAAACCTAATCTTCCTAGTCTTTTAAAATATTAACTAGATTTAAATTGAAAATTATTTTAGGGATAATACACTCTTGCACAAAATATTAACATGACATTAATACCTTTATTTAAAGGTACCATTAATGTTTTCTCTGTCTTTCCTCAGAGTAATTACTTATCTTTGGACTATCAAAGAGCCTCACCCATAATAATAGATAGGTATCTTCTAGGATATATTTAAGCAGTAAAGAAAAAGATAGTTCTTTTCCAGGGAATTTTGAAACTGACTTGTACTATGATCCTCTTATTGCAGTAAGGATTCTCTGGTCCTCGTGTGCTGGATAATAGTGTTATTTACCCACATGCAAACATTTGAGTGGCAACAAAAAAGCTGACAGGATTCCTCCTTCATGTTCATTGTTTTGCTCTCCTTAATTTGCTGAGAAAGTCTGTTGCAAATTTTTATACACTGGAACACTAAATTATACAGTCTGAGACATTTACACACCTTTTTACTACACAGTATTAAAATAATTTTTGAAATTCAATTTACAACAATGAACCACTTACACATTAAAACCTTTTATAAGAACAAGCTAATCTAGTAAGAAGTTGTGCCTTTGCATATTTTTGTTTTCAAAATTTAGAAAGTGTAATTAACCATATCAGGTGATACACTGCATTCTACTTATGTTCTAGGCTTCTTCAGACTGGCAAATGTAACCACCTTATCTTAAAAGGGTATTGCTCTGCTTCCTGGATACAATATCATTGTAACAAATCCTACTCTTCTCCAATCCATTGTTTATCTCTCTCTTTTGACTTAGATAAAGACTGTGCAATAGAACAATCAACGTGCAATGTGTTGTAGATAGTGTACACAGTGATTATGATTGAATTATTTTGACTTTTCCCCAGAAGAAAAATTACTGGGAAATTTTTAAAGTATTGATGCAACTATGCTGCAAAACAATTTCTAGAGACTGCAAATCTGTATCTTAGAAACAAAGTTATTTTGCTCTTCATGCATACTAACAATGTATAATAATTTTCTTATTAGGAAGGAGTAATTTCTTAAAGTATTTGAAAGTATTCACTCTTTATATTCTTACAGCTGTGGAGTTACGGTCTGTTTTTGTTTCATCATGAAAATAAGTCAGAATCTGATGTCTGAATACCAATCTGAGCATAGTCTGAGACCCACACAAAATCAGAGCATATGCTCTTGTATTACCTCATTGTATGAGCCACACATGCGTTTCACTCATCACTTTAGCTTGGTAAAGTCTTATTATAATTTACTTTTATTTAGTTGACCACAAATTGGAGAAAATTGAGTCTAGATGTCAGTGAAGTCAGTGCTAACCACATCATTTTTTTTCCTCTACCTTGCACAGCCAGTGAGAGTGGTAGAGTGGGATTTAAACAGGCAAGGTGGACTCTTTTGGGTTTGGTACCCCCAGCCTGCCCTCACTGAGCCCTTGCAGCCTAGAGAGAGAGTGTGGAAGTGTGAGAGGTCATTTGCATTTAAGTCTTGGGAGTAGGGACCCACAACTAGTCCCATGAACAATGATGTAGAAAAGCACCAGAGTCTCTGGGACTTACCAAACAGGAACTGCTGAAAACAAAAATTGTCTGTTGCTGCTATCTTCACCTGACACAGGTAAAAGTGATTCTACCTATGATTCCTTAAAATGAAAACATGAAGAAACTCAATAAAATGTACGTGCAAATGAAATTAAATAGGTGTAGATGCCATCTGACACATTCAAGTACACAAATCACATTTAATTCTGACCTTAATTTTTTTTAGTGGATATAGAATGTCTCTCTTCATTTTGCTATTTTTTTCAGGTAAAAAATGTGCCTAACAGAAACCTTTTCCTGTGTAAGACATTCTAAAGCAAATCAAAATGCAAATAGCTGCAATACAGCTGTCAGCAATACCCTAAGGCAGCGAACTGCATAGGAAGCTAATTGTGTTTAGCTGGAATTTCTATTTTGTATTGAGAAGTGTCTAAGTAGACAACTGAATTTTGAGGGACAAATGTTGCTGGGCCATAGCAGTGATACTGTGAGGCACGTTAAGTACTGTATAAGATTGTTAATAAATATAGGAGGACAAAGTAGAGACTTTGAGATTTCATAGCAAATAAAGTGAAAAACCAAAGATTAATCATATTTGATTTTGATAATGTCTTCCCCAGAGAAAGGAGTTACAAAAGACCATTCATTAGAAAAAGCCAGTAACCGGTGGAGATAGTACTATATAATCATACGTTGAACTGGAAAAGGAAAAAAAAAAAGGCCAAAAAAAAATGGGGAAAAAAACGTAAGAAAGGGTGATCATTATGATGCAGAGAGAATGCACAGAGAAACATGACGTGTATAAAGATGAGTGTTTCAAAGCATAGGAATGATGTGAGCAGGATAGCTTTTTAGAAATTTTTTATCAATGGGTTGTCTTCAAAATGAGTTCGGTTTATATTTTTTACTTTTTAAACCATGGCTTGGGCGATAATTAAATTCCAGAGGAAATCATATGAAGTCATTCCTGTTTATCTCTGGGCCAGTTTAGTTGTTGCTACACAGACCTGCCTGGAATATCCAAAGCCCTCTCTAGTCTTCTTCCTTAGCAGTTACAGACTTTCTGACTATTGATTTATTCATATCTTTTTAGGGGAAGGCAAGAACTTCTTTACTTTATAATCTCAGAACAGTATTTACATATTTCAAATTGCCAATAATCTAAGAGTGAAATGGGGCAGTGCTGGGTCATGTAAAAATCTTCAATTAATGCTACACCAGCTAGAGCTTATGTAATACTTCCACTGAGGAGATGTAGGGACAGCGAGAAAAGGAGACAACAAAATGTCTTGAGCTTGGTAACTATGCAAGAGAGAGTATAATTTTCTTTGCTCTACTGCATTTGTAATACAGGATATGGGCTTTTTCACCTCTATTTTGATTAAATATTTGTCCAGTGGGGACAGGAGGAGGCGTATTTGGCAATTCTCTTTTAATTACACAGTTTCTCTCAGAAGACATTTCTTCTTTTCCAGGTCTTTCTTTAAAGGTAGTGGATTCTATACCTTTTCAGCTAGGTGTTTTTTGTTTCTATTACTTGTTTTCTTTCATTTTATGTGTGGTTAAATTTAATTTTATTATAGTCTTCCATAAAATTTCATCATCCATGAATGTTATTACATTAATAAAGCTTGTTAAAGTTCACACCTTAAAAGATACATAATTTTCTGATTTTATATATTTAGGATCGACGTCTTACTCGTTTTCTTAGTCTCTCCTTTTTTCTTTTTTCCTTTCTCAGCCTAATATTTATTATTAAATGTCTATTTGACATTAATTTTTCTGTAGTTATAAAAGTCTTAGCATTCATCATCCCAAATACTTATGATTTGCTCACATTCTGCTTGCTTTTTTAACACTTTAGCCTCTAAAATTTACTTTTAAGAATCATTATATTAATGTTCATATTTCTTGATATGAGAAGTGTGAGATATTTCCACTTAGGCAATGAAAAAGTTAGCTATCTTAGTTAAAATAAATTCTGGTTAACTTGTCAGTTTCAAGAGCAAATACAGGAAAATAGTATTAAAAAATTCATCACTTCAGCAGTGATTACATATAAACCAGAAATGTAATTTACCAATAAATTGTTTAAAAATGTATTAGTGATCCTAATAACCACGTTTATTCCAAAAAGTTGCAATCAGCTCACGCAGGTAAAGATCCTCACACAAATCAAAGAACCAAATATACTTAAAGATTGTTTATAATTAATTGGCAATTTTATTCTTGAATATCATTAATTTGAATTTATTGATAAATCTGATTCATAAGTTCTCAGAAATTAATATCTCAATTTTTTCTAAGATTTAGTCTTAGCTTTCGCTAGAGGAATTTGGGAGTTTTTCACTCTCTTATTTTTCTTGATTTTAATTCCCTTAATGATAACTGAACCTTGTATTGTTTCAACAGCCTTAGTTTTCCATCTCTGAAATCAAGGTTATTTAATGTTTATTTACTGGAACCTTAAGCTTTGAATTTTTCAGTCTGAGGTGTTTTACATGAACATTTATTGTCCTTAAAAAAAAAGAAAAGAAAAGAAAAAAATTACCTTAGAAAACTAAAATCAACTGTTCAAAACTTGCAAACTGAAAATTAAGAAAAAACTCCAATTTAATAAGATGATAGTGCCTAAGTATCCAAAAAAGAGTGAAGATTTCTCATCTTTTCCTACCAAAGTCTCTTCCTTTTCCAGCTACTTAGTCACCGTTTTCTTCTCCAAATATTTAATATCCATCAACTATTTTTGTTATTGAATTGGAAAAAAACCAAATTATCTTTTTTGCACCATTCTGTGGAAAGATTCTGTTTTATTCTTACATTGAACATGTGAGCCTGCATGAGTCCAAAGTTTACTATACAATATATTTATTACTAATATTCTTCAACATTTTAAAATATTAAATTTTTAAAAGAGGTAGTCATTGACCTAATATCACTGCCACTGTTAATGTCAATTGAAAGTCAATATAAACAGCTAAACAATGAGATTAAATATTCTTTAACACATCAGAGTCATAATATAAGCCTGCATTCTTCCCACTGACTAGTTCCTGCAAATCCAGACACACATTTAATGAGTAAAATGATTTCAAATAATTTCACTGGTACTTGGTCTTTTGTTTTCTAATGATGGACAATATTGATCTCACTGTACCTCTACTCATTGACTGAACATTATTAGGATAGGAATTTTTATTAAGATGTGTGTAACCCACTGTCATATATTAACATTATACAATCTATTTTACTGATAGATATTATCAAGATCAGCCTCATCACCTTTATCACATTAAATCATATGTATATTCATATTTCTTAAGAACCTCAAATATAAGATACATTTTGTAATGTCCTCTACTTAAATTGAGTCAGAAATAAAGAGGAGCAGCTCAGTGGTCGTTGTATATTATCTTTGGTGGCATTCAAATTATTTCTACCCCATTAAGCATATTTCTAATTTCAATTGCTCTTCATTATTCAGGGGAAAAAAAAGGAAAAAAAAAGAAAAAAAGGAGCTAGAGTTTATGTCCAAATGCTTTTCCATTTCACTTAGACTCAGCATCATTTTACTTTTTCTTATCCATGATGCATTGGCATCTCAAGCATGAAATTATGAAACTAAATGTACAGGAAACTCTTTGTGTTGGATATATTTCCCCCAGCATAAATTGCCCTTCCTGTACTTCTTTTTGTTTGGTTACTTGGTATGAAATTTTGATACTTTTTATGCAGTAGAATGAATGGGTCACCAACTGTACACTGACTTCTCCAAAGTACTGTGGATTCTCACAAGACTCAATGTCTCCACACTTCAGATTCATCAATCTGATTACCTCAGAAAGCTACTATTTCTTTTCCTACTGTTGTCACATCAGAAAGGCAACAAGATTCACTTACTCAGTGAGCACTTGCTACAGAAATCCTTTATAAATCTGTTAAAAAGCTATTCTTATGCAAAAGTAGGTAATCTTAACTGAATTACCTAAACGTTACAACTTCCCAACACCTTTCAAAATTCTAGAGCTTATTCAACTACATTTCACTACGTGTTCTTCAATTTCTAAGTTGATTTAGTTTACTTTATCCTTTACTATCTTAAATGTGCACAAATACAAGAAAAGCCTGAGTAAAGGAATGTGTTTTTTTCTGTCACCGAGTACTCTTTAGAGCTCTTTGTGTTTGAGAAACAATACTATGATTTTACTTCACAACCTTCTTCTATATTGGGGGTTTCATTTTTTCTTTTACATACATAATTCTTTTAAACAATAATGTTACTAAGTGTCACCGCTGGGTTATTATATAGATACCCTAGGCTTCTGCAAAGTGGATGAACCAGCTTGGATCTAGATGCTCCTGAAGTAAAAAAAAAAAATAAAAATCTGAGATTGAATTCAGTTATCTATCTATCTGTCTGTCTGTCTGTCTACCAGTTTGTCAGTCGTATTTTTACTTTCAGTTTCCTTGAACTAAGTAAGACTTAATAAAAACTGGATAACATCATGTCATTCCCCCCTAACAGCTGAGGGGAAGTACCCAGGGAAGTTGGACTGAAATGCAATCATCATGATTGATATTATTTGCCTGAGGCCTTGTCGTTGTGTACTGGTAACAGATTTAGGCTCTCATTTCAGCTACATAAAGATACGTTATCTCAAAGACAAGAAGCCAGGCATCATTTTGGGTTTGTTCCTTATTGCTTGCTTTTGTTTTTCCCACAAGGACTCTTACTGAGACAGAAGGCTCTCTGTTACTCCTAAAATATCCTAAATCCACAGAAAATATACAATGGGCTAGAATCCAATTGACAAGGTAAAATCAAACTGAAAAAGAACTAAACAAACATCCTGCTACTGTATTTGAAAGCATGTATATGAAACTAAGGCTGAAGGAGCATTTGGTCATCAATTCATTACAAATTTAATTTTTAGAAAAGAGCAATAATGTTTTAGAGGAAAAGGAGCTGTTCCTCTGGGTATATGACACCTATTATCACATCTCTTACTTACGCATCAAGAAGAAAAAGTAGATCCTCTGCTCTAATGATGAAGAACAGAACGGATGGTTATTCGTACCTAAAAAAATGGACACAAACATCCAAGCTGTACTCAAGCTTAATCTGTTTAACATTATCCATATTTTTGCTTCGATCAGATTTCTGAACAGCAATAAATAAGTTCATGAAAAACACTTTGATTATATGATGAGTATTTTACATGACGGTTTGCATTACAATTGAAAAATAAAATTGAAAATATGTATCACTTCGCAGCATGTGAAAATATTTCTGCAGGAGAAACTCGATTTTTTCTCTCTAAAAGTCAAACTCAGTGAAAAAGGAATATAATCAAAGAATAAAGAACAAATAAAATCAGTCTTCACTGTTAAAGAGTGGTTAACAATCAAATAACTTATAACAAACAGGAAAATATTCCCTGTTTTAACAATTTCAAAAGATACAGAAATGATACAAAAATATGCTGAGGCAGGATTTTTTTTTGTTTAGGTTCATTTGAGAAACAAAGAGAACAAAATAAGGGGAAAAAATGGGTTTATGGTCAAGATTTGGGCTAGCATTACAGTTTCTTGGGGAAAATACACCAGAATATATCTCATTATGTTTGATGCTTGAAGTAATGTGTGGACTAAGGAAAGCTAAAGAGACTGGGACACATGCTAAAAACAGGAAACCAAACAGGTTCATTAAGGTCAGCCCTGTAGCTTCCTTTCAAAATTCATACCTAAGCATAGGGCTAAAGTTGTGGTTAGAACTATGGGAAAGAAACCTGGGTGAGTTTTATCTCTGGTGAAATTTTCCAGCACTCTGAGGCTCAACACTCCTCAGTGTCCAGGTGTTTCAGCTAGCCTTGACACTCTTGGTTATAGTCCATGTTGGTGCTCTTGAAGATGATAGATTTGAGAAGTTAGGTGCAAGATGAGTGACATGGCTGATGCTACTTTCAGCATCAGCAAGAAAAGAAAACGTGGCCAGGGATGAGGACTGACTGTTCTGCAGGGTTTCTAGGGGTATAGCTGGGGAGGAGGATCAACAGGTCCCTTGAAGTGTGCTAGCAGTTGTAGCCTGGTTAAGTTCTTCTGTGACAAAAGACCAAGAAAATTTGTGGTGAATGGCTTTACATTATGGCAAAACAGGAAATCAAGCGGGAGACAAAGGCAGTTGAGAAAGACTGAGACATCTGAGGGTAATCACAAAAGACCAACAATACCATAGATCAAATAATTTGGGTTATGGGAGTACGTTTCAGTCTTTGAAAAGATAATTTCAGGAGAAGGAGGGTAAATTGAAACCCTCAATGCAGGTTGAGGGCAGCAGAAGATGTTGATCCTGGGACCAAAATGGGGTTACTGTAATGACCCAAATCTTTTTGGACTGAGATTGCTCATGAAGCGCAGAAGGCTTCTTTAAACAGTTTCTTTGCAAGAAGAGCTGGAATAGTTAACAGTCTCCACAGTTCGAGTGGCTCTCTTTTTAAACAAAGCAGCCACAAGAACTAATGACAATGGATTTGAACCAGTCTAAGCAGTTATCTCTGGTATCTATAGGGCTTCTGTATGGAAAAGCACAGTAAACAAGAAAAGTCACCATTTCAAGGTCAAAGCAAAGACCAAAATTTAGCTTGGTTAGCAAGTAGATATTCAAGAGAGAACTGCAATGAATTGCACTGAAAAGTCTCCTGGGAGAATTTTTCACAGCCAAGAGAAACACGAATATGATTTGGAATGAGCTGAGGTACTGAGGAGAAAACATGGATGTCTGGAATTTTTGTTAAAAACCCCTGAGTTTGAAAGGAGACTCACATTCATTTTTGAATCATCATTTAATATTGGAAAAAGATTTTACATGTCTGGATTTTTTCACAAATTTAGGTGCTTTCTGGATTAAAGAGACACTTAAAAATACGAAAGGTCAGTATTGATTTTCTGAAAATGTATTTTTTGCTTAGGTATGATTAAGATTAGTAATAAACCTTTAAAATACATTGCACTATGTACATTGTTTTTTTTTTTGGAGAAACACCATGATTCCTACAGACCTAAAGCAAGACAGTGCTGCCAAAAACTTAAGATTGTATTTCACTCTGCTGTCTACGTATCAGACTTATCTGTACTTAAAATTAGGGTGGAAATTCCTGTTTCTCTTATGGTTATGTCTTCATAAAATATGAGCTCCGTATTTAATTTCAATGTATAACATTCACATGACCTAGAATCTAAGGTGCATGAATAGGTTTCCAAAAGTTCATGGATTTATTGACAACTGCTTCATGTTACACACATCTGGCTGTAATTAATGCCAGGGTTTGTGCTATAAAGGCAAAACTGAAGAAAACAGTTTATTAAGTCTGTGCCACACTCCAGGGCTAAATTGGAGACATTGCTTTTAAAGACCAGCAATCTATATTGATCTGTACTTCTGCCAGAAGGCACTTGGTGACTGTAAAATGCTAGAGTTAGGAACAGTGCTAGGCCTTACAAAAGACACAGAATGCTTTTTGGACATGAATGCAATCGAAGAAATGTTGTTTATTGAATTTAGGCTTCATTTTGCTTAAATAAAAAGGCCGCATGATGAATTATTTCTTCTTTACTTTTCTTCCCATATCAATACACAGAGCTGCAAATTTGATCAAACCAATATTTACTATATATATGTTACCTTGCTATACACAGAATCTTGTTATGTGTAAAAAAAAGGAACACACTAGGCTTCTGGAGAGCTATAGCTGGAATATCTTACTCTTACATGAGTCTTCTTCCTTTGTCAGAGATTTGGTACTCTTTAGTGATGCAGAATCACACAGAAACAAACTGTGATCAGTTGTTTCAGTAAAAAATTGCACCAGAAGAAACTATCACAACCCATAGCTAAAAAAAATTATAAATAATTGCCTCCTGAGAAAAATGTCTAGCACTTCGTGGGATTGGAAGCACATAAGATCAGGAACAAGAAGTTAAAAGGAATTGGAATCAAAACTGAAATACACTTCAGTGAAGTGGAACTGAAGTTCTACAGGAAAAGGGTGGCTGTGAGGTCTCTGAGTAGTGCGTGGGTATTTCATTCTACAGCACTCCTTAGAATTGCTGTGTCTGTTGCTTTGATTCTAACTCCTGTGTCCCATTTTACAGTGGGTTTATTAATCATTTTCTGTACTTCAAATTCGGTCAAAAGATTGCACAGTTTTCTGCCTCATTTGTTTATTAATGCAATTCATACCGCAGCTTTAATAAAACAAATATTTTCACACCACAAAGTTGTGACATTACAATCTTGGAAAAAAAATAATCTCTGGGCATGAATAAACATTGTGAGTGGCCATTGTCTGTCGCAAGAGTCTCAAATGACGACACAGAGTCTAGCGTTTGAGAGAGTAAAGTGAAGCGGAGTTTTTTATTATTTTACAAAGCGGCTTATATCTTTTAACTCGTTTGAAGTTTACAGAAATGTTAAGAGGCTATTGGACTTCTGGTCAGCTACTTACCAAATTCATTGGTTACTTCTGCCAACACCTATTTTAAAATATTTTCTAAGCAAGAATGATAACAAACTGCAGCTGCACAAAGCTTAATTAATTTACAAAAACTCCCAGAATTGTTTATAATAGTTTTGCTTGGGAAAAGAGAAAAAGAGAAAAATCTCACAAAAGTGCTGAGAAAGTTAGAAGGCTTCACTGCTGACAGCTTTTCTAGCAGTCACAATTGTCTATTTTTAAATTCTGTTCTTCTTTAAAATACATTTTCTGGGTTTGCTCCTACACATACCAAAATGCAGATGAAAGCTAAATAAAAAATTTGCAGTCTGTTTCATTAGTCATCAGTATTTATGTGGCAAGTATTCAAACAAAAAAATCTGCATTTTTACAGTAACTGTGGTTTAAAAAGCTGATACTTAAGTTCTATTCAACTTCAGCTTATATGAAAAGAAACAACTACTGGATTCAATAATGTAAGATTCATTCAAGCAAAATGAAGCTTAATTGTTTTCATTATTAATGTATAGAGCATAATTCCCATGGACCGTGTTAACGCGGCCGCACCCCCACACCATGTCTTCTCACAACAGTAGAATCAAATGGATTAATCAGTAAATAATGTATGAGACTACAACATTCAAAGCATTCTGAGACTGTGGAATGAATTATTAGATAGGCACCCATACTTTACTACAAAGTAAGTTTATCTGGAGTGACCTCACTTATATGATTTTTAAAAGGCAATAGCTTATTCATAAGCAAATTGTATAGATCCCTGCTAAACATGAAATGGAAGTATTTAGCAGATAATTAATGTGAGTAACAGCTTTGTTCAAGGCAATATTTTTCTTTGACACCATAATTTAAAATAGGAAGGAAAGACTGAATATTTCTGATAACAAATTAGTGATATAAAGGGCTATTTGATTTTGTTTCCCAGTTGCTTACTGAGGTCTGTCGGGAGGTTAATTTCAGTACTGTTAGCCATCTCGAAGGAATGATAATTTACATTATTACTGTGATTATATAGAAAATTATTTTTATAGCGTTGGAGGGAGTTAGAATAGATTCTTCCATTTCTACTCTATGCTTTCTACTCCATTCTTTCTATTCTTCAGCACTATCTAAAGAGAATTCTTTGTCATAAAGAGTTCTTGATTTGTCTCTGCGTCTTATTCTTTTAGTGATCTTGAATGTCATTGTCTACATCTGAACTAGGGGACAAAGGAACTTTTTTTCTTTCTTCCATACTGAGAGATTCACCCTACCTGCATAAGTGCAAATGGCTCCTGTTAAATTTATAATTACTAAGATTTCAGAGAAGAAGACTTGCATGTCTGTCCTTTAAGGAAAATCAACATCAGCTAGCTAGAATGTCAAACTTCACTTTGTTCCTTCTCTGTAAATGAATTAATTCTGAATTAATTTGTCTATGCAGGACCACAACTTCTTTAAGGTAAATGGAAAATTTCTCCTTTCTAACTTGACCTACGTTTTAAGGATGAAGTACTATTACAGGAAGAAAGCATGCAGTCCAATGACTCTCAAGACAAAAATGTTTTGAGAAGATAGAACTTTTCATTCTTCTACTTTTCCAAACACACAAATTTTTCATTCCTAAAATAAACTAAACATACTCATTTATTTTGCTGAGTAACTCAAATTGATTCTGGTAAGAAAATGACTGTGTCATCTGAATATTTTTAGGTACATGTATCATGATATGAAATACATTTTTGTCCATATGTTGCAAAGAAGCCTATGATTTTATGCTCAGCAGCTGTTCTGTCACTTCCTCTATAGCATTATAGAAAAATTATTATTTTTGTCGGTAACCTAGCACAGTTGACAAGGACAAAAAAAGGAGCCTTTCTTCCTGTCACATAATACATGATCATTTTATTAGCTCCTGAAGTTCACATCAAACACCACTGGCACAACAGATGCATTTCTTTAGCAAGAGGGTGGCCTGACACTGAACAGGTTTCCTAGAGAGATGGTCAAGGCCCCAAACCTGTCAACATTTAAGGTGCATTTTGACAATGCTCATAACAACAAACTTAAGAGTTTTGGTCAGGCCTGAAGAGGTCAGGCAGTTGGACTAGATAATGGCTGTACATTCCTTCCTGAAATAGTCTGTTCTATTGCTCCTACCTTAAAAACTCAAAGGACTTTCCTCTCATCAAATGTGATACTTCTTACATATTACAGAGAATTTGTGACTTTTTCTAATAAATTAACTTTCTCCAAAGAAATGTATTTAATACATGTCTGAAAAATAATACCCTATTTTACACTACTTTTATTATTGTTGTTATTAATGTGTTGTGGGCATTAATGGAATATTTTGTTTTCAAATATTATAGTATTTTGACTACTTTAAGAATGTAATGAAAATAATTTTTGATGACTGAGAATGTGAAACAACTATTAACATCATGATGTTGTAAAAGCAGGTAAGGATAGTATTGAGGTCAAAATATATTTTAAACAAGCACTTTGCAGGTTTTACTGGTCAATATTATCATAGGTTAGTTTTGAATTAGTAACTGAGAGATGAAAGGCTCCCAACATTATTAAATTCCTCCATCTTTCATCTATTATTCAGAGTAGTCTTTACATCTTCAAAAGGAAGATGCTGCAGCTGCTCAATTTTCAGAATCTTTAAAACTGCTTGATTTTGTTGCTTTTCTCAAAATTAAAATACTGATAAAACATTAACATTTCTTCATATAATGTTTTCTAGGCTCTATACAGCTAAGAGTCCACAGGTTATTCATGTTCATTATTCCAGCTCCAATGAGAAGAATAAATGGCTGCCAAAATATTATTTTAAAGAGAAATTCCCACAAAGAGGAGGAGAAATGATAAGGTCTAAATTAAAGAGCCCCTCAACTTCTACAGTGCAGTGAAGGCAATTCAACCTGTGTGGATGTGGAACAACTGCTACGTTCAAAATAAGTTTCAGAGTAGAAAAGACAACATAGCTAAAAAAAGTAATTATTTGAAGTATAAGCTACATCAAAAAGATGTAAAGACAATGCTGTTGGAGAAATTATTCAGAAAATTTCTGGTTCAAAATAGTGTATTTTAACTGTTCCTCAGGAGTTCTCCTGGTTATGAGATTAAGACATTATTTTCCTTATATATACTGGGCTTCAGTTTTATGGAAAAAAAATAGATTCAGAACTTAACTCCAAGAAAGAAACAACAGCCTCAAACATGATGTATTAAGAAATATCTCTCTGCCTTGGAAAGTGATATCCACATTATAACTTCAGGGGAGCCAAAAAAATTTACTGTACTTCTTTACAAAAAGCAAGAACCTGTGAAGACATACTTAGGAGAGCTTTCAAGGGCAATTCTATATGGAAACCTCAGATTTTTTTAAAATTGAAGCACCTGGCTCATACATAAAGAAATTGAGCTGTTTTTTTTTCTGTGTAAGTCCTTATGGTTATTCATTGGGAAAATAGCATGAAAATTTTTAATTTAAAAGGTAACGCTGATAGTTATATGTCAGAATTGTACTCACAACCTTTTCCATCCTTTCCCATCAGAATGATAATACTTCAAACAATTATTAAATTGCTTATTAAAAAAGGTGAAATCCAAAAGGAAACACCTGAGTAGAAATCTTGCAGTCAGGCGTCCTTCTTTTTTGCTGCATTTTGTAGCTAAAGTAGCCAGACTTTTTTCACTTCCTCTGACTCTAGCTTCTTGAAATTTTGTGTTCTTTTTCTGCATTACACCTGACCTTTACCAAGATATGGGAAAAAAAATTGAGATTTCATGGACCATGAACATAAGCTTTTTATAAAAGTGTTTCAAATGAAAAACAATCAAGGGTTGGCTATCTACACATAAAGACAAGATAGCAACAAACCAAATATCAGTCTAACACTCACCAAATTCTTTTAGACATTCCTCATGTAGAAGATTTAATGGTTAATACCAAATTTACTTGTTTGAGGTATTTGATGTTACATAGCACTTTGATTCAGCAGAGCAATATGACAATGAACATAAATCACAATACAAGTACCAATTGTGTGTAGCAGAGTATATTAACTGCAATACATATTTAGTTTACAACGTAAGTGTGAATCTCATTGCCATTCTCTATAATATACTCACTATCAACATGCTGGGTATCTCCAAAATCTGGAAAGAAATATAAGTACTCAAGCCACCTTAAGCCTATTGCTCTCCTCTAATATTTGTTGATTATTTATTTTTTATATTGTACATTGAACTAAACCTATACAACAACCCCCACCATAATGGTCTGACTAAGTCAGGAAGACATTTATAATCTTTTTGGTTAAATCAAGGACAAACAGTGACAGCCGGTTGATTCATTGAGCTGATATAACTGCTTGATTAGGTCAGCTAATATAACCAGTTGATCCACTCAGTGGTTGTAGACACTTATCTAAAAATAAAAGCCACCCCTGCTTCCCTTTGTGCTGACATAATTTCAGCTTTATTTCCAACAGCTGAGGTCAGCCCCTCCTCACAATTTCCCCTGAGATTCAAGAGCATATTGTCCTTGTCTATATTTCTTCCACTGCAGTGATTTATTGATCAGTCGGACCAAGAAAGCACAGTTTATTGGGAGCTGCTAACTTGGCTGAAACTCATGAAACAGGAAGTTGCCCATTTGAGGCCAGCTATTCTAACAGATTATTCTTCATATTTTTAAAACAAAGACCTTATAAATACTTCTGCTTTCCACTGCCATCATATTGCTTTCTGGACATTTAATTGAAATGTCCTAAAACATTTTTCTGCAAAGAAACTAGGGAAATGCCTGGCCTAAATTCATCCAAAATGAGTTCTGTGATGATTTGCGTTGAAGTTACATAATTTATTTCTTTTGTGGAAGTTTATTTCAGATATTTGTACAGAAACACAGATGCTACCTTGAGTTCTGCATAACACTGCCTTTCCCACTTACTATTTCCATTTTTACAAGCATGTCAAGAGTTCTTAGCAGTTTCATAAAAAAGGAGTGAACTAAGTCACATTGCCTAAAACTTACATCAAGGAAAATAGTTTGCTCTGTAGCTTTTGATTTTATGATTTTTTTCACCATAGTTTTAGCAGTCTAGAACCCCAGATAAAGATAGAATTTATGTGACAGTGCCAAAGCTATTTTTCAATAGACGTCACCATATCTTTGCAAACTGTATTTCTGAAGACTTCATTTTTAAGCTGTAGCTGAGCTAACTGTGATTAGTTAAAGTCCAATATTCTCAATATCAAGGCATGTGTAAATGATTTGGGACATCATTAGTGTTAATAAGGTTTTATCATTATCACTATTAGTAAGCCCAGGTTTCTCTATCTTAAGTAAATGAAACAGTACTGGGGATGTCAACACATGTTAATCGTTCCAACAGATGAAAAAGAACATGGGAATAAAAATTTCAGATAATAAATCACTGAGAATCTGACATCTTGTACAAAAAAGTCTTCATAAAATGTCACAGTATTGTACCTAGAGGCAACATTTGCTCTGTGTTATAGAAAAGATCTATTCCCATTTATTCTCTGACAAGACATTTAAGGTAAGCAATCAGCCGAGCATGTCATGTCTGCTCTCTGAAGGAGAGGCATTTTAGGTGGGTGACACAATTTTGGTACAGTATCTTCTCACATCACATTCCAATGTTATTTGGAAAAGACTTGTGAACCAAAGACTCATCCCCTCACTCGTATATGCACAGGAGTGTACACACAGGCAAAAATATTTTCCTCTTCTAGAGTTTATTTATGCCAAAAAAATCCGTATCAAGCAAAATCAAAATCAGACAAAATCAAAATCAGACAAAGAAAACAAAATCTTCTTCTCTCCAGAAGATACTGACAAGATAGCTGACTAAGAAAGCTAATCCATTCGACAAAAAGGATGGCAAGATCTGAAAGTCTACTATAAGAAGCTCAAAGTGCCTCCTTTTAGGAACCAATATAACAGCATGCCTTCTCATAAAAAAAACATATCAAAAAACCAAACCAACAAACAAAAAAAAATCAATCATATTTTAAGTAGGTGTCATGGCTTAGCCATACCTGGAACAAAGCACATAGCCAGTTGCTCACTCTCCTCCAGTGGGATGCGAGGAGAGATTCAGAAGGGTAAAAACAAGAAAACTCAGGAACTGAGATAAAAGGAATGCTGGCTCTTTTCAGGACCGTCTGTAAGTATTTTGTGGCCAGCATTGTAGCTGGTGGTGACCCAGCCTTTGGTCTGGCCTAGTCTGGTCTGACCTGCTGCATTGCTCAGGAGCTGGAGAGGAGTGGGAGGGGGCAGCCTGACTGGCTGTGATGGTGCTGGTCAGCTGCGACCGTGTGCTAGCAGCTGCCAGGAGAGGCAGGAAGGTCAGCAGTACTGTCTCACAGACACTGGGCAAGGGAGACCAGAATGGTGTCCCCAGCCCTCCCACGGGCAGAGAGACTGCAAATACACTCTGAGCACCCATCGCCAGGCTTTGCCTGGCCACTGGCTCCAGCCTGAGGGGCTCTGGGTGGATCCAGGTCTCCCCTTACTGGTGCACAGTAGTCACACCCCTACATGGTGGTGGTGTCCCTCAAGGCAGAACACCAGCTGCGTGCCTTTGGCATCACAGGAAGAACAATGTGCTGTGGATGTGCTGTGGCCTGGACAGGCAAACCAGGTGAGTGTCTACAATAGCTGAAGCTGACAATGACACCAAAGGAGCTATCCAAGAGAAAATGGACCTAAGCAAGAGAGAGTCTGATACAGAGTGTATATGAACACCAGGGAGCAAAACACGAGTGAGATAAAGGTTATAAAAACGTCCAATGTGGCTAACATTTACGGAACCAGGTCAAACAGATCTTATCACACTGCTGCCTACAATTGCTCAAGACAACCAGCTCTAAAACAGAGGCAGGCACTAAATCCTGGTGACTCACATAATTATGGCAGGATAGAGATCAATCACTATCAGAGTGGAAGGAGATATTTAAAACCAGCATGCCCTCAGGAGGAGCCAGGAAGGGTGGGGAAGGGCTTCACAATCAACACACTTAATCTTCAATGCAAAGAACCCTGTGCAAACTAACTGGATACTGGCATCTTAGTGCTTGGACACTCACAATTTATTTATACGTGTCTTGGGGCTTGTGGGTATGAGAATGTGAGAGACTGAAATCAGTTGAGGTTTAAAATATGTTTGTCTTTCTTTTCTATGAGGTTTCACACTGAGCTACATTCCTGCTACAGTGTTGGAACATTATTTCCTCCAGGGCAGTCTGGAAATATTTATGTTTTCCACAATCTGTAAAAGATATGTATACTACCGTAAGTAATGCGACATTTGCCTGTGTAATTACACCCTCTGAGATTAAATGCTCTGTTTATCAAAACATGTGGTCATCTTTAGTGGATCTAAAATGCAAAAGAAAGTCAGCATTTTAGGACTGGGTTCATTTCATCCTGACGTCCTTCACAGTTAAAAACAAAAGTTCTGATTAACCTCCAGAGGACAACACTAGATGAATACCCCATGGTATTTCTCAGTATCAGATTATATGGACTTAAATTTAGATGTATAAATGTAAGAAAGCAATTAAAATGCCAAAACATATCCATTTAGAGCAATTTTCAATGCCCTAGAATACTTTAGATATGTGCATAAACTTGCTGTTACTGACACAGGATCTGCGGGTTTCCTTCCTGATTACAAGAATCAGTTTCATAGATCTCCCATCAAACAATATCCACTGTCCTGTGGTAGTTCAAGGGGCATATGGGACATTCAGACAGAGCAGGAACATACTCTCCAGCTGAAGATGACATTGGCCATTACAGCACAGACTTCTGTCACCCTCCAGCCATCACTCGGTCACTATTTGAGAATGCTGGTACCCTGTGCAAAAATCCCTATCAGTCACCTTTTTAACAAGCACTCTGCCCTTCAGTATCTGTGTATCTAATCCATGTTTTCCTTTTCTTGAAAATAGCCTGGTTGCTGTCTGGAATCCACAGTTCCTTAGCTTTAATATGTCTTTCACAGTACAAAGCATTCAAAAATCTTATTCTTACAGTAAACAGTGATTTGGCAGGGTTCGTGAAAATGTCCTAGTGTCCTCTACCCATGACATGTATTTATGGTGTGACAGGCCAGCTGACTGCTGTCATAAACCTGCTCTATTTTGTATTACAAACCTTCTGGCATATCCCAGTTATTCATAATTAACATGGTCCATAAAATATATGAGATGTTTTGTTGCAGAGAAGACCACATAGCTATGCATTTTAAATTAACGAAATTACATACATATATATAAGTATATTAAATACATACAAGGCTAGCAATTTACTAAAATTAAACATATTTAATACTGAGGCTTAAGAAACTGTACTTTTTAAAGTCTTAGCAGAGAGTTCAGGCTATGCAAAGATGTCACTGTGCCTGTCAAAACACACTGTATTCTTGATATCACTTCTAGGAGTACATAGTCTGGCTGTTTCTACACTTCATAAGTCTCTCCAACTGGTGTTCCATCCTCCTTTTCCCATATAAAAGTTCAACCAGAGAGTGCACCACGTTGAAAGATTTTTGTCTTTACTCTGACAAAAAATTAGTTTACTGCAGTGATATGGGATGTACTTAGAAATGAGCAACCATACTGACAGTGTCAGAGATTTTTTAAATCCTTTAAAAATGGTAAATTTATATTAGTTTGTTACAAATACACTGAAATGGCAGTTGAATCATTGCTACTCTCTAGGTGTGAGAATTCAATGAACGAATAAAGGCAGAAAGATAATATTTTGATATTAAGATATTAACAACCCCCCACTCATACTTTCTCCTAGTGAAAAAAGCGAGGGATAGGAACCGAATCATCCAATCAAGCATTAATTGCAATTAGAGAAAATTTCAAAGCAATAGATGAATAGGCACTCAAGATAAGCACAGCGACAGAAGAGATCTCTTCACATTTCTACAACAACAAAGACCATACTGGGTTTGCACGGCAAGGTTTTGGGGGCAGAAGAGCTACAAAGGTGGCTTTTGTGATAAGCTGGTAGAAGCTTCCACGCTGTCCAACAGAGTCAATGCCAGCCAGCTCCAACATGGACTGGCCCTTGGCAAGGATGAGCCCATCAGTGATGCTAGTAATTCCAGTACATGGCAGCATATTTAAGATGCGGAAAAATGTTGCTGCAGAGAAGGAAATGTAGCCAGAGAAGACAGGAGAGACTATATGTGAGAGAATCAACCCTGCAGACATAAAGGTCAGAGAAGTGTTCCAGGTGCCAGAGCAGAGGTTCACCTGCAGCCCGTGGTACAGACCATGGTGGACCAGAGATCCATGTGCAGCCACCCAGGCTCCTAAATGCCATAATTATCACCATCATCACCATTATGACTACTACTACTACTGCTATTCCTACTTAATATTATTATTATTAATATTATGAATGTTATAAATATTTTTCCTCATCATCCTTTTAGCTAATTTCTTTGTGTTTTGCCTCTTAAAGTTTCTGATTTAAGTGCTGTTGAAGCTTAAGCTCATAAATATGCTAACTGTAGACAGCTGAGTGTATTAAAGACTGTTTTGTGACTTCAGCCTTTCAAACTCATATTTTCTGCCTGTATAAATTTAGCAACCTATTCTTTTTGTAAAGGAAAACAGTTGTTTCATTTTTCTTCTAATTGTGATTGTTTAACAATCTATGAAATAGTTACAGATATCTTCTATATCTTGCGAGCCATCCCATCTCAGATAATCTATTCAAATTTGAGCCAACCGAGGTTTAAGATTGCCATTCTTTTAAGATTTCATTCCAAGACTTTTCAAGATCCCTGAAAACCTTAATTATTTAGCAATTGTACATAAACACACATGCACACAATGATACTAACACATATATCTGTTTATATGCATATGTGCATGTGTGTGTGTATATTTACACACACACACTCACACGTGTGCCCGTGTATTTTTCCAAACTGCTACTTATTAACATTTTCACACAAATCTAATTATGACAAAGTTAATGGCAGTAATGCGATTTGTGTACTTAAATCTGTTCCTCTTTAGACTCTACCGTGACTCTTATCATCAGCAGTTTCAATGTCTTTTTTGAGAAGCTGTAACTTTAGATATATAGATTGCCTTGAAAAATTCCTGAGATGCTGAGTCATACAGAATTCAAATTATATGTCTAGAAGGGAAAAAATGGTGCAGCAGTCCAAAGAACATAAAGAAGCATGATTGTAGAGTCTGAGCACTTTTAAACTGAAGCTGAGATCACAGAATATTTTATCATTCTGAGGTAGCTATCCAAATGGAGTATGATTAAACCCCAAAAGCATTTTAATTATAAATATGAATATAATCAGCATATTTAGTGAAAATTATACAAAGGAGTACTTTGTAATATGAAGGTTACTGCTGAGCATTTAATAAATTATAAACATTACTTCTCAAGGTAAACACTAATCCAAATACTAGTATTTTTTAAGAATTATTGTACAATGTCTTTTTGGAAAAATAAGAAAACGTTGTTTGAAAATACTAGAAATAATAATTCATCCTAAAAACATACTGCACCTGTATTTTTGACATTCACATATGACAGTGCTATTTGTAATACTGAAATTACACAGATCAGCAAAGATATTTCCTGCCTTGAAGCACTTGCAGTCCACTTAAAATGAAGATTCAACTATCACACCCTGAAAAGTAATGGACACATTAAAGAACACCTTTATGTGACTATGTGAGCTAGTTATATGCATCAGATGATGACTCTGGATCATTTCCTCCTTCTGCTTCAACTCAAGATTTGAAAATCTTTTAACGTTTCTGTGTACATATTCCAACTGGAATTTATAGCAAAATTTCAACTGACTTAGATTTAGGCATAACTGAGTCCTAATCAAAATCTGAGCTTTCAGATACAGGTTCAATAATAATAATAATAAAAAAATATCAGCTCTTTTCTGAGCATTAAAATCTAGTCCCCTGATCGGTACTTAGATGAATTGAATCGCTAAAGCACACTCTAAAACTGTGCAGCATCACCTTACTTTTTGAGCTTTGGAAATCTGTACTTTATTTTCAATCATATTAGGAAAAAATTTCAACAGCAAAAAGTATTATCTTCATTCTCTACTCTTCCTAACTTACGAATGTACTCAAATTTATTACTGTTAATACTTATAATGATATTTTAAAACTAAACTGTAAAATCACATTTATATTTTTATCTTGTTATAAATTAGCAAAGAAATACCAGAAAAAAAAGAGCTGACAATGTGATAAAGTAAATTATAAGAAAAGTTCATCACAGATTCATATATAACAAACCCGAGTTTTATGGTTGAACACTTACATTTCTATTTTGGTTCTATTTTAAGCATACCATTAAAGGGAAGGGTTTAATTTTGCCAGACTTTGCACTTAAACAGGAAAAGAGAGCATATCTTTTTCAAAAAAAATGTGCAAGTCAAATAGAGGAGATGAAAAAAAGGTGGGTAAAGGTAAATTACTTTTGTAATATGCCTAGGTGAAGAAATGTTACTACTATTTTCCAGTGCCAGATGAGAAAATTGTGGTAGAGCTAAAACAAAGTCCAGAGCCATCTGAGTTCTCTCAGCTTTATCAGAAAGAAATAATTGCTCTATAGTTGTGTTTGACCAGTTTAAAAATATGCATATGCATGCTTAATATCAGTCTGTAAAAGGCTTTAAACAATTAGTTAATTTCTAATGGTGACTCAAAACACCCCTTGCAAGCTTTCCATAACCAATATTTAAAGATATGATAAAGCCTAAGCATTTTGTCAGCAGAATGTTTTCTGAAAATCTTAACAGTTTCAGTGAGACATATGGAAATGCAAATAATTTTTACATTGGGGAAAAAAATATATTTACACCTAATTTTTATGTCAATATATATCAGCACTTAAGTACTTTGCCAAAGAAAGAAAATGCATGCATCCATCCAGACATTAGATCACAAAATCTGAATATGTGCTGTTAGAACCCAAAAAGGTGGTACCAGAACTGCTACAACAAAGTTCCTTTGCCTCAGAATTACTTCACTATATCTGCTATGAACTTTTTTAAACCTCAGTGCATATCTTGTAACAGGCAACATTTAGTGACATATGCTGCAGTTACCATCAATTTCCCTATATTTCAGGACAGAGAATTCCATGATTGAATGCACATTTAAAGGTCATAAGCAAAAGCCAAATAATTCTTTTTATCCCAGCTGCTGGTCTCAGCTGAACTAACCTAGAGCATCCTAACTAACATTCTAGAGAAATAAAAAGTTGCCATATACCTGAACAAAACCATCTAAGAAAGTAATTTACTCCCTTCCATGAGATTAGTAACTGGAAAAACTGAGCAACACTAAGTTGAGTAATTTAACAATCAGCAATTTGTTGATACTTCCAACTAATGATGGCTGAAAAAGTTTGGAGTCACACCCAAAAACNGTAAAAGGCTTTAAACAATTAGTTAATTTCTAATGGTGACTCAAAATTCAGATAATTTAATAGTCTGTGTTGATTTTGGTTGGGATAGGGTTAATTTTCTTCAAAGTAGCTAGCATGGGACTATATTTTGCATTTGTGCTGAAAATTGTGTTGATGATATAGATGATATAGAGATGGGGGGGAGGTTATTGCTGAGCGGTGCTTGTACAGCATAAAGGACTTTTTTTGCTTCTCATTTCATCCTGAGAGCAAGTGGGCTAGGGGGCCACAAGAAGCTGGGAGGGGACATGGCTGGAACAGCTAAAGCCATCTGACCAAAGGCATATTCCATGACATATGGAATCAGAATCTTGGAAATGAATTATGCTACATTCCCTAAATCTCAGGAATGTGTTCTTAAAGAATAATGTTTCCTTCAAAGAAACAATACTCTAGAGTCAAAAGATAAAAATCTTCTAAGATATTTGTAATTTTTTTTTTCCAAATATGGGCGATTCTGCTGTATGTAAAATAAGACAATATTATCCCATGAAAAGTGAATTAATTTCAATAGGCCTGCAAAATTAAGTTTGCATGATGTAGTCATGGTAAATTCAGCTTGTGTCCTGAAAGTGATACACTTCCGTGTCCTCGTCATAAATATGAGTAGATAGGTCAAAGTGGAAGAAATAGACAAAATTGCTTCTCTTTCTGCTCAAGGAGCCTGGAAGCATAAGACTTTTAAAATTATGCTTATACCACATAAATTATGGATCCTGAAATAAATCATATCTTACCTTCTTGTATATATTGTTCTATGTCTGGCCCAAAGTCAACTCTCATGGAGCTTTTCCCCTTTTTTTTTTAAGAAAGGTGCTGCTCCTAAAATAGTCTGTCTTGAATATTTTTCTGACTATATCTTCCATTGTTTGAGTGTACTTCCTGGTATGGATTTGCTGTTAGTTTTAAAATTCCTTGGCTCAATATTTTAATTCTTTTCTTCTTCCTAGTCCCCCACAAGTCTCTAAGTACTCTCCCTCAAAGCTGCAAAAATGGCTGCTCCTCTGTCTTCCTTCTACTCCTGTCAGGATGTCCCACACAGGTCTGCATTCTCAGCCACGTTCCAGCAGGTAAATACAAAGGGCCAGGGTCCACTTCATAACCCTAACATCAAGACATATGGTGTGGCTTGGCGCCCATAGTTAGATTATTTTTTTTTTCTAAAAATCAAAGTGGTTTTTATCAATACTTGTCCATCCATCCACTGAACCATGCTGAGTTGCTGTGTAGGATTACTGCAACTCTGCAGCAATGATTACTGATCCAGCACCAGCAGGCAAACTAACAGGTAATGGACTCACCAGTGCTTAAAGCTGTGTCTTGTCTATGTTAATTTTGTCAGGGTAATCATAGCCTGAAGCTGTAAAACTACTACTGAGTAGTGCAGGGTCTAAATGACGTGTGGCTGTCATTTGCGCTGGCCAGGACTGCCTTCCCCTGAGATAGATCTCTCTGGGAGAGAGTGAGTTGGACTGGTCTGGAAACAGTCAATGGGTTAATTCTTAATTCCAATTACGGAAAATTAGTGATCCACCACTAAAATGCACGCTGGGCTCTCTCTTTAATTTGGTAATACCATCTGGACCCTCTTATCTAGGAAGGTGTGATACATTAGCTAAGAAAAAAAGGCCTTAAAAGAAAATACCCCCCTTTATTTCTATGGGCTAGCAGTAGAAAACAAACTGATAGCAATGAATGTTAAGTCTTATTTTCTATTAATACTTAAAGCTCTAAACAGTGAAAGACTGCAACCAATAAAACACGCACATGTTCTGAAAATACTAATGGTTTTTAAGTTATGAAATTGGAAAAGACTGAAGAAAAGTAGGACTCCAGAGATAAGACTTTCCTCTACATCCGTGTATACGGCAGGAAGCAGAGTTCATTCCACTTACAGAATGTAATGTTTGAGAAAAGGACAAATCATAATGCTCAAACTGCAATTTAAATAGATGATTAACCTTCCCTAATATCTCTCATGTTATGAAAAGGAGCAGAAAATTGGTTTTAACTAAGTCTTATTAGACAAAACTTTATGAAATATTTGTCTTTATTTTTATCTTCATCCAGTTAGATTTAAGATTCCTAAGCAGAAAGAGAGATTGTGTTTAGTGCTCTTTTGTTTACCTCAGTTTTAACCTATTTTAATGGAATTGCACACAGATAGAACAGCATAAAATATTAAAATTTAGATGGTGTGAATTTCCCCATTTTCATTTTTTAAAAATAACTTTAAAATTTGTAAAGGATTTCTGAGGGACAGAGAAATTAAAAAGAAAACATAAATTATGTTATTTCAATTCTGTCAAATTATCAGGAGCTTTCTGGTTGTTCAGTAAACTATTTGACAGAGACTGAGGGTGGTGGTAAAGCAATTCCCAAAACACACTTCCATGTAGTATGAACACTATATTAAACTGAAGGAATTATAACCCTCAAGAATCTGCATGTTTTTGAAGTCTTCTAAAAAACAGCATTAATGACAGACACAGGTCTACTTCAAAGATAAAATGAACTTTCTGGATATGACAGGTCACCTGAGATAAGGTTATTCTTTGATAGTTACAGAACCTGATGCCAAGGATGAAAAAATTCAAAGAAAATAACTTTACAATTTAGCCAAACTCCTAAGTATGAAGTATGAATCAGGAGCTCCAAGAAGTTTGACATCTTTCTTTTCTGATTTGATGATAACTACCTGAACTATAAAGGCACCAAATATTATTAGAATATACATCTGTTATCATAGCCCTCTTTTTGCTCACATGATCAGAAGGCAATCACTCATGCTGCTTTTTTCTTAATACCCAGGATTTCAGTAATCAGCTCTTCCAGATGTTAGTTCCTCCAAAGGGAACTAAACTCAAGAGAAGATGAACATCATGTATCTTAGGGCATTATTTTGATAAAAGTCTCAAACCATGAATACCAAAAGTTGTTCAGTTAAATGATTTGTCCATGGGTGCTGTGAACTAACTGTATAGAAATGAAGTGCATCCCTGTCACCTGGATATGTCACCTTAAGATATTTTACCTAAAATATGTGTACCTTTCTAATATTTTTGCTTTCTAATATTGATTATTGAGAAAGTTATTCTGAATTTTTTAGTAGACTTATCCTTTCCTTTCCAAAGCTAATATGTATAGCATTTTCGAATATTACTACTTCGGTTTGAGTTTGAAACAAGTTTTTAAAAATAATTAAGAATCTCCTTAATTAAGATCTTTGGAGGAGACAATCAAGTCTAACCTGTGACTGAACAGCCCCATGCCAAACAGACCATGATACTAAGCACTACATCCAGTCTTTCCTTAAACACCTCTAGGCATGGTGACTCCACCATCTCTCTGGGTGTCTCATTCCAGTGTTTAATCACCCTTTCTGTGAAGAAATGCCTCTTAATTTCTAGGCTGAACCTCCTCTGGCACTGCTTGAGGCTATGTCCTCTTGTCCTGTCATTAGCTGCCTGGGAAAAAAGGCTGACCCCCAAATTTCAGGTAGTTGTAGAGTGATAAGGTATCCCCTGAACCCGCTCTCCTCCAGGCTAAACAATCCCAGCTCCTTCACTTACTCTCCAGACTTTTCACCAGCTTTGTTGCCCTTCTCTGGACTGTGCTCCAACACTTCAATATCTTTCCTGAATTGAGGGGCCCAGAACTGGACACAGGATTTATCATGTGGCTTCACCAGTGCTGAGCACGGTGGTGATTGTTAGTCCAGCTTCACCCAGCTGTGTCCCTCAGCCTGATGTAACACATCTTCTTTGTTAGGATCTGTGTATCTGCGGAAAAGCTTTGCTACGAGGGATCTGAGGGCCCTTGGGAATCCAAAAATTATTTTCTCCGAATCCATTTTAGATTAGGGTTAAAAAACATCTTGATTAACCCTTTCTGCGATTTCTGAGTTTGTCTTTACAACAAAAGGACTTACATTTTTAACTTACCAAGAAAAGAAATCTAAAGTATCTTGCTCACATTGGTTTAATAACAGAGATTGAAATTTAATCTGAACCAAGAGTAGCTTCCAGATAGTATTAGGAAGGGATCAACCTCTGTCTCTGGTTTTGAACAAGAGACAAGATAGCGATTCCCTATACATTTTTGAATACAAATGAGTAGTAGTGCGGGCAACACTGATGATGGATACTTTTCAGCAGGTGAGGTTCTCAATTGGAAGACAGAGAGATACATTATACTTCCTTTTCCAATGTGTTGGAATTCCAGTGTTGATGTCATGGGAACAGTGACACTCCACATGAACGGCATTTGTAGTCCATGCTTAGTGCAAGAGGGAAATAAGACTTGGGAAAATTTCACTGGTTCTATACATTAGGGTGGGTGTGGGAAGGGCTACCTGTAACAGTCTGACATTTGCAGATCCTTGACCCAGCAGCAAAGCTGCAACCGTAGCTGCAACTCTAGCTGAGGGAAGACAGTATTTGTCCTGGAAATTTTGGATGAACCTATCCAAATTTTTTGCTTAACAGAGAAAGAGCTGCAGCACTTTGTTCCTTGCGGAAATTACTTTCCCTGAGCAGACCTGCAGCAGCAACTGGGAAAGAAGCCAGGGCTTAAGGTGTCCTGCAGTGTTCTTGGATTAGAGTGAGTAGGAAATTGTACTAGATAAATATAACTGTAGGTGTACTGAGACAAAAAGCTAAAGCGCTGGCAGACTTTTTTTGGCAGTGATGTTTAACAACACTCTAGCTCTGACTCTCAGTGGTGTACTTTGCCTGCAATGTAAAACATGAGTGAGAGCACAGGTGTTTGTCACATACCTAATAAGCAGCATCAGTAAAACAATGTCTTCTAATTTTTTATGGTGAAAAGGTGTTCAGTTGTGCTTTCATGATGGGGTTTTTTTTCCCACTGACACATTTGCGTGTGCAGTCTTTCCTCTTCAACACAAATATATAATGTTTGTTATAGAGTCATAACTGAAGGGAAAGTCTTTGGTCTTGAGGAGCCATTAGAAAACTTCACTTTTTTCTTATGTGTTGCCTTACTTTTCACAGTCCTTCAATGTTTTTAATTCTTTAGTTAGAATTCTCACGTACTTTCTGTAAACATAAGCCACGTTAGTGTAAGCCAGCCGAGATGTTTTCATTCCTTCTCCTAAGGCGGAGAAGTTTGATTGATTTCTCCTTTGACCTATGTGGTTTAGGGGTGGTAATGTCACTCTCCAATCCATGAGGTTTTCTAAAAGTGTATAAAATAAAGAAGCAGCCCCTTTTGGGGTCGGAACTTCTCATTCTCTCTTCCACCTGACACTGGCGTCTGTGTGTTCCTTCGTGTCCGCGTGCAACACTTATTCATTTTTGATATGTAACTAATTGCAGAAGAACAATGTGCCAAGCATTACCTGTCCTGTGTAAGAGAACACAGTTCCCAAAGAAATGCACAATGGATTGATTTTAGACAGTACCCACTGGCATAAGAAGAGAGGTAAAAAGACTGAATTAACATCTAATGTAGCTACTAATTTGAGACTTCACCAGGGCCACACTGTACAAAGTAGACTTGTCACATCATTCTAGAATAGTTTGAGGGTCTCTAATATACAGCTGCATTCTGTCATCAAGAAATGGCCTTATACATCTAAATATATCTGACTTTCAGATGATTTACAAAAGTAGTATTTTACAAAAATTTTTCCCTAAATTATCTATGCCATTAGTCAGTTCTAATTTTTCCAAGAACAATGTAACATAGCCCGTGTATGACTTCTTTACCGTTGCAGACTACACATGTCCGCTGGATTCCAGGGCTTCAAGCAAAGAGCAACTATGCATCATGATTTACAAGGCTGAGTCCTATGACAGCAGTAAAAAAAAGAATTAAGAAAATATTAATGATTAAATATATCTCAAACACAGATTCAACAGGGATGACCTGACTTTAACACCCCTCTATACCCTTTTAATGCCAAGTATTTCTCCACTCTTCCTTTTACATCCCTTGGAATTACTGGAGGATATCTAAAAATGATTAGTTTTCTGCAATTTCTACTTAAGTATACATGATATTTTAAGGCTTGCTTAGAGCCACAGAGGCTATTAATCATCTACCTAAAATTTATCATCAGAAGATAAACAGGTCCTCTAGCAATTTGAAAAATCAGTCCCAGCACCCTAGGAGCACTTTTTTAGAAGGCATATGCATGTCTTTACTGAGATTTAATACCTCTTCTGGAGTAGATGCACTGTGGATTCAACATTTTTTAGTTTAATTTTTCCCCTGTAGCACAGTACCATATAGAAAAGATTTATTATTCAGTGGTTAAAGGCAAACATCTTGCTACAAAGTTGAAACAAGAGGTCAGGCTTTTCGGAATGCAAGCAAAACCACAAAGAAAATAGAAGCCTGGATCCTAATCTACTTTCCTCACTGCTTACATTTCTAGTGTTACTTATCTTGTATCTATGTGTGTCTCAGAAACTGCATTTCTTCACTTCTGTTCTATACTTTCCTCAGCACTCACTGACTACTATGGATTTTTAAAGCAGTCTCAGCTTGAAGGGTTGATATCACATCCTTTGGAATCCGGATCTCATTCTACTCTGTCTGTGGCTCCTGTATAGGAGCTTTGAAGTCTGATGTCCTCATTGTCAACACTATAATCCCACAGGTGCGTTTCTAATCCCAGTGCATTTTCCTCTCTCATCTCTCTCCAGTTGATTTTTTGTCTTGTTAGCTGGCAGAAATGCAGATAACTGTGTCAGATACTGAGTTTCTTAGAGAAATTTGGGCTATCACCCGGGATATTCAAGATCCTTTTTACCTACATCTACTCCAGGCAGAATATTTACCACAAACTAGAGGTCCTTCAGATTTACAAATAGCAAAGAAGAAAACTTAAACAAAGTAACTGTTATTTATCTCTGGAGAAAGTTCTTGACACTCTTGACTTTTTGAAGGCATGATATCTTATCAAGGCAGGTGACAGATACTGTCATTAAGTTGTTCATCAAACTTGCTACTCCACAAAGTAGTGGTAGTTTTGAGGGGCCTGAATTCACAGAATTACATCTAGAATGTAGGATCACAAACCCCTGGATAACTAGGGATTTTCAGAGGAGTTTATTCATTTTTTTTCTTTCTAAGATTTTAGCATAAGTAACAGAGATCTCTACCCACACCTCTCTTGTTGCTTGCATTCTTAATTACTAACACAACACATCAGGGAATTAACTCTGACGTCTACTAATAGCATTATGTCAATAAAGGATTGAGCTTAAGAAAATGCTTCTTACAGTATCATTTGAGACACCTTTGCTCTTTCTGCTTTATGGTGATAGGAATTGTAACATTTGCTGGTGGAAGATTCTTTTCCATATAGTCTGTCTAATAGATATATTGTTATAGGGTCTTAGAAAAATGGAGAATGAATTGTTTAATTTTCCTTAGAATTCAGCTATCTGGCCTGTCAGGGCACCAGATATTTGTTCTCTTGATGGTAAATTATTTTTTATTAAAGTAGATACTGAAGATGGCATTGATAGCACCTGAGGTCTTTGTAGAAATAACTGGAACTGTGGCTGTTATAAACTACTTTTTTTTTTTTATTATTGTTTGTATATATAGTCCCAGATATTTTAACTGCAATATATAGTAACAGCTAAGCCTAAAAACCTTAGAAGCACATCATCAGTTAAGCTGAAAAAAGTTGTCTTTCATTTCAGAGTTGTTAAACTTCCAAGCAGCTATCTTTAAGGTGGTCCAGACATATACAGACAGTATTCAAGTTCATGACTTTACATATTCATTTATTTTCTTTATTTTCTATTCTAAGTAGCCGCTTTTTGAACTTTAAAATGTCAAGACTGTTCATTAGAATTAATTCTCTAATAGTGTCTACCACAAGGTCACAGTCATAAGCTGGTTTTGTGTCATTTACCCTGAATATCTAAAGAACAAACTTGAAAAACAAAAGGAGTCATTGCATTACTTATAAGAAACTCTTAATAAACATTCTGCATACCAGTCTAAACTGATGTTAAAAAATAGCTTTTAAAAAGTTACAGAGAATGAAATAGGAAAGGAGCAAAACCAAATGAAGTGCATTATTTCACTCCAAGTCTGCAATATGTCTGCAAGTTAAATATCATATTCAGTCACTGTTCTCAAATATCATTTAAAAGACAGAGAAGGTGGAGAAAGTTGCTGAGAGGTAGAAGAAGAATACAGAATTATTTCTATTCAAGCACAAATTAATAGATTAGGTCTCTGCAGTCAGGAAAAAAAGACAAATGATTGCAAAGATGATAAAAGTTTCTCTGTTGAGGGTTACGTGGTGAGACTGGTTGAGGAAAGTTTGTTTCTTGTTTGCAGTACAGGAATATGTATGGATCTGGGGGTGATGGGTTAGAACAAAACAGAGAAGGCATTTCTTTACCTAATGGTCCTCAGAAATCTGCTTCCCACAGAGAATAGCTTTCCAGAAGTTGTTTTGGATATAAAAATTTTACCTGGATTCAAAAGTTTATTGAATGAAATCACATAAGAAAATGCAGTATTTGGCTTCCGCTCTTTCTGAGCCACAGAAAGTTGTTGTGGGTCTGGCAGGGTGTACAGGCGTGGAAATCATTAGAAGCCTGCCTTGATCTGATACTCCTCAGGTATCACTGCCAATCCAAATCAGAAATGGGACATGGACATAGATTTTTTTTTTTACACTGATTTGGTAAAAAACACTTTTATATACGTATGCAATGTGTAATAGGGACATATGGAAGGCATTTTACTGTTTCTTTACTGAAAATGTGATCAAAACCTAAGGTTGTTATGTACAACATTTTTTTCTTCGCTCAAGTGGTTAAGAACTGAATAAAAACATTGAACTTATTTACTTTGCATGTTGGATCCTAGTCTTTCAGGTCTTGTTTTTAAACATGTAATATAAAACATACCCTTCCCCCCTCTTCTGTTGTCTCTGTAATTTTTATTGATTTGTCAATTTTATAGACTGCGCATTAATGTTATATTAAAATATTAGCTGTTTCATTATTCCACATTTTTTCAATGAAATTTTGTTATTCCCTGGAGATGAGTAAAAGTAAATCTGAAACTCTTTTACTAGGAAAATCTGATTTATTGTATTTTCTTCACATGTATAGTTTTGTCAGCAGTAATTCATGCCCAGATAGAGAGAAAATCTGAAAATAACCTGTCTGAAAATGCTTAGATTACCATGGATCAAAACAGTTGTGATCCAGAGCAAAAAAAAAAAGCAAAAGACCCCTTCACATATATTAATGTTCAGCTTTGCCTATGTTTATGATCTGAAGTACTTTCACAAGAGAAAGAGGGATTTAAGTCTTTGCATAATCAGAATTTCAGCATATCCTACTCCATAAACATCTTTTAAAGTGCTAAGGAAAAGAAAATAGTTTAAAAATTGTGTGAAAGGAAACAATCTTCCATCCATACATGAACATCCATATATATGAACATCATAAGAAATGAATGTGACCAAAAAAACCCAGATAATTATTACAGAGTGATATAAGGCATCACTATGCAAAATCATTCACTTTCCAGTTCTTATTGATGCTTTTCTGAATACACAAAAGCAAATTTTAAAAAGATGCAAAAAAATTTGGTAAAAAGGACAGACAGAAATGAGTATAAATAAGAGTATCTCTTCAGGCTGTCATGGAACAAATAGTGCTGTTGAATTTATGAGATCCTGCCAGAACATATTTGAATGTTTTTGGTGAATGTACAGTTACCTCACGTTATATCACAATAGTTTTCATATTCATCAATTCTATAGTTATATTCCTGGCTTCTGCATAAGAGGACTCATTTCACTGCAATTTTTTCTTGTGGTTAGATTTATTTTGATTCCTTTTATACATCTTTTTTAACCAAGAACTGAATCAATGCATCAATAAAATTTCTGGTTTAAATCACAAATGTTGGCAGAGTGGAAAACTTTATGGTGAAGAAAATACACTAAAAACAGAAGAAATATGGAGAGCAGGGTGGGAAAGCTGTGGGCCTTTAAAAACACCTTTATGAATTTTGTTATTCCCTGCTTTATTCTAATTGTTCCTTGGATGATCCTCATATTTCTAATTATGTATCCTTTTCTGCCAGACAGTTCTGTGTATTTACTATTCTACAGGTGAAAAGGTACTTTTTAACATCTACTCTGCATTGTTTTTTCTTTCATTTCCACTCATACTTACTGAGCTTGTCATCTGAAATCATCTGGAAATAGTTTCTTTTGCAGTTATTAACCACTCCATTTAACAATGTGAGCACTTTAATATGGTTTTACTCTTTTTGAGTCATCTTTTCCTTTCTTTTGGTGTGAACAGGAAATGACTTTTAAAATCGCTGCAATTCCCATTTTTAGGAGGGCAATATTACTGTGAAATTTTTATCTTATCTACACAAACACTATGCTGCACCTTCTCAAATGTATGAAAGTATGAAAGTGCTGTGATGACGAATCACTCTGATTAATCAAAGATCTAATTAACATCCTTTCATACATTAAAGCATTCATCATTAGCAGATAATCTAATCAATGAAACAAAGAGGTGCTTTTTTCCTGATTAATTGGAATTATTTCTCCCATATCGTTATTATCTAAATTAATGATGGAGTTAATAATAGTTTCAATTATTAGGATAAATAATTCTGAAGATAAAAGCTTTACTTCAAAGACTGAGAAATTTTTAAAACATTTAAAGCACTTACAACATTTATTTTTTTTCTGTTAATCGTTGGAAGGCACACAATATTATTTGAATGTAAAGGACTAAATGAGTGCAAAAATAGACTTCTGCTTATAAACATTAAGGGAAGAAAAAGTAAAATAAGAGTAGATTTAAAACAAAAATTAATCACAGAATCACAGAACAGGTAAGGTTGGAAGGAATCACTGGATGTTACCTAGTCCAGCCTTTCCTGCTATAGCACATTCAACTAGAGCAGATTGCACAGGTTTGCATCCAGGAGCATTTTGATGGTGAAAGAGACTCCACAACTGCTCTGGACAGCCTGTTCCAATGCTCTGTCATGCTCAAAGTAAAACAATTTTTCCTCATATTCATATGGAACTTCCTGTGTTACAGTTTGTGCCTGTTGCTCCTTGTCATGTCTGGGCACCTCTGGGCACCTCTGAAAGAGTCTGGTACCATCCTCTTGGCACCCAAGCTTAAGTTATTTGTATTCTTTTATAATGTCTTTCTTCTCAAGGCTGAAGAGGCCCAGCTCCCTCAGGCTTTCCTCGTGGGATGCTACCTTCCCCTACACATCTCTGTTGCCCTCTGCTGGACCCGCTCCAGGAGCTCCATGTGTCTCTGGTACTGAGGAGCTCAGAACTGGACACAGCACTCCAGATTGTGGCTTCACTAAGGCTGAGTAGAGGGGTAGGATCACCTCCCTCACCTGCTGGCAAAGCTCTTCCTAATGCAGCTCAGGATCCCACTGGCCTCCTTGGCCAGAGGGGCACACTGCTGGCTCATGGATAGCTTGTTATCTGCCAGGACCCACAGGTGCTTCTCCACAGAGCTGCTTTCCAGGTCTACCCCCAACCTGTGCCGGTCCATGGGGTTACCTTCTCCAGGTGCAGGACCTTTCATTTGTCTTTTTTGAACTTAGTTATGTTCTTTTCTGCCCAACTTTTCTGCCCAACTTCTTATCCGGTTCTCTGTGGATGATGGCACAGCTTTCTGGTGTGTAAGCCACTCCTCCCAGTTTTGTAGCATCAACAAACCCAAAACAGGCTACGCTCTGCTGTAATTGTCTGCTCAGTTGCTCCAGGTGCTCTTCCTTTTCTGAGGAATGATAAGCGTGAAGAGATGAACTATGAGCAGGATAGAGATAACAATTTGGCTGGCTGTTTTGAGTGGGTTGTTGTGGGTGAGGGGAATCCGAAGAGGGGTTAAAATTACTACTATTATCAACAAAGTGAGATTAAAATTGTAGATAGTATTTCACATGAATTTGGACACCTAAGGATTAAATAAGAAGGTTTTTAACTAGTAAAAGGACAGGAGTGAAATAAAACCCCACAATTCTTCTAGAAAATATTTAATTAAATTGTATTTGAAGTTATGCCCCTCTCTGCAGTCTAGCATGGTGAAAGGATATGGTTTAAAATAACTGCAAAAACTAAAAGTAAAACATATTTCTCTCAGACTGTCTAAAACTGCTGATAAAATTTTCAAATAAAAAATTAAATTTTAGTTTCTGGACACACTATACTCCATGCTGCATGAAGCATCAGTTTACTTCACATGTTTGGCAAGAGTACCATAATGAATGTTCACTGTGAAATAATGTTGAAAGTCACTGGAACTAGGAACACAATTGCAATTCTTGTATTATGCTTTTAATCATGATGACTGTAAAATTAAAATGCTAATTAGGACTAATTTTTGAAAAAAATTATATAATTACTTTCAAAATCTGAAAAAGATCCACACAAATCTATTAGTATTGCCTCCAATTCCTTTTCAGGAAGTAAAAGGGGAAGGGTAAGGTAAAGAGGAAGATGAAGGGAAAGCAAGATTTAGAAGAACTGGCTAAGCATGTAATTTCTATTTTCCATAATTCATCTGATATCTAAACAAAATTTTCAAAGGATTTATTTTTTTTTTATTATTATAGAGGGTAAATCTAGTTTTAATGATTCAATCTCTCTTATGCCTTAGGGTATGCCAGCTTATGGGTTTCATACTTAATGGTTATTTCCTGCATAGCCTCATTTGACAAGGAATACCAAAATGTTCAAGGGAAAAATTTTGCAGCTGATTACTGAAATCATTAGAATTTAGCATTTCTGACAATAATACATTTTATACATAATCTTATTTTGCATCATTTAATTGTATTTTTATTCATGCTGTAATAATATTGGACTTAAGATTTAATATGTATTTAATAACAATTTAAGGATACCTTTTCAAAATCAATAACACCCTCGTCTTATTCCAATCTGTTTACTAACTGCTTCATGTTCATTTATTTATTCAGTCACTAGAAAGATTTTCAGGTTGTGTGTCTCTTCAGACAAGGAATTTTACTGTTTGTGTAATTATAAACAGCTGCTGATAAAAAATATGTAATGATTTTATTAAATATTCTTCTTGAAAGATAAATAATGAAGCAAAGGTGGAAGGGAAAAAGAGGCAGAAAACCTTGGCAAAAGTAGGAGGAACAAATGGGCAAAATATTGGAGGAAGTTAGTATCATAGCAGTTCAGACCACAGAATTAGTCACAGAGTTAAATCCTTCGCTTATATTAGAAGGTGGAAAGAGGCTGGTCCACACAGAATACTATACCATGGGCAGTTTTTCTATAGTTAATTCAGAGAGGAGCACTGTTGGTCAGAGTTGGTTTACTTGTTAATAAGAAACTTGATGAATCTTAAATATAAGGTAAGTATATATGTATTTCATCCATGATACGGATTACACAAGTCAAAATTCCTTTTTTCAGTTCTTTCACCAACAAATATAGAACGGAAGAAACTCAAGCCTCCTTAAACTTGATAACAAAATATCTTACTGTACAAAAAATTATTGATTAGATTAATATCATCTATTTTTGCTAAAATTTGGCAGCCTAGATTATAACTTTTTAATTTTCTGAAGTTTTGGGGGTTTGTTTGTTTATGCTTGTCATTTTGGTGGTCAAGATTGTAGCACTTCCCTGAAGCAGATGTGCGGATATATTTTTCACAGGCAGGTGAGTACTGTCCTGCATCCTGACGAGTATCAAAGAGGGGAAAAAAAGAAAAAAGATGGAGCTGCCTTAAAAAATTTTACCAACAGAGAAAAAATTACTTGTGAAATCCTAACCTTTGTAGAAATTTGTCACGACATTTTGAGTTCAGCTAAGTCTGTAATCCAGGTGGATTACAACTACATCTGGAATAATTCCTACCCAGCATGAACAAGACTGAAGGCAACAAGCAACAGCTGTTCTACATTGCAGCTTTCTACTAATGTTACTGTATTTTTAGGACATTATAAATGAACAGTTTATGCACAGTCGTACCACACAAATTCCTACTACTACTACCCTGAGCAAAGCTTAGCAAAGAGGTCCAGCTTAAAGTAAGACTGACTTGAGTACTATTAACACTCCAGTGTTCTTATTTTTCAGCTTTTGGCATTTTATTTCCCTGGAAAACTCAGGTTCTTTTATACTGAGGGTTCTTCTCTACATGTGCATGTTGAGCCATTGACTGAAAAAAAATTTAATTTTCTTTATCACTGAAGAGAAGATCTTTTAAACCATTTAGGCGTAAAGTGCAACTCTGATCTAAGGTAAAGGTAGTGGAGAGAGAATTTGATACTTACTTTTATGATTAAAGTCAGGATTCCTTTAAAATGCCTGAAATCCATGGAATGTTCCGATTTTAATATTTATGCAAAATCTGTAGGGCAATGAATTTATTTTTAAAATTTTTAAAATTATTTTTTTATTTTTAAAATTAAAGTAATTACTTATTATTTAACAAGAATCTAGCATCTTCTGTAACTGAAATGTTTGGTAAAAGAGGGATTATATTGGACTGTGCAGCTGAAGAGGGCTCCAAAAGTGAAAAATGTTAGAAGGCTTGGAAGGAATATGTAAGCCTGATAACTGAAAAATGATGTTGTCTTTACTATACGTCTGTGAAGATGAGGTCTAACTTGGGGTCTAACAAATATCCTTTGTCATTTCCAGATGTTTGTTCATTGCCTTTCAAGGAGTTTATGACTGATTACCTGTTTATCACACAAACTGGCCTAATCTCTAGACTGTGACATGAACAGTCGTATTTCTCATGCGGCAGTATTCTACCAAGGCGAGAACATAGAATTTCTGAAGAGTTGCTGAAATCACTTCTTTTTAGGGATCAATACAACAGCAATTTAATTGCCTTGGATAAAAACAGGAGGTTGAACTACTTGCAATATATTGCTTGAAGATTGCTGGGTTTTATGACATGAAATATGGTTGGTAAAAATGCTAAATGTGTTAGAATATTTTAAGGGGGGTGGACATCTCTTAGACACAAACCTCCGAAGATTCCTCAGCATCTGTAATAGAATATGAGTTGCAGACTCATCATGTTCTGCACGAAATAAAAAATGGATAATGGAAGTGGAGGATTATAATTTAGCAGGCTTTGTCATAAACAATTTGGAAACAGATGTATGGTGGAGAAGCCCAAGTTGTACGATCCAAATCAGTTTTTTTTCAGGCACTGAGCAAGGTTATATCACACTTCATCTTGGACTTCTATAGTACAGATGTCTGGGTATGAGGCAGTCCATCCTCTTCACAGCTGATGCTGGATTTTTAACTGCTATCATCTACAAAATAACCTAAGTGTCTGTATGGGAAGAAGAAAATACAGTCTACAGAAGCTAATGCTCTTTAGGTTCAATGTGTCTTATGTATTTTAGTATTTACTTTACAAAACAATAGATGTTTAATTATGCTAATTATGTTAAATTATATTATTGACTATGAGAAGAGCTTACATACATGTAAGTGCGAAGATAGATAGATAGATGAGTCATATATACCCCAACCAGAGATTTTTTTTAAAGTTACCTTCTGTGTGTTAGGTTGCTACCCAAGAGCTTAGAAGCACTCCCTCCTCGTCCAGCAGCCTATTCCAGCAGTAATAAAATGAGTGAAGGAGTTTTACTGAGTGGGAAACAAAGTAGTGCAAAGACCATCATACCTATTTAAAACAAAACAAAACAAACAAAAAACCCCAAAAAAACACCCCCCAAAAAAAAAAAAAAAGAAAAAAGCCAAAGTTGGACTGAAATAAAATTTAAATAGCAGTTACATCTTAGAGCGTCAGGAGCATGAACACAAAACTGAAGAAGAGATAGAGCCAGCTGCTATGTACAACAGATCCATCCACTGTACTGCAGAGAGAGCTAATATTAGCACTGCTGGCACGAGCAAGATGCTGACATTTCATCTATGGAAAATTAATTGCTTTTAGGGATCCTTTTATTGACTAGCAAAGACTGCCACACAGGCATTTTCTAGGATGCAGGCAGTGTAGGTCTGATGGATTTTTCCCTGTATATGAAAAAGAAAATCAAAAAAATCCATGAATGAATGAACCTGAAGCAGGAAAGAATCCAGTGTTCAGCACACAAAGCTTGCTTTCACAAGAGAAAAAAGAAGCAGGCAAAGAGGAGGGGAGCAATGACACCACACAAAAGTTTTTACACATAAGATGAAGAAGTCTTAGTGGGTTGACCTTGGCTGGATGCCAGGTGCTCACCAAGCTGCTCAATCACTCCCCTTCCCAGTGGGACAGAGGAGAGAAAATAAGATGGGAAACAACTCTTAGGTTGTGTTAAGATAGTTTATTAAAGCAGAAAGAGGGAAAGTTTGCATACGTATAATCAAAAAGAAAAAAAATAGCATTTATTCTCTATGTCCCATCAGTGAGAGCTGTTCAGCCACTTGCCAGCAAGCTTCAGCTCATATCACAGATGTCCAGGAAGGCAACCACTGTAAATAACAAATGCCCCACCCTGTTCCACCTCCTTTCCTTAGCTTTTATACTCCAAGTGCCATCATATATTATGGATTGTTTAATTCAGGTCAGCTGGTCTAGTTGTCTCCCCTCCCAGCATCTTGCCCACCTCAGCCCCTTGATGGGGGCTAGGAGGAGTGTTGAGAGCCAGTACTGATGCTGTGCTGCCCTGCTCAGCAGTACTGAAAGCACTGGGGTGCTATCAACACCTTTCCTGCCACCTGTGCAAAGCACAGCACTAAGAAGGCTGCGATGGGAAAATGAGCTCCGACTCAGCTAGACTCAACACAGAAGTAAAACAGACAATTTGACAGATGTAAAGAATGTTTCACGTTGAATAATAGCTCAACAGGATGGGAACCATTACAGTGAAAGAAATACAGACACGAGATGATAGCAAGTTATTTACAGCGTCTCGTACGGGACAGTGGACACATCTTCACAATAAAATCAATTATTGTTTGATAATGCTGCTGGAGATTTCCATTTCCAAAATCCTCAGGACCCAGGTGAGTTCTGCTTCTCCAGTCTGGCTGCTGCCATCCCTTAGTGCAGGCAGTAGACAGACAGCTTATTGCCATGGGCTGGGTCATAGTCCTTGAATGCCCCAAGAAGCTGCCAATTCAGCGTCCTCAGTTCACTAAGCAAGTCACTGAGGTTGCTCTAGCTGTTATTGCCTCTCTGACTCTGACCAGGCCTTTGTTTAAGGTAATTATCATGTTATCAGATAACCTGACTTAGGTTATGGAACACTTATTCAACACAAGTAGACACAATTACGCAAAGTAAGGTGGTGATAAAATCAGCAGGGTTAATAAATATTGTTAACAAGAGGCACAAAAGTTGATTGCAGAGCTGATAGCCATGACTTTTGCTGCTGCAGAGAATGGGAGGAAAAGGGAGACCACAGGCTGGAGGAAAAGGATGAGGGCATATAAAATACATATACAAACTGAAAATACACTAAAAATTGAACATCTATGATAATGTGCAGTGATGGCATCTTGAGTTAGAGAACAAAATAAACAATTTATATTCTAAAATATACAAAGGAACAAAAGAAAAGTACATAGAATTTAAAGATTTTGGGGCACATTGCAGAGATAATGATACTAATGACAACAAGGTTCATGCTTTTAGGAGTGTTTCCTTCTCCTAGAAGAAGGTAAAGTGCTGCTAAGTAATTTAATGTTTCATATACCATGATATATTCTCTGAATAATGAGGAGGAAGGGAAGAGAGAAAAAACACTTTTTTTTGAATACACTTTCAGAAGAACTAAATAAACTGATAAGTATTTAATAACCTTTGCATATGACAAATTTTAAAGCCAAAGGACATAAATTGGGGGGTCATATGTATATTATTTAGTGTTAAACCCACCTTTATGGTACTGATTCTCATTCCTTTATTTTCTCCCATCACATGATGGACTGTATTTTCTTCTTCCCATACAGACACTTAGGTTATTTTGATGATATGGTTATTATGATGATAGCAGTTAAAAATAAAATTAAATAGATGGTTTTGGGCTCTTAGAATACACTAAAATAGAACTGATGCCTGCAGATATCACAACTTGTATTATTGTCTTTGTTTTTTTTATTTTGTTTTCACTCTAATTCTGTTCTATCATGTAAACAAAATACTTTTAAGTGAAGCATAAAGAATTATGAATATCACATTATGAATCCATAGATAGGATTTATGACTTGTACTGAGGGAATTCCAGAAAAATTGATTTAAAGTATCTTAAGGAGAGGAACTGTGTACATATGAAATTTCAAATGTATTTTAACATAGAAAAAAAAATTATTTAAAAGTGTGTTAGTGCTAGTTCAAAAATATTATTCTGGTCTTTTTGAGGTTTTATAGAAATTATTATGTATCAAAACTCTATCTTCAGAAATGTCCATCTAATGAAAAAGTTTATGCAAAAAGAAAAGCACGTTTTGTTTGATGTGTAGGACATGTAAGCAAAAAATCAATAATCTGCTTACAAAAATGGATTTTTTTTTCAATGAGCCATACAAAATTATTTAAAATAAAAGGAAGGTTCTCTGCTGCAGCAAGTTACTTCTAACACATGAAACATTACATTTCATGAAACAAAAGAAAACTAAAAGCATTTTTAGGAGTTCAACTACTTAGGAAAAAATTTTGAAGATAAGACCATAAAGAGCACAATAACAGGCATAGGCAAGATTAATTATTTTTGTTTGCTCAATGTCTTGATTGTTAATAAAGTTTAACGCTCAACTGCATGTCAAACAAACAAAAAAAGGAAATTATGCCCAGGCATTATTTTCTACTCAGGTGTAAAAAATTACTCTAATGATTAGAAATTGATTTTTCAGAGTAATGTCTTATGTACACTGTTGTAAATTTCTGTAGAGAAGGCTTCTAAAATTGAGATTGTTAAATTGCAAATAATTTTATACATGAAAGTTTGAAAATATTACAACACAAAAAAATTACTACATTTTAATGGTGTAAATGTAGTACTGGGATGAGAGGTGCATACTCTCTCTTTCATACCGTACTTACTGTGGTGTCTAAATTTACAGGTGTTGGCAGGTAAAAATGTTGCTGTGCCAGGAAACCCATAAATCTGTTGTATCTCTCTGAGTTACAATAGTTTGACCCTAAACTCTTGATTTTTCTTTGGCCAGAAGTTAGAAGACTAATGAAAAACTGATTCATAAAGTGACATTGGAAAGATGCATTAAACAAAAAAACCCCGTTACTTTGTTTTTACACTACCAAACCAAATATGTTGTGCTGATTTTTCAGTGACGCTCCTATTCTGCAAATTTCAGCATCAAAGATGTTTTGAAAGCTCACTAAAAGCAGAATATGACTGTTGTTCCAAAGTACTGAAAACTTTCAGTCACATGAGCATGGATCACCTGGACCATTGCATCATAACAGCCTTGTGGTACTGAACCAGCAACTTCACAGAAGCCCATGTCAAAGGGTCACCCCAGGGAAGAGCCAGTAAAATCAGGTATTCAGTAGCATACCAGAACAAGAAATAATAAACCTATATGACAATAAGACAGAGACAGGAAATAGGATTTTCTGCCTGCCAAGCATCATGGAGTCATTCATAGAGTAAATGTAGCTAGTCAGCAAACAGATGCCTATAGATTTGATATCATCTAATCAAATTCAGATATGATAGTTGTTCACGGGGAAATAAAAAGTACAGAAGAAAGTGTCTGATCTCCTCACACAGACCTTCTCAACATTTATTTTATTTTATTGATAGTGTTAGCCCTGATTCCAGACACCAGGGTTAAATCATATATTTTTCTTGAAACTGTCATTGAAGTCATGGATCTGTGAATTCTCTCGCACCATCCATTCTCAAGTCACTTCGCTGCCCTTCACTTTCTCATAAATTTTTTTGCTTTTTCTTCTGTTGGTCATGAAAGCCACAAAGGAACTCTTACATCTTCATTATTTTAAGTACTTTCACATTTGCCGTGATTTTTATCCAGTCGGTTGAAAAGCCTAACAATTTGTGCAAAATGAAGGATGTACTATAGATTATTTTACTACTTCTGTCACGAGCCTTTTCAACGTACATTTCATATTCTCATGTTTGCTTTTTTATTGTCCATGCTTCTTTTCTCTCCATCCATCTTGGTAATTTTTCTTTAATATCAACTTCCACTCATATAGCCTTTTCCTACTTTTGACACAACTCTTAAATCCACTGAAGTGAGTTTTTTCCCAATTTTTTTTTTCTGGTTTTAGAACATCTTGCAACCCACTTTCTTTCAACTTTTCTTAATATTAGCCTCCACTCAACATCTACCCTTCTCATTTCCAAAAACCTCTCACCTTTTACAAGGAAATTCTCATTTTCTTCACTGCTACTTTGCTTTCTTTCTGTTTTCTCTTTTGCATTTTTATGTAAATTTTTTTTTGTAACTATTCTTTATTTCTCCAACCAAACTTTTCCTTATTTTTTTTTTCATATTTGTAGCTGTGTGTCTGGGGACTGTCTTCATTATTTAGGGATCTATTTTGCTTTTAAGTAAAAAAAACCTCTATAAATATTGGCTTTACCATGAAATTGGATGTTTATGCTCTTTTCTGATGCTTACTATGGTTTTCTGCATTTTTTTTGGACATATGAAGATATTTCCTATATTCCTCAAGGAATCTAGCTCCACAAGACTCACCAAAGACATTTCTCAGAGACAAAGGAGTTTTAATAACTGTACAGGTCTGGAGAGACTTTTCAGCTGTGGGATTCATGATAATATCATGGGAGAAAAACTTGTGTGATCCCTCTCCCACTTTGCAAATGTGATTTAAACTTCTGACTTTTTTTTTTTTTTTTTGATTTCTTACTTTTACAGACAAATTAAAAATGTGAGTTTATAGATATAAAGAAAAAAAATATTTCTGGACTCAGAGACAGTCACATACTTTTCAAATGCACTAAGCAAGGAAACGGGAGAATTAAGGAAACATGTAAAAAGAAGAAAGAAAGAAAGAAGGGAAAGGGAAAGGAAGAAGGGAGGGAAAGGGAAGGGAGGGGGAAGGGAATGGGAAGGTGTCGCAGTGGTTGCAGAGACGGAGAGAAATCGTGACATAGATTTTCAGAGTTCAGGAAGAAAACGCAATTATTTATTAATATACAGACAGGTTTATATCCTGTTAAGTTGCTTGAAGTTTACTTGAATAAAAAAGGTTATTGGATCTCTGATCAACCACCCCTCGGGGTGATTGGTTAATCCAGAAGACACCTATTTCTAAGTATTTCTCCAGGCCATATCGAAACAATTTTACAACAGCTTGCAGGTGTGAGATAAGAAATTTAGTTTACAAAAAAAATGTTAGCTTTGTTTTTAAATAGTTTGCCTGGGAACAGAAGAATTCTCATGAAACACTAGGAAAAGCAGGATTTAGGAAAAGCAGGATTTTTACAAAATGCTGGGGAAGCTGGAAAAATTCTCTGCTAAAAGCCTTTTAATATCCACAGGAAGGGAAGGGGAAAAGAAGGAGAAGGGAAGGGGAATAATAGAAGCATCAAGATTTGAAAAGACCCAGAACTGGACACAGTACTCAAGGTGTGGTTTCATCAGTGCAAAATACAGGGGGACAGTCACTGCTCTGGTCCTGCTGGCCACACTATAGCTGATCCAGGCCAGATGCCATAGGCCTTCTTGGCCACCTGGACACGCTGATGGCTTGTGTTCAGCAGCTGTCGATCAGAACCCTCAAGTCCTTTTCTGCTGGGCATATTTCCAAGCACTCTTCCTTCAGCCTGTAGTGCTGCCTGGAATTGTTGTGACACAAGTGCTGACTTAGTACTTTGCCTTATTGAACCTCACACCCTTGGCCTCAGCCAACTGATCCAGCCTGTCCAGATTTCTCTGCAGAGCCTTCCTACCTTTCAGCAGAACAACACTCTCACCCAGTCTGGTGTCTTCTGTGAGTTTACTGAGGGCACACTCGATCCCCTCATCCAGATCATTCATAAAGGTATTAAACAGGACTGGACCCAATGCTGAACTTTGGGGAATCTCAGCAGTCACCCTCCAGAAACTGGATGTAGAACAATTCACCACAATTCTCTGGCTGTCCAGTCGGTTTTTAACCCAGTGAAGAGATCACCTGTCCAAGCCATGGGCTGCCACATTTTCCAGGAAAATGCTGTGGGAGACAGTATCAAAGGCTTTACTGAAGTCCAGATAGACAACATCCACAGCCTTTTGCTTACCCACTAGGCAGGTCACCTGGTCATAAAAGTAGATCAGGTTGGTCAAGTGGGATCTGCCTTTCCTAAATCTGTGTTGGCTGGGCCTGGTGTCCTGGTTGTCCTGTACATGCTTCGGGATGATACTCAAGGTAGTCTGTTCCATAGCCCTTCATAGCATCGAGGTCAGGCTGATAAACCTGCAGTTCCCCAGATCCAACTTCCAGTCATCTGGAACCTTCCCAGTTAACCAGGACAGATTATAAATAATGTCTTGGTGAGCTCTTCTGCTGACTCCCTCAGTATTCTGAGGTGAATTCCACCCAGCCCCAAAGACTATTCCAATCCTCTGACAAGTGGCACAGCAGGTCTCTGACTGCTTCCTCCTGTTTTACAGGGGGTCTATTCTGCTCCCTGTCCCTGTCTATCAGATCAGGGGATTGCTTGGCCTGAGCATAACTGGTATTTCTCTTAAAGACTAAGTCAAAGAAGGCATTAAGTACCTCAGCCCTTTCCTCAGCCTTGGTAACAATTTTCTTGTTCAATAAAAGAAAAATGTAAGATGATGTGTCTCTTGGCTCTCATGCCTCACCCTCTTCAGAGCTATCGCTAATCAAGTTCTTCACCACGTCATCATCTCTCCTTTGATTTTCCTCCTGGCACACTAATTATCATCTATTACAAATGTAAATCAAGCTTGTAGCACTGAAGTATGCTTAACATGTTGCATATACATGAATTGCAATATTTTATCAAGGATGCTCACTCCTAAAAATAATTTGTATGTAACATTTAAAACCTGCTCTTGGCATTTGAAGGACTCTTCTTCAGTAAGTTCTGCAGAATGCAGGGAGAAAATGGAACAGCTAGGGGGAAAAATAAGCCCCTCTCACTCTTTTTTAATGAGGCTATACAGAATATTGTCATTTCTCTCCCTAGCAAGATGCCATGCTGAGAGCTGGAATAGAGAGCTGTTGTCTAAAAATGTTATATTTCTTTCCAGGAAGTTTTAAAAAACCCTGTTGGCTTTTTCAAGCCCTTAATAAAAGAGCAATTAGCTCAAGTCTTTATAGTCACAAGTGCAAAGCTTCCTATATCATGGATGAAGCACAGTTTTTTCAACTCAGTGTGTTTCAGGGGCTGTAAAATGCATCCCTTTTCATTACTGCCAAGGTTCTATAATTTTGTCTACTGATTTCAAAGTTAGCAGGATCATATTTCAAAAATAGTCAGTGATGAGTAGTTAGGAACTAGTTGCTTATTTCACAATTCCAAATGTTATTTAATTGTATCTTGAAAAAATTGAGTGTCCTTAAAAATACTAAATAACAAATACCTTAAAGAAGAATGAAACTACATTAAATTACTCTGTAATACAGGTTTTTATGTTTTTATATTAATAGGTCACGTTTTGTTTCCTTTGGGATTTTTAGGGTATTTTGTAGTTGAACAGACTTGTTTACTACGGTTTATCGAGAAATTCATCTTTCACAGTCCAAAATAATGGAAATTTGCCTGCTCAAAAAATGACAGGATGTTACCAGTAGACATACAGAGGATAATTCACTTACAGGGATTCATTTTTGTCAAAAATTAAAGATGGTCCTAAGATCTGTTTTTATTATCATGACCTGTCCCGGAATTCCTGTTTGGCCTTGAACAAATCCTGGTGAACTCCATGGTAATGCCAGTTAAGCTTTGGTTTTGCTAAACCTGAGTTAATAACTGCTTTTTTAAAGAAAGTTTTCATTTTCTCTGGAAAGTTCTTTCATGATTATACAGGCCACATTTGGATTTTTCTCACATCATCTAGCCAGTCAATCGTGCTGACTTAGGTGAAGAATAAATTAGATTGGCCTATCTGATCAAAATTCAGAGAAATATAAAACCTTCTGTAGTGCCAAATGAAAGGTTAGGTTATTCACTAGCTAGTGGATCCACTGCTTGGATAGGAATTTAGGAAATCTAGCTGATTCTAAGTAGTCTCATGGCCTCTTTCACAAGCTCATGACAACCTGAAATTTCCAGATGTCATGCTCCTCTATCCTCACTTTTTTAAACTACTGTTTTGAAGTCTCACAAATCAGGGAACCTGGGAATTTATACATTCTTAGCAGGGTGTTTTCAAAGCCACAGGACTGGCTTTTTGAGAGAGCATCAGATTCAGCTGGCTGGGGGGGCACTCAGACCAGAAGGATGCCACAGTTACCCTGTTGAGGTGCCTATGTACAAGACTCAGGAAGCCAAGCACAGAAAGACATATTTTTTTCTGCAAAATATGGAAAGGGAGACACATGGTAGAGGTTTTCAGGTGCTTTCTCATATGACTACTTATGCATTTTACCTGCACATTTTATCAAATAAAATGCACAAACAGAATACACAGAGGATTAAGAGACGTACTGTGCTCTTTGAGGAGATATTTTATCCTTGAAACAGGAAATAAAACCCCCCAAACTTCTTTATATAGTCCATCACTGGTAAACCTTAATTTCATTAAGACTGAGGGGTTATTCTTTGAGAAGAGAGTCATGGTTGTTGGTAGACTCTTCCTCAAGTACTCAATACATATCACGTGGGTGCAAGTTTTGAAGAGAATAGTCAGCTCTATTAATTAAAATTTGGTACTGCAGATATGCTTAATTTAAAATCCCTTAGAAAATTATGCACGGTTGATTCATGTCCACAGATTTCAAAGAACTTCTTTGTTACACAGCTGCTGCAATTTTTATTTCTATTCGACGATTTCTTTCATAATAAACCCAAGCTTTTAAAGCAATTTGGTAAAACTGTAAAATGTAAAAGGACTGTAGCCCTCATAAAAACACAGTGATAATAAAGAAAATTGCTGTGAATGATGTTCTGTCATGTAGGTGATAAAAAGGAATTAGAACCAAATGCTTCATCGATTGCTAATATAATCACAGAATCACCACCCTGCACTCTGGAAAGTAAGCAGCTGACAGTCTGGTTAAATCTGTACCATTAATACAATTAGTATTTTTGTACCTTTAAATGCGAAGTAAACACAACTCTAATTTAAGGCATCAAGAAGTAAAAACCAAAGGTTGTGGAAGGGTCCTGGAGAAAAACTTGGGATCCTGTCTCACAAAAGATTGTTTGGTCTTGCTGAAATTTCCCTTTGGTATACTAACCACCCAGAACCCTTCAGCATTTTTGAGTCTTGGGGTGTCTTGTGAAAGGAGCCTGACATGTCGGTATTGACAGTCATGGAAGAGCTTCAAGCTCCTAAATCCTGATGGATGCTCTGCCTTGACTTTGTGTGCCTGTGACAGCCAGGTGTGCAGCAGCCCTGCCCCCCAGGTCTGGTGTCACAGGATGCGAATCGCAAAGGGCAGGCCACAGCAACCTCATGGTGCCCTGCAGCCAGGGTCCAGGGTAGTGCCCCAGAAATTCAGAACTGTGCCTCCAGTGGGATTTTCTGCTTATCAGCAGTTTCCTTGCCTCCTGGCTTATTTTCTTGTCAGAATTGTATAAGCTTCCTGAGAAACCGAAATATTTTATGGAGAGAAATGGAAAATTTTGCATGTGATTTAAAGTTGCTCTATAAAAATTGCTGGAAAACATATCATATATAGTACAAGATAAGAACTCTGCACTGACAAAAGATTGCTCTAGTCATTATAGTAGGTCTTTCCTATCTCTTACCTTCAGGTTCCTGAGAAATGGGATTAATACGAGTAGAATTTTTGCTTCCCAAATTGTACAAATACCTAAATTCTACCATGTTCTTTACGAAAGTTGTATCTTCACCCAGAAAGCATATTTTAGATGCCATTGTATTCCAATACTATTTGACTCTTTCTTATTCTGATTTCATGAGGGAATTTACTCAACTTTTTATGTATAGAAAGAATTTTGCAAGCCTTCGTCCTGGAATATCCATGGTAATCTACTCAATATCATTACTAAGGACACTATTGCTTAGAGACTGATTGCTTTCTGATTTAAAGAATCTGTAAATGTAATGTGATATTTAAAAAACATAGCACAGCTTGGGTTTTCTTAATACATTTTATTTTACAACTGATTGTTGACGTAACCACTCAGTTGTCACTGTCATTTGTCTCCTATAGAATAAATTATGATCAGCAAAACAGCTTTCATTACACTGAGATGAAACCACATATACTGTATTTTTAGCTACTGAAGTATGTATTTTACTGGCAAGGCATATGTAATATAAGCCAGAATCTCTTTAGCTGCAGACTTACGGAAATTACTGATTTATAGGCTTCTCCTCTTCTAAAATGAAGGTTTTTTTCTTACTATGTTTTTTTATTCCAGGTTTTCAATTTCAGTTGCATTAAGGAGAAATTTAATTCCTGCTCCCTCTTAATCTGTCTTGCAAATGACATAACAAAGCAAAAAGACTTACATCAGGTGAAGAAAAATGGACATTTTTGATATTAATTTAAGCAATCTCACTATTTCTTAAGCATGTGGTGTGCCTCTGAGGTGGCCATATTAGAAGGCAGCAAGACAAAAGGTCAACCTGCTAAAAGGAAATGGACTATTAATACCTTGTCAAACTTCTGGCATTTCTGTCTTTTCTACCATAATACAAGCCTGGAAAGTAAATTGCTGAATAAATTCATGAAACTATTTCATATCTTTGCACTGAATATGATGGTTTGACAAGAAAGTGAGAATACAATGAAGATTCATAATCTTAGATAACACTGTTGTGATTTTGAAAGATGAAACATTTTCAAAATAGGTCAAATAGCTTCATAGTGCATTTTGTAAATGTAATGAGCTGTGCCAAAGTGGAGAAGAATTGCTTATGATATACCACCTACTACCTTAGAATCACCCCTTATATCCTTATGATAACTGGACAGTCAGTGACATAAAAGAGATAAGTTTTAATTTGCATTAAAAAGATAAAAGAATGCATAAAATAAAATCCCATAATTTTTACAGAAAAGGAATTAATTCAATATGAAAAGGTGTCCATTGAAAAAACTGTAATTACAAACTGGAATTTTAATTTAATTTTGACTCTGCAAACCAAACTAAGCCTTAAAAGCAAAGCGTTCTTTCTCCTTCCATTACAACAAGCAGATCAGTAAGAGATGGGAAAAAGGACACTTTTTTCCTTCTTCTCCCTGATTTTCATTTTTTGTTGATATGAACTGTTTCTAATGTGGAAAATATCCCTTCTTGAATATATAACTGTACTCACCTTGCCTTTGACAAGACAAAGTAAGGCCCTTTCCTTCATCTAAGCATTCTGGATAGAAATAGATGTGGTGTTGACCTCAAATGTCTCTAAGTAGAAGGCTATTCTATAAACAAATCAGCAAGCATACTTTGATATCAGGAGGTTAAGTCGTTCTTCATGCTCCCTGGAGAATATACATCCAGTTTGGAGGTATATTGATGAAAACTTATTAACTCTTCACGACCTCATAAAATCTCCACCACAGCAGCTACCAGTAAAAGCCCATTTTATAATAGCAGGGTATTCATACCCTGCTAAACACTAATTGAATTCTTGTTGACAGTCTGAACAAACACAGTGATCACATTTCCTTCCCACTATCAAAGTCTTTATCCTAGGCCTAAAGCATAGACACAGCTAATGTTAATTTTGTAAAGCCACTGTAGAGTGCCTACAGTTTTTACTCTTTTGCTACAAATGAATGGTACCAGGGTGGTGGAAAAGGTGGAAGGTATCTTTTGGAGATATTAAAATTTACTTTAAAAAGTCAATCATCAATGGATTATATCTGCTCTTCACTGTTTTCCCAGCAAGACATAGCTGTTTTAATGATAGATTTATAACAGTTTAAGCACCTTTCTTTTGTGTGGAATAATCTTCTTGAGGGACACATTGCCATACATCAGTGAGGAAGTCAAAGCTCTACTAGAGCATTAGATACCGTCAGCAGAAGTCTAGTTCTCACTTCTGATTCCCAAGACTAAAAGTGAAATTCTTAGAGTGTAGTCTGGTAAATGGGGGGTAACTCATGATTTTATGTTTGGTTTTGGGTTGTTTGTGGGTTTTTTTAGTGGTATGGTGGTGTTTCCTTCTGGCTATTGTGGTTCTTAGTGTACTAGAAAGTCTTTGTCTGAGTGAATAACTGAGTACTCACAGTGTTAAACACTTATGTTTGTAATCTTCAGATTAATTGTGTCCTTGTCACGTGTCTACTACAAATTCATTACTACTAAAACATGTAATTTTTCATGAAAACTTCAAAACCTTTATGGTAAAACAGTAACGTGTCCCTTATCACCACTAAACTAGAAGATACAGCATTGCTGATCTAGTCAGTTTTCATCGCATTTATTTCTGGTCATGGAAAACTATGTTACAAAAGATTACACCACATTAAGGATTTTCTGTTTCTGAGCAGTGTATGTACCTCCTGTCTCTTTATGCCTAGAGCATCTGCTAATAGGAATATTATCAACTCTAGCTGCCTAAAGGCAGATTGTAAGGAGTGCATTTGAGAAGCAATGTGGTGCATAAAATGTGCAGAATTTTCTGTGCTGTATCAAATCATATTTCTTCAGTTTCATTTCAAATTAATTTACCAATCACTACAGATAATGCAACAGTCTGAGTGCATGATCTTACAGGATACGAGTCAAGGAATAATACTTGGAGTAGAAATGTATCAACTATCTTAAATATTTTAGTTATCTTTTATTTCCCAAAACAGTCCCATTCTGTAAACAAGACTATTCAGATCAGAAAAGCTTTGATCTATTTTTATAAAGATGACAATACATTTGTCTGGGAATGGAACCAGTCAGTGTGGTGGAGGTCATGCAGATGCTGCCATCCAGACAGATGTTGACAGACTGGAGAAATGGGCTGAGAGAAACCTCATGAAGTTCAGCATGGCAAAATACAGAGTCCTGTTGCATGTAGGGAAGACCCCTTGGCAGTATAGACCGGGCAGTGACAGACTAAGGAGCAGCTCTGGCACAGAGACCTTGAGGGCCCTGGGTGCCACTGAGCTGAGCCTGAGCCAGCAGCATGCCCTGACAGAAAAGACAGCCAGCAGCATTAATGGAAGAACAGTCAGCAGGTCCAGGGAAGTGATTATTCATAGCTTTGCACAGAGCTGATTACACAGGTTCTAATTACTGTGTCCTGTTCAGGAATGACACTGATAAGCCACGAGGGCAGTTGGGACTGTATCACTTGCCTTGTGAGGTGAGGCTTGGGGACTAGGGCTTGTTCAGCCTGGAGAAGAGATGCCTGTGGGGGTCCTAACAAAAGCATATATTTGCCCATGGGGAAGTCAGAAAGGAGACAGAGCCATGTCCTTTGATATAGAATCATAGTATCATGTAGGTTGGAAAAAAAACTTTAATATCATGAAGTCCAGAAATTAACTTATCACTGCTGAGTCCACCGCTAAGCCAGGCAGCACAGTGGGTGGATGAGAGTCAGCGGGCATAATTTGAAACAGGGCAGTTTCTGGGTGTGAAGAGAAGCCTTTTCCCAGTGAGGACACCCAGTCAGCAGAGCAAGCTGCCAAGATAGATTCCACTGTCTCCATCTTCGGAAACTTTCAAGACACCTGGACAGAGCACTGAAAAACCTGACTTGACCTCAGAGCTGACCCTGCTTTGAGCAAGAGGGGTTTTTTGAGGTACCTTTGCACCTGAATTGCCCTTTGATCCTATAAATAGGCTACAGTACTACATTTTCAAAGATGTCTTTGCTTACATATCCAGTTGAGAGCATTTCTAAGACTATTTGACTAGCGTCATTTGGCTGTGTCATAGCATATTTCTGTGAAACACTCACGGTAAATTCCAGACTACATAAATTTTAACAAATTTAAATAATCATTAAATAGTTATTTTACTTTTTCTAACATATTATATCAAAATCAGAATGAATCTAAAGGGTTTATATGCTAACTTTTTGTATTAACACTATTATAATTTTATCCCTAAATTTCAGTATTAACAGAGATGATGGACACAATTAGTGCTATCAGTACCATAGGCACAGGCCAGTCAAACCACATAACAGAGATGATCTGATCAATTTTATAAAAGTAATCAAACAAGGCATCTTCTTTATTGCATTGCAGTGGTAACAGACCTGCAGAGAATAAACTGCTTTCCTCTCCATGACATGAACACAACTGTGTGTGTCCAAGATCTTCTAGAAAAGAAAACCAAAAAGCTTTGATGCAAAAAGAAGTTTGGAACTCCTTCAAAATTTATCCAAGGGGAAAGTTATTCAGAACATCTGTTTTACATGTCCTGTCTCTTTTAATAATGCCAGAACTCCAATGAATGCCTTAGCTAGGATGCACATACTGGATTAATTGTGACCTAGACACCAAGAATTGCATTTCATAACACATCAAATGACTTCAATAACCTTCTTAATGGTATTGTGTACTTTTTAAACATGAAGAGTTACAGAATTGCAATCCCTGAGAATGAAGAAGGAAAAAAAGCCAAAACAAAAAAACCCAGGAATTGCTCGAGACCTTCCTGTATACAAGCCCCGGACATCAACAAAGTATCATGTATTTCACTAAGTTCCTCTGGGCCCTCTCCAACAGGTCCATGTCTTTCCTGGAGGGAGGGGACACAGCTGGGACATCTTGAGACATTCTTTTTTCCCAGTTTTAAAGACACAATTTTGCATGATCTGAAACATCAGGGAATTATGAGATCAAGCATGAAGCTGGGAGCTAAGAGTGAGAGAGACCAGCAGAGGAGAAACTCATCAAGAGGCACAGTTCCACAGTATCTAACTGAGAGAGAAGGGCTGGGATGGGGGTTGTGAACAAGGTGTCTGATGGTCAGACACGACTTCAGTGACAAATCAAACCCAAGGCGAGGCGGAAAGTCTCTACCCACGGGCCAGGGCCAGGGCCAGGATCAGGGCCAAGATGGCAACTTCACTCCAGCTATGACTCAAAGTGCCTGCACAGAAATTCTGCTCCCACATGAAGCAAGGAAGGTGCGAGACAGGTTTGCTTAATCTCCATCTCATCCAGCTCTTCTCAGACACCTGATAATGGTTGTATAGCTGCCCTGTATTCAGCCTTGAGCAGAGACTAACATGCACTTGGGGAACATGTGTTTTGAATAGCTAAAATCAGGATTACGCTGTTAGCATTGTCTAGCTCCAGAAGGAAGGTGAGATTTAATGTAAACACATTTTTTTGCTAGAATATTACATTGTACAGAATAATATGATGTGGCACAGGTACATGACAGGATGCTAGCTCCCTGCCAAAACACATTTGACAAAAAGCTTTCTGCAGCTCAGCAAAGCTTCCATCAATTCATACATTCAAACTGAAGGTATCATGGGAGAATTATTGGTATACAAATGCCTTGCACCTGTTCTTCTAACAGGTACAGATGAGAACAGTGGGATGCTGGAACTTATAATGCAGAGCAGAAGGTATTTACCTTACCTGGCACAAATAACAAGTTATAGGATTTGTCGTAAGATTTAATGTACAATTTAAGATAAAAAACAAACAAGCAAAATCTTAACAGTACCATAAAATGTTTCCTTTAAGTAAAACATATGTTTTAAGTCAGTGAACATACTTTGATTTCCCCACCTTCCTGAAAGCATAGTAAATCACTTGTCACACCATGATAATAATGAGTGATATACTGAAAGTATCTCTCACTAAAGAGAACACAGCAACCAGTGACAGATCTAAGTGAGAAAAAAGAAACTGTATACAAGAGCAGTAAACTACATGACAGCCATAAAGATGAGTACAGAATAGTTGTTTCCCTGGTTATATTAGTATGTATAATTTATATTTAAGTATTTATGTTGTTTTGAGTTGCTGGCATTCTTCATTACACCTACATTTCAGAAATAAGATAATTCTTTATAACCTCTATATTTTACTTCCTAGAGTTTCACAGGAGTCACTGACAAGGCTTTAACCTCTGTTAAAGGAGAGATTTGCTTGGTACAAGAGAGACATGGAGCTCCTGGACCAGGTCCAGCAGAGGGCAACAAAGATGATAAAGGGCTTTGAGCATCTCTCACAAGGAAAGGCTAAGGGAGCTGGGTGCATTTGGCCTTGAGAAGACACAGCTGAGAGGAGACCTCATCAGTGTCTGTAAGTATCTGAAGGGAGATTGTCAAGAGGATGGCACTGGGATCTTCTCAGTGGTGCTGAGCAATAAGACAAGGAGGCAATGGGCAGAAAATGATGCACAAGAAGTTCCACCTGAATCTGAGGAAGAACTTTACTTTGCAGGTGTCCATGCACTGGAATAGGCCATGCCGAGGGGTTGTGGAATCTCCCTCGCTGGAGGTATTCAAGAACCTTCTCAATGCAATCCTGTGCTACACACTCTAGGACAAATCTGCTTGAGCATGGAAGTTGGATCTGATGACCCACTGTGGTCCCTTCTAACCTGACCCACTCTGTGATTCTGTTTGGAAAATTGGGCACATTTTTATTTGAAATTAAATGTGTTTGGGACACTATTCAACCATAACACTTGTGAAAATCATATATTAAGGAAAAATAGACACATATTTTGAGGAATTCCTTCAGCTTTTGAAGCTCTATCCTTCCTAGGCTTTTGGTTGCTCAGAGAGGTAGGAATGTTCCACAAAGCCCTGAAGTACTATCTGAATTGTGTCAACCATGCTTTGAGCAGGATGTTCAGTTGTAGACAGCTCCTGGGTTCCCTCCAAATTTGATTGATGTATAAATTCAAAAAACATTTTTCATCACCATTGCTATTTATGTGGAGTCCAATTAATTAATCAGGTCTATGACAGTTCTAAGGTTACCAAACCTTTCTTTAAAATGGATGGGCTGGTTTGGGTGGTTTTTGCTAAAGAGAGTAAAGTATAAAGAGGGAGGCAATTACCAAGTTGTTTCTATTATAGGTGTTTTTCAGGCTGTCCTGAAACTTCTGGAATCTGACTTGCAGGTGTAAGTTTACATCTGTAATTTTTTGTGCATCGAAATTATTTTGAAATGGACACATGCATATATACACTATAATTTAAAGGATAGATTTTCTATACAAGGCAAAATGGCATCCTAAATTTTTATTTATTTAGACCTCTAATTTGGAACTTTGTTAATTATTCATGAAGTCAGCATCATTATGAATTAGGTACAGTCGAAAAAAACTTTTCACATACAATTTCATACAATTTGATTATTTAATTTGTTCCTGTTTCTGTTGACAGAATTTGTTATGACGTTCTTGTTTTCAAAAATGTTTGCCTCTACTTGACAAGCAGTTTGTGAGAAGGCAAAACAAAACACAAGGCAACCACCCTATTAGGTGTTCTATATTCACCTTTTAGGTGTTCTATATTCAAGAGACAATGTTCTATCCGTGTAATACATTTTTCCACCTGAAGTGCATACATGTAATTAAACGATCCCAGTTATGCATTTGGCATTTGCCTGAACACTCACACAAAAGAAAACATTCTCTTTCATGAATATTTGCAAACAAAAATCAGAAGAGGCTGCAAAGCTAGTCAAAATGAAAATACAGTAAATCTAATTGTATTGAGGGCTGGGAAGGTCATAGTATAGTGGAAGATATGTCTCTTTGTGGGGTTCTCGAAACCTAAAGATGGGAGATGCTTTGGAACAGGAGGAGACTCAAGCTCTATATGATGTGTATATAATTTTTTCCATTATTTAGTAGAGACCAATAGGTTGCAATGGAGTATAGTTGGGAAATTTAGAAAGATGTGGGAGGCAGAATAAGGAAAGACTTGCACCAGCAGCCTAGTTCAGAAGCCAATAAATAGCGAAGACAATCACACCTAGTCATGTAAACCCACCTGGGCTTTCAGCTGCACCATGGTGGAAAAGCTGTATGTTGAGACTGGGACCCAGCTGCATTCAGTTTGGACTTTTTTGGTGAAAAACAATATTCAATATGTGTTATTACTGGCTACTACATGATTTTTTCTCTCTTGATATTTTAATAGGAATTTTCTATTGACACAAACAGATTTTATGTGTAAAAAGTGAGGAATTTGTCCCTTTGAGAAAGTGGCTTGAAGTTTCTCTTAAAGGTATATGTTTAACACATGCACCAGAGAAAGTATTACAAGAAAGAGAGAGTTTTGTTTTGAAGGTCCCTAAACAAACTAATTTGAATCCAATTATTTTTAAATGGTTATGCATGTCTTTCTTCATTAAAGATGAAAGCAGATAAATAAATTTTCATTACAAACCTGTTATGGAGTAAAATGTTGATTCATGGTAGTGATGGACAAGACACACTGAAAACTTTGACAGGGGCTTGTTCTGGCAGAAGGTTTCTCAGCAGGGAAATATGGGCATATTGGAAGAAGAAAGTCTGCTCCAGCTGGTCAGGATCCAGATTTGTGTCATTCCAGCCTAACAAGAATTGTCCCTGGCTCCCCTGAGGTGGGGGACCAATTACAGCTGGCCATTTCTTCAACTGCATAAATGATCTCTTGGTAAACATAGTTAATTAATAGGCTGACTCAGTAAATATCTACTCCTTGACATGACAGACAAATAAAAAAAATTCCTTTTGCTCAAAAAACCTTACATTTTATTTTTCTACTTTAAACATTTTGTTATGATTACTGTTTTCCTGGTAGCTCTTATCAGGGGAACCACTTAATCGCTACTCCGAAGATTTTCCAACCTTTTAAAACAGACAGCTCTAAGGTAACTAGCTACTACAAATCCAACTTTTATTGCACCAAAAATATTAAAAAAAAATTTCCAGCTATGAGATGAGACTGGAGAAACTCTGTTTAGACTGATCTTGTGGAGTTTTTGGGATGTTTTCTTTATTTTGGTTCGTGTTTTTTATTTTGTGGGTTTTTTTTTTGTTTCAGCTCCTATCAGCCAGTTCAAGGCCATTGTGTTACTTAACTCACATCTTTTTCAGTTCACTTCTACAGTCGCTTAGATAAAACCTATTAATGATATTATTAATGCTAACAAATTTTATGGGCTTACTTATTTAAGTCATTTCAGACCAGTGCTATCAGTGTTCAAGGGAACTCCCTATACACAACTGCGTAACTGTGTACATAGTTTATATGTATATACACAAAAAATATATAGTTATATATACTATATATGTACTCAATATAACTGCACACGCATATGTGTATAACTATGTAGACAGATGTATACAGTGTCAAATACCTTCATATTAGGCTATTTGAACCAGAAACTGAAAGGATAAATTTATGTCTGGACTCATTCCCCAGTGAGAGAAAAATTGCCAGCATGACTACACAAGATTGAGTACCAACAGTGGGACACACCTGTAACGAGGGCTAGAACATACCACCTGCACCATTACTTATGTCCTGAGTAGAAAAACAGAACAAAATAACCCAAACAAATAGACCTTTTTGCCACTTGCCAGGGGATTTTAAATTTTTTGAGGTTGTCATAAAGACAGAATTATTGCTTTGGCTTGCTGTCTCCTAGGTTACATATGAATTTACACTATCAAGAGGTTTCTTTGCCATCGTCCACATTTGAACTCCAGCTATTTGTGTACATTGGCCTTCACTGCCCTGTCTTCTTAATGCCTTCTCATCCATCCCCATGCTGTCCCCAAGGTGAGTTCTAGGATTTAGAATGATTAGATATCACATGACAAGAGGCATTTAATTTTGAAAGGATTTAAATTTTTATTGAAAGGTGAGTGCATGCCCAACACTTCTCTGCATTTATGAGTTAATGAATTTGAACCTTTTTTTAACTCTATCTTGTACATACTTTTTACTTACTTTTGTAGTCTTAGTCTATATTTGGTACAATTTCATATCAAAGTATTTTAACAAGTATAATGCTTGTTAAAATTACACAAGCATTATATTATAGAAATAATTTAAACAAAAATGCAAATGCAATATTGAAATATCAGTCATGAGTTAAGAAAATGTATGGCCAGAGAACTAAGTTTAAAAGCACATATTTATTGTAAATAATCAAACCCCAATACTTATTCTATGCCTAAATTTCTCTCAGCAACATTCTTCAAAGGACTGAATCCCTGCTTCTGAACATACTTAACAAACATCATAAAAACTGAGCAGTTAGAGGTTTAGCTGGCACCTAAATAAAGCCAGGATCCAAAAGCTTGAGTTTTCTTTCACTTGTGACAATCATTTCTTTTTCTAAACTCTTCCATCCCCCTAAAGCAACAATTGTACTGAACTATAGTATAAAAAATTATGCCTCTCTTGAGGATGAGAAGACAGGCAGGCAAAATTAGATAAAAAATGAGCTAATGGAAGCAGAGGGGGAGTTAAAATGTGGGATAGTAGTGACTCTTTTGTAGAGTTACTTGAAACATTTCAGGATACTTCATGATTTAAATATGTATAAAGTACATATTATTACAGTAAAAAATATTGAAATGTCTTAAAGATTCAATACTAAGTTGCATATTACACGAAAAAATTATATTTATGCCATCAGAATTTCCAACAATATTCCAAGGAAGGCGTTGGTTTTGGTGAAGAGGTCAGTTTATCTGCCCAAAATGCATTGATATAATTTCCTGTTGTACTCTAGGTTTTGTGCATGGTGCTTGCATCAATTCCCAGACAAGACTTAATCTTGCTTAATGTACGTGACAAATGAAGAGCAGCTTGCAGCAGTATCAAGCTATACAGAGAAATGGACACAATATTATTCAGGAGAATGTTGAAAACAGTTCTTTGAATAAAGCAAATCATGGTCATTATTAAATTTCAGTTGTTTCACATATAAATATCTGCTCAGGAGCATATAAAGACAGTTATGAAATATGCTTTGAACATATATTTTTTTGTGAATTTCTAAGGTAATGAAAACTACTTGAACTAGTGCCTGTATATATAACTGAAAAAAAGGACAAATTATTTAAACCTCTACGTTTTTGCAAGCCTATCTGTTTTTTTTTTTAAATCATATTAATTTTTTTCTTTTTTTAATCTTTTTAGATTTTTTTTTAATCTTTTTTACAAGTCTGTCTAGTTTGAAAGAAGTTTCATATAAATGTGAGTGTGTTTTAGTACAATTGATCTCATTATATAAAAAAATATGCAGAGATAAGAAGCAATTTCCCTTAAGCAGTGCTGGTGATTCAAAACTCTCTTGCTTTACATTCAAGGGCCACTTTACCATTATACCATCCTAACCTTGCTGTATGAGAAGGATTGTATACCTAATAAAAACAAGTGAGTAGATAATAAGGTTGAGATGTTTTGGGATGCACTGGAATACTGCATGCAGTAACTATTACACTTAATTTTGATGCATTTTCTTTCCCCCCATCTTAAAATACAATGACCTTTGTGGCACAATGTTTTCAATAAGCAAAGGAAAGTCAAGGGTTGCTCTGTAAAATTGGTGCTAAATCTTACGTTTGCTGGGAGAAAAATCCTCCAGTAACCACTGCTAGGTATAAAAATGCTCAGATGCTGATAGGAAACCACATTTTTCTTTCAGACATCTGCTGTACAGATGTATAATCCAACTGTTAAAACAGCAGGGATGTCATGAAGAAATTCCTCAACTGATAAGGGATGGGGCAAATCTGCCAGAAGGGTCCTACCCACAGAAAATGAACAGGGTTCTTGAAACAAGTTCAGTGACTTAGTCAAAAAAAGAGATAGTTTTCCCTTTGATCTTTCAGTCTATATTTTTTTTACTATGACTGCTATGAAATTGTGATTAACTAAACATGCCAAGAGCTCTTCTTCTGTGAGTATGATTAGTCTAATGGCTCTTTGTCATTTCAATTACACACAAAAAAAGGAATCTTCCCTGATGAATAGAAGAAAATAAGGAAGTGTCTGAGAATACAACCTTATCTGAGTATAAGTGATTATACTATTTCTCTTTGGAAATTAATATGAACAGTGTTTATTATAGTGCTCTCTTGATAATGAAGGCCTTATATGTCAAAATGTTGAAACACTAAAAGCTTTTTGTTTTCAGCTATATTCGGAATGTGTAAAGCAGTTTAAAACTTTTTTTTTACTTCTTTCTTTTGTTTACATATAATTTGTGGATATAGTTCTTTTCTACTGCTTTAGATATAAATACCCTGCTAGATCAAAATCTTTTAAAAGTTTGTGCTATATATGCTAATTTGTACTGTAAGAAAATTTTCTGGGATTAATGTATAGAAGTCTCATGACAAGTAGCCTGTGGATTTTTTAGAATTTAATACTACACATATTTATTATATAATTTTAAACTTTACTATAATTTTCAAAATAGAAAATGAATTTGAACATTCAGTCCTTCCTAGGAAGAATTCATTATCGTCTTCTATGGATAAATCCTTCTATAGACATAATGATATTAAGGAAAATCTTTAGCCTGGTGAAGACTTTAAGAAAAAGGTTTATAGTAAACCATGTATTCTAGTAGGACATACAAGGCACAAACACAGTTAAACATAAGATCTGAATAATCAATCTATTTGTTTCAATTACTCTATAAAGTCATTCTGATTTCTAGTTGACACTTATTCTAAATTCTATTGTGTGGATTGTGGCTTCCATTAAACGTTGCAAATAAAAATAAAAATATGAATAATGTTCTTAATTGCTTCAGCTTACTCAAGTATACTAAACGAATAAAAAATAAATGTGAAGCTTTAATTGCCTTAAAACTTGTCTTTAATGTGTACTTGTGGTTTGCCAGATGTCCACCTCACAATTTTACAGAGCTTGTTTTATCTAGCTAGGTGGGTGAGTTTTACCGATCACCTCTACTGATGCACAGTAGAGGTTAATTACGAAAGGCAGAAGTATTTCTTGAAGTGCTCTATTTCCTTCAAGATTGTTCACAGTGACTTACCAGTCTCACCACCCCTTAGTACAAAAGGTATAAAACTGATAGTGTCATATAGGAATTCACTTTAACAAAGCATTTTTCTAGTTATTCTGTTAGATTCCACATCTGTGACATATAATGAGGATTTTGTACAAGAGAAAGAGAGCTGATATGTTTTGGAGGAATATTTATAAAAATGAACTGGGTTTGGTGAAGTTTTTATTTTAAGAAAATCAAAAATAAAATAGACAAGGGGATGACACACATAGCATTTTTCAGAACAATTTCTCCAAATACAAGAAATGTATAACAGGAATTATTTTGATTTGAGAGTGGGGTTTTTTACATTTTTAAAATATGTATATATCAGAATGTAACTACTGAAGAATAAAATCAGAGCAATTTGACTTGTCACAAAAGTTAAGCGTTAAATATAAAAGGCATTTCCAAAGTTTTCAGGGGACAGGTAGACTTTTGTAAGAAGAGGATTTTTGATTGATAACTGAAGAAATAATTCATCCTTCTCACACTAGAAGATGAGTGATGAAATAGCATTACAGAGTAAACAAATGGTCAGAAAAAATGTATTTCAGTTCAGGAAAGTGGTTCTCACACTGTGCTTCATGGTCACTGGAGACACCGCTGATTGAATTTGCTAACCTGGCTCTTTCCTTTTCCCGGATTGCATTAATTTCCCAAAATACGTTTTACTAGCAAGCAGTGCCTTTAATTAATCCAGTGATGTTGTATCATAATGAATGACATATACATGTCATTTTAGCACGTATGAATGGCTGAGGGACACCAGCTGCAAAATCTGGTAGCTCCAGGAACAAAAGCTTTCAGAGTTTTTTGATTTTCATGAAGTCTTGTAGAAAGCTGATTAGGTAGATATGTTCCTTTTTATGAGAAATTACCTTTTTTTACAAGCCACTACAAGATAGCTTGTTACAGGATAGCAACCTCATTGAGGAAGTTTTTCTGACAACAGAATGTGTATTTTCAATATAATTCTATTAATATTTTATAACTATGCAGGTTATTTCTTTGATTATATTATTTAACTATATTAAAAGTTTTCCTTCTGAAGTTTATTTATCATCCATCATTAGAATAATGTATATATTGCTACATTTCAAGCCATAATATGTAACACAAATGACATAATAGTTCAGGAGACTGGCCTGATATTCTGGATATACCTGACTTCTTATTTTCCGGCTCAAGTGCTCAAGAGCATTTCTTGTTGAACTTAAAAGGCCACTTCATTATATGAACTTATGGTATTTTTCTTCCTTTAGGGAATTGTCCTCATAATAATTTTGTTCCAAGAAATGTCTGCTTCACATCCGGTAATAAATTAAATATTTACTGACATCTTTGGCAAGAGCTTAGTGTGTCTAGTCCTGAGCCTGACACTGGTACAAGAAGAACTATAATGTAAACATATCCTTGCAGAAGTACACAGTGACTTGAACTACCTGGGAAATCAGCTGTTATAGTAAGCCCTCTCCATCCCTGCTGTGCTCACGCATTTACAAATGAGTAAACATATCCATCTGGCATGTCATCATCTGAGAATACTTAGAAATACAGGGCAGATATTCTTCCAACCCTGATTTCCCCTGTTTCTACTAACAAAAATCAGAGAAGACATGCAGACATTTAGATACACTATGAGTATCCTGACAGGTTCAGAATAAACCCTCAAGGTCTTTACAAGATCATAAAAATGTAAAATAATTATGATGGGAGGGCATCTGTGGAGGTCCCATGCTCCCATTCCTTCCTCAAAGCAAGAGCAAACTTCAGAAGTAGATCAGATGGCCCAGAATCCTTCTCAGTTAAGCTTTGGGTATCTTGTACGTTGTATATGTCACCACCTCCTTTAAAGCTTACTATTTCTTTATATTGACACTTTATGCCTGATTCAGATAGACAAATTCAGGTGTACAATTCAGTACAGGTCAAGTTCCCATCCAGTCAGTGTCAGGAAGTCATTGTATTCAGTCTAATTTACCAGTCTAAAACTGAAGTATTTAGAGCTAGATGTCTAAGGAATTAAAACATTAAATTCACTAGAAAGTTTTTTCCTTTTCTTGAATACCTGTGTCAGGATGGGTAAATCATTCCTTCACTAATAGGAGTGGTCTCATTACACTGTCTAACTCCCAGGGGGCCGGGACAGGTAAACTAAATCCCATCTTGTATGACCTGTGTGTGTCAGGAGCATTAGCTTAACTCCTACGCATGGCTTTGAAAAATCTTCCTGAGAAATGACACCAGAATATCATTCAGTTTGTGTTGTGAATATATTTATATTGACAATTTTTGCCTGTATCTAAATAAGTGACCAAGATTTATTTATTGACTGATTGATGAAGATAACACACAGAGACTCTGTGATAAGCTTTGGGGTTTTTAATTATTATTATATACAAACAATTACCTTCCTTAAAAATGTCTTGCAGAAACTTTTAATAAAATATGTGAATACTTGCTCCTATTGCATGCTTTATGAGATGTATATGCATCTCATTATAGGAAGGTTGTGTGCATTTATGTGATTTTTATTTAATGGGAGATGAAAACTATTTCTGCTTTAATTTTTGGTTTTGGGTTTTGCCATTCCTGCCCCATTTTTCCACATAGTTATATGAATTTAAAAGGCAATTGTACAGCTTGGATTTACCATTCTGACTAAGTGGGCTACTTGAAAATATGTTAAGCATTGGGGAATTCAGTTTTAATAACGGAAGGAACAAAGGTGTGCTCTTTAGGCATGAAGATGTACGCTTTAGAATCTATTAGAAACGCGGCATGGTTCAAGAGCTCCCTCTTCTGACCACCAAACACTACCAGAATGTATAGTCTACAAGAAAATCTGCTGCTGTCCAGGAAGGTAATTTAATGGCTCTGTGACTCTCAAAGTCTACATTTTTTACCACCATTTTTTCATATCTAGGTCAAACCTATGATTCTGTAAAAGGTTTTTCACATTAAATGAAACAATGCAAATGTCCACCTGCATCCCTCTATTTTTAGTAAATCATGCATTTTTTAATGGGGAAAATAAACTGTCTAACAAATCATTTGATCTATTGAAAGATTTAAAAGTTCTTCTATAGTCAGAATCACAGTCTTACAGAATTCAGAGATACCTAAGCATTTTTTCTTACAGAGTAATACTTTTCCTATTTTCCTACTCTTTAATATTCCTGAATATTTCTTTATCTGATCCTCAACCTAGAGCTTCCATTATTTCTTTTCTTTTCTTTATCTCGAAAGATTCTGACAATATTTTGTTTTATATATATAATAAATATATGTTTTTAAGGGAATTTTTGCTATTGTAAGATTCTCTTAAAGTCTTTATCTTTGGTGTGCTGTTTCCTCAGTTCTAAAGATAACTATTATATATTAAACCTTATATCTTAAATCTTAGCTTCAAATACCTATCAATCAAAAGGGCTCAACTATTAATTCCAATCTTAACACAGAGTTTTGAGACCTAGTTTCATCATCACCTTATTATTAGGCTCTTGCTCATCTCTTGAAATATTCAAGTTGTTTTTGTTTTTTAAATCAAATAACCCCAATGGACTTTCTAAATGTTTTTGAAAAACCTCTAAGAGAATATCAAAGGAATGACAGCCCATCTAAGTGGGCATGAACTCCTTTTGACATGCATTGCTCATTCATAGTCTTACAGAAACTCCAGCAAATAGCAGATAAAAGGCAACAAAGGTCAGCTTTTAATCCACTTTTTGGTGTAATTTTCTGTCTCAGTTGTCCTCCATCCCAATGCACACACAAATTTACTTATGGTGTTACCACCTTTCTCAGAATTAATCCTGGACATCTTGTGGGGAACAGAAGGAAGTGAAAGAAAGAAAATATAAATAGACGGTCAAAAGCCACATGGTCAAGCTATCGAAAAATAAACACACAAGGATGAATTCAATATTTATATTCACATTTAAAGAATAATGAGAAATAATAAAAAATAGAGGCAGTTTTATAATAGAGAGGTAGGTATATATATATGTATTTTCCTGATATAAAGTCACTTACTAGCTTAAAATAAATATTGTTATCCACTGAATGATCAGTATTACAACTTCAGGCATGCTGATTTAGTGACCTCACACAGAAACCTCTCTATCTAGATATGAAAATTAATGATTTTGGAGTTTGGAGCCATAAAGTTTCAAAAGAATGATTTTATAGGAATGGTTTTATGAAGAGTAAGTGATTATTGACAACACATACTTCATGGGGAGAACTGTTCTGACTGAGAAAACACATTTAATTCATCATATTACTGATTATGTTCTGCTTTATAGTGTTTTTAGCAATACAAACCACCTTTATAAGTTGTTGCCTCAAGGAATTTAATTTTGTAAGGTGTCTTAGGAAGTTTGGTAAGAGCTACTATTTTGCTTGAAGTGACAATGACTCCTTTGGGGCACCACATAAACTTATTATGAAACATTCTAATGAATAATAAAACTGTATTATGAGACTAAAATTTATTAAGGAACATTCATCACCTTCTTCTGCCCCAAAATCATATGGAAAATTGCAGCATCAGTGTAAAATCTTGTGAATGCAGGGTGCTGTGGAATAGAATGCATCATTCTGACATGTATTCCATTTATAATAGAAAACATAAAGTAGATAGTGGCCTTTGTGATTGCCTCTCTTAGCAAATCCTGAAGTATACAGCCATTTCATCCTTAAGCAATGTCCTTTCTCAGTCTTTTACAACATTCTGGTTTTACATAAAATGCTTGCACACATGAAGACGCCTGATAGATACATTAAATATATTCTGGAAAAATATGTTGGTTTTGCAGCCGAAAAATGCTTCTGCATATTGACACATTGAGTTGAGAATAGGACAACGGTCTCTTATTGAACAGCTTCCACTTTACTTTAACTTGTTCCCCACAAGATGTTGAAGTTTCACCACAATCAATTAGAAAACTGATGCTACAAGGAAAACTCCTTAGAGATTTCCCTCTCCTCCCAGTTTAAATTTGGGAATTCTCAAAATTTTGTGGGTTAAGGCAGTGTAGCACAATCTCTCCGCCAAACCTCATTGTTTCATGTCACAGAGAAACTCCAGCCTGCCACTGGCAGAATTTTTCTCAATGGCAAATATAGTAATTAATGCAAACTTGTAATATAAACAACCCATCCCCCAGTTCAGTGGCAGACTTCCCCAGTCTCATTCTAACTGAACTACCAAATAATCTACAACCACCTACTAAAACGCAACACTTTCTGGTCATAAAGCAACTTTGTATCCCATTAAAGAATTTCTCAAATCCCTGTCAAGGCTATTCCTATGACTGGAATAAAAAATTAAGAGCTTAGCAACAGTGGTCCCAGAGATATGTCTAAACCAATATACTTTGAAGCACTCCTGGTGTCCCTGGCATAGGTAGAGGAACTATGTTATAACCAGAATCAGCCAAAACCCAGGAACATGTGTGCCCCACATACCAGCTCCACATATTGGCTCACACCATAGAAACCCAAGTACTGGAGCTGAACGGGAACTTTAGGGCTCTCTGGCCAGACTTTTGTGTACATACAATGGATTACACTGCATGCCAAGGAGCACATCCACCTGCCAGTATTGGAGATCATAATTTATAGTAGACTAGCCAACTAATTAACTTCATGCCAAAAGCATCTTCTTGCTCCTTGTTTTTGCTTCCTAGCCATCTTAAGAAGCCAACTTCTTGTATCTGTAACACAGAATGCCGTAAAAATGTTTAAAGGAGTGTAGTATTTCCTTTCTCTTAGAACCGTTGTTGTTGACCTTCTTCACATATGCTTGGCATTTTCATCCATCTGCCTTTGGCAGTAGTACTTGCACAGTGGTGAGTCATAAAATGTTCTAAAGCAGCCCACCTGCCAATCTGGTAGGTAAGAACATGTCGCCTTTCTCTGTTTGCCATTTTTTCTACTTTATCTAATTTTGACCAGAAAATCTCTTTCCTTGGCACTATTTGCTTCCTATTCTTCTACCCTAATTAACATGTAACTGTGCTTTAATATTATTCTATTCATCAAAAACATATTTCTTTGGTGTCATTACCATATATATAATACATTTTTTAAAGATTTCAACCTCTATTCATGCAGAACAAAACCAGACTTCATATTTGGAAATATCACTTAATACAGAGGTTATGAGTTTTAAAGATTTTTACACTGTGTGATAAAGTTAAAATGTATTGTATTAATAATTGGAGGGATTGGTAAATCTCACTTTCTCTTTTTCGTTTGAAGAAAAGAATAGAAAGTAATTTTGCACTTTGTTAAACAAAGAAAATAAAAATATGTTACAGGATTTTATCATGATAATAGTTTTTCCAGAAAACCTGTTTTCATGTGGATACTGTTTTTATTGTGTATCATAGTACGGTGCTAAGTTTTGTCGGAGTTAAGAGACATCGTCATTACAATACAACTACTTTTCATAGAATATATATTTATTTCTTTCATGTAATATATAGGCAAATATTTTTGAAAGTTAAATCATACCATAATCTGACTTGTTTATGGAAATTGATGGTGAGCCTGGCTTTACCACTTAGTCTTGTTCAGAGGTAAGAACTGTTAAAACTTGTTAGTGTGGGACTTCTCATGTAAATGAGCAATAACATTATGGACTCATTAGAAACTATTTAATGAATTTAAACCAGAATCTCAGTGTTTCCTTGAACTATTATAAGAAATATTATGACAATATATCACTTTTCAGGGAGACCCCTTTATATCCTATTTTCTGTATTCAAATCATCCTTCAAGATATATTTTAGAAATATAGTTGAATTTTATTAATAAAGACAGGCTCAGCCCAGGTTGGCTGAGGAAAAAAGGTGGATTCTTTCAAGAAAATAAAATTATTAGCATCTTCAATTTGTAGCCTTGTTAAAGGTGGTTTTAAAATTTTTCCATTTAAAATTTTCCTTTAAAAAATAATTTAGAAAGAGGAATTATTATATACTTGTCAAAAGAAACTATAATCTTCTTTTTGTTCTGTAAAAATTTACAGCACCTCAGTGTGATAAGGTCATACATTTTTTTAAATGGGTTCTTAAATAATTTACCACAACAAATAACACATTTTTATCTTTCTTGTATATTCCCTGCATAAACTCTGAAACCCTTAATTTTAGTCTTCAGTGCTACCTGAAATTCTCCCTTTCAGATAAGTACATGTAGGTTTCTTGTGACAAGGAGCAGACTGGCAGCTTTTCCAATAACTCTTCCTTAAACTTTCACATATATGGCAAGAGAAGTTAAAAAATCTTGAAAAATTGTCAGAAAGTATCATAGAATGTAGACAGTGCCTGTCAGTTTTATTTTACAGCTGGTTTGCCAATTGAAAAGCAAAAGTTTTGTTGATACTAAGCAAAATGTGTTTTGCATTACTAACTGACTCCAAACAATCTGTTTCCAAAAGGGGACGCTGCCTAGAAGAGTTTAAATGTTTACGTGACCTTAGAATGTTGACAGCTCCTAATTTTTAGTATTTTTTTTTCCTGATGTGGTTGGAAGGTTGTAGTTACTCTGTATTTCATTACTAATCCAAACTCTAGCAACTGCATCATTATAAATTGTAAAAAAAGCCTGTTGGCCAGTATTAAGTCAAAATACTTCTAATGGTCTTCTACCCTTCATTAAAAGTACTGACATTCATTTCAACTCTGGATACATTAAAACACTGTGAAACAAAGCTTCCAATCTCTTTACTTGTCTGCTGTAGCTAAGATGCAGTATGACAAACCGACAGGGATGCTGGACTTGGTACTCACAGGTTGTTGAGCACTCTATTTTCTGACTTAAGTCAATACTTTCTTATTTTTACACCAGCTTCAGTTGTCAACTCCTTAAGCTTTTATGTCATTTTAGAAAGAGGTACTATTACAAATCTAAAATGATTTCTTTTTTAACAAAATGGATCGAGAGTATTCAAGTAGTGACTTACTGCAATCCACTCAAGGGCAGACACTAGTTAATGCGGAATACTAGAATCTTTCTACAAACAAATAATAGTGTAGACATTTATTTACCTATATCTTAAGGCTCAGTAGTCCAGGATAAAACAGTCCCTCTGCTTTGTAAGCTAGACATCTCGGTTAAGAACCTCAGATTGCCCATTATTAATCATGCTTAAATATATACACATATATAACACTTACATGTATAAGTTTAAACACATGTACTTCTAAACATGTTAAGGAAATAGAAAATAACAATTTTCTTCCTAATGAGGAGCACATAGAGTTTTCTAAGAGTGTAGGTATAAGCCAGCAGATATGTTCTTTTGACTATGCATCAAAGGAGATATCTCCTAATTGCATAATTTCATCATTAACTCATATGAGTAAAAATAGGGAAACTCATGATGCATAAGAGCTAGCATCTAAGCCAGTTGAGGTGAAATTTGACATGGTGTCTTGCATCTTACAGCATCCTTCTGTTAGCAGTTTGATACTCATGAAAAGAATGCAGAAGGACGTATATGCCTGAAAACTTAATCCAAGGTACAAGCAATGCTTCCTAAAAGTTCTCTGAACCTTGCATAACTTTCTTCTATCTAATTGCAGGCTAAGTTCCATTGTAAAGCAGTTCTAAAATGCAATTATAAATCTTCTTTTCCTAAACTTCAGGAAATTCACAAAAAATTTCTAAACAAACTGTAGTCTGCATGAAAGATACCCCTCATGCTGGGACTGATAGTACTTCTAAATTTCCAGATAAGGGAAGGTAATATGATCACATCTTCATTTGCTGTGAGAATACAACCTCAGCTCAGGAACATACTAGATCATAACTTCCTCTAGCACCCTTTGAGGAAGGAAGGAAAGGAAGGAAGGAAGGAAGAAGGAAGGAAGGAAGGANAAAGAAAGAAAGAAAGAAAGAAAGAAAGAAAGAAAGAAAGAAAGAAAGAAAGAAAGAAAGAAAGAAAGAAAGAAAGAAAGAAAATAAATACAGGTGGTCTAGAGAAATGTAGTAGCCTCATCAATTAAGTTCCAAGGTCAGTTGATCAAGACTACTCTGTGCAATCTGGCATGAAAAGCAGATGTAAATAAGAAGACTAAATATCTAGCACACTGCAGGATTATTCTCATGCTAGTACTACTTAATTTCATGTAAAATGTTTCACAGACATGGTTTCAATTGTAAATAGTCTTATGCAGGACTGCTTGCTCACTCAAATGTTTATTTATGCAGTATGCATGTGTTGGGTATTTATCTTCATCTCTGATATCCTTTTCTGAAAGCAGAAGAGGCTAAACTCAAAGATTTTCTCCTAGAGAAAAGGAAGAATAGTTATGGGTGTTTGTATGTGACTTATCTATCACAGAATTTTTTCCTAACATCAGCTTTTATCTGTAGACTGACCAAAAAAATTGTAGGTATTTACATTGTAGCATCTGATAGAGGCTGAATAAATGGCACCATACATGTCCCTGTCAGAAACAAAGCAAATGTATCAACATCTATTTAAAAATATTATTTATGAGTATAGGAAGACAATAAATAGAAAAAAGAAAGCCAAAATGGAAGAGGAAGGTAAATGACAGAAGGCTGTCATGAATGTAGAGCCAAAATGCAGAACTTTTATTTGGGGGAAAAAAATAAAAATTGCAGGCAAGAGTACAAAGCAGTGGAATATTCCTTTAAAAAGGGAAAACAGAAGATGAAAGTGGAAGTATAAAGGGTAAGAAAGAGATGATGAAACAAAGACCTGAGGTGACAGGAGAAGGATAATAGAATAGGAGAGCAGCAGTCAAACCTATATTGCATAATGTTAGAAGAAAAGATTATAGGACAAGAAGGAATAAGTTAAATATAAAAAAACCAAAACCAAACATGATTATGATGATAACAGAAAGGAATATATTAAATGCTGAAAAAAAGAAAAAAAAGAACGGAAAAAAAGGAGTGGAGAACATACTGCTTAGTATAGGAAAAAAAGAGTATTCAGGAGACTCAAATGTGCTATTTCAGAAAAATGAAAAATGTGACAATTTTTTAAACTATGAATATGTTTTATAAAATATTGTGTGTTCACTAATTATGATTTTTTTTCACTGCATAGAGTGAATCAATATTCTTACTGTCATGCAGACATGAAAGTGTTTAAAATGTGTGTTCTTCGTATATTCTTACACAGAAGTATAGCGTCAAAAAGAGAAGAAAGAGAAAAAATAATAAAGAAAAATGAGTAAACACTTTCAAGATTATGTGAAAAATATTTTCAAGGCCAAAAATCATATAAAGCATGTACCTGTATGTTTTGATTTGTGGAATACAATAGTGTTATAATATAAAATTAAGTCCTCTGTATTAGAAAGATGAGATAGAATAGAATGACTTTTAAATAAAAATGTGATCAGATTGTTGTTCATTTATTGTTCTTTTTCATGTTTGGTTGCTTAATAAAATATTTTTCAATATTTTATCCATTTCTGCTTTGCTTTCTCTTGCAGATTTTTATCAATAGATGTTTAAAAAACATGATTATGCATTGTCTTAATGACACAGAAGAGCACTATTGTACAACACTATCTCTTTTTGTACCTGTGGCCAAATGGATTTATTTTTGAAACATAAATAAAGTTCAGAGTACTCAGAATGACCTTGTGGAATTACCTTAATGACTTAAATAATTTGAAAATTAAACATCAAATATTATAGATGTTGCCTTCCCTGTGCTATCCTTTTCAATTCCACAGAGATTTATTTTCAGAAGAAACAATGCATGTGTGCAGAGAAGGAATGGACTAATGCTCTTTTGTGGTTCATGTAACATGATGTCCCAGCGCTTTACTAATTGAACTGTCTGTAGCAGCAAAATGAAGGAGCTTCAAATCATGATAGATGCTTTATAGAGGAACACAGAACAAAATAATAATGAACAAAGTGTATTTAAAGGTAATCCAATAAGGAAGCAAAGAGACAAATTCATTTCTCATATATTGGGATTGTTGCTCTGTCAAATCTGTGCTTGGTGTCCATATGGGAGACAGGGAGGGAGCAATCAAAGAAAGCGTGTATTTCCTTAGAAATGCCAAAATAAATGCATGGAATTAGTTAGTCTACTGTTAAGGAAAGGAGAATCAAGTCAAACCTGGAAGCCTGTCATCCCTCTGGCTCTTGTCTAGGCAATACCTGGTTCCAGTGTACCGTTACGTATTCAAGCCTAAATCTCTTTAGAGAGGTATCTGGGTTTACCTTAATCTCTCTCACACTCCAATCTGTATGCATGGAAAGAAACATCAAAAGTCATTAGAGCAATACATAATATAGAAAATAAGTAGATGTTCTGAAACAACAGTAAAATGTAACAAAACATCAGTGGAAATGAAGTGTGTAAGATCCTACACTACGCTGTAAATATCTTCATGACATCATTACTCTGGCTCCTCTGATTTCAAATCCTTATTCTTTTCCCTAAAGCCTAAAGGAGATAGGGATGACTTTGTGCTTTTCAAGAGTGCTCTTAAGATTTTTTGTACTATGTGTTTGATACGCTTTCTGCAATATTTCAAAGCATACTTGACTTGCCCAAATTCAAAAGCATAGTGAGAATCTCAAGTGGCACACAATTTATGTCAGATTTCCAAAGCAAGAGGTTCAGATAAGCTGTGACCAGGCATCCAAAATTTGATTAAGTATCTGAACTTGTTAGATGAGCAGGATAAACTCAAAATAATTCAGACAAAAGGCAGAATGAGGACTCAAGAGAAAAAATAAGTCTCTGTGTGTCTCATCCCTTCAAAGAGAGCTCAACGCTTTATAGTTAAGGAAACACAACTGCACATTTATCAGGATTGTACCAAAGCTTATTTTCCTCCAGAGTGGCAGAGATATAAAGACTTGGTTTTTAATTGCAGTACTACATTGCACATTTGGCCAGCACTAGGTAGGAAAACTTAAATAAACTATAAACATTTTGAAATAGACTATTTTTCATTGATCATTGAATTAGAAATGAGATAAATATAACAGCCAATAATGATTGGCAATGATATAGCTACAAGGAAGACCCATTCACCCATTCACTGAAAAAACCCCAAAACAGCAAAACCAACCAAAAAACAACCAAACTGCCACCCAAAAATTTCAGCCTGTTACAGAGAAGAAATTACTACTTTTCCAGCTTTAACTATGAAACTAGGAAGCTCCAGAGGAACTGAACAAGTGTATTAAAGTGAAATGTTGAAGCCAAGGTACTGTAGATGTTACAACAGAGTGAGAAGACATATTGCTTCTGGGGAAAGTTTTTATATTAGCATGTCAAGCAGAATGCAGAAAGTAGTTGAGAAGAAGTTAATGGAAGAAAAGGCAATATTTTGATCAGAAAAATCTTACGTAGACATGATATTGTAAATAAGAGTATTTTTCAAAAGGGACAATTCTTCATAAATTCCACAGATTTTAAGATAACATTTTGCAGCCTTTAGTCATATTTTTGACCATACTAACATAACAACAACAACAATAAAAAAACCTCAATAAAAACAACACCCCCCACCTCAAAATCCACCCTTGTTGCAGTCAGAAGGACAAAGCTTTTTTTCTCTGCTAACTTCAATTTGAGTAAAAGATTCATTATGATGACGGTTATGTTGTTAATCAAGTGTTCACTCACACTTACTATTGACATAAATTGCAATGAAAGGAAACAGCTGCTTAAGATGGCTGGGTATGCAGCGTACAGTGCAGTTCATTTGATGTTTGAGGTTTTTCTGTTTAATATAGTTTCTTTCCAGGTTAACTAACTCAAAGGCAAAGACAAACAATTAAAGATATGAGTGAATATAAATAAGAAATGGGAAGTCAATTAGAATAGGTATCCATATGGAAAAAAATTACCAGTATGTGTGTTAGTAGGTACATTTGTTAAACACAAGTTTAATCTTCGATAACCTAAAATAATAGGTTCAGATTAAGACATAATAAATATTTAAATTACTCAAGAAGAAAAGACCATCTCTTATTATTTTAGAAAGAAAAAATAATTTTTAGTAATCTCTCAGAACATATGCCTTGAGTGTACCTGTATGGAAGACCTGGCCTGAGGAAATTAAAATACCTTTACTTCAAGGGTGACAAAATCCCTTATTACAATTTACAAACTTAAAACCATCTGTCAAAATAAACAAGTAAATCACTAGTTCCAAAATTACCACTCTTACAGACAGAGTCTGTACCATCATGATACACCTGCCATTCTCACGTCCCTAAAATGAAATTTTCTCACCTGGCCTTCTGGTAGTAATTGTAACAATATAATCTCCCTTCTTGTTTACCCTGTCACAGCCAGCTGTTACTCCTTGACAAATAGAAAAAGACTTTATCAAAGAAGAGATTGCAGCGACCAATAGACAGAGATAAAGGGAAATCAGGAGACAGGAAGATCATCTTTGCTGGCGGATTCATATCAAAGTAAGTCACATCTTGACACCATGTGCAGCGTTACCACAATGGAAGCAATGTCACACAAGCGTTCAGCAGAGTGGCTATGGCAACGTTGCCCCCAAACTTGGGAAGAAGAGGTGCTAATAATAGAACAGTGATTTACCCAGTAGGTCACCATTTAGATTGCAATTTAGAGCTCAAAATGCCCTCTTTTGTACTTGTGAAACATACGTGAACAGCATGTCTGGAATGCCGATGCTGAGCAGCTGAAGGCACTGAACACTAAAAGCTGCCCTGGCAGAATTCACCCAAATCACACACTGAATCAAAACAAACCTGTTAAGATGTCAAGTCAGCAGTAGAATTCTGTATAGGAGGCATTGCAATTAATTAATTAATTTCTTATAACTATTATCACATGCTTATACTGAATTAATTAACTTATGTAGAGATGGGGTTCTTACACTATGAATCCCATTCTGAATACTTCAATTTATTTCACATTTATTTTTCTTGTTTAGCTTTCTGTCAAAATTTGTATACTGCTCTAGAATTCTGGGAGCAAGTAATGCCACAGAATATAAACTGGAATTCTAATCTCTTCATCAGGTTTTATCCATTAGGTCAAGGGTTTCCATATCTTCACACTGCGGACTACTCTACACTGCGCTCCATGTACCTCATATTTATCACAGGCAATAATTTCTATAAGTAGAATTGAAAATGTTCGAGTTGGTTTTTTTTTTTCCCATAATAACATAAAAAGGAATAGAATTAGGAAATATGTGTCATTTAAAGTTCGTGACTGACACAGCTCTTTATAAAAGTATAATTATTTTTGCTAGTGAAAAAAGCAAAAGTGGGTGTCAAACTGAGGGTTGTGTCATATTTCTACATGGTGAAGCTACTACTCTGCACAGTGTTCTAGCAGGCATTTCTAGTAAGTGATCTGTCCTCATGTTGATGCTGTGACCATTTCTAACAATTGATAACAAAGTAGTCAATTCTAGTTCATCTTTGATAAAAACAACTACCTGTTCTAAAAAAAAAAATAAAATTAAAAAATATTTTTCCCTAATTTTCAGGCCTTCTCCCTGTGATTACATATAATTTCATCCCAAAATATTTGCTGATACTTCTCCCCTGATTTTAAAATTACATTAATTGTTAACAATTAACTAGTAAATGCAGCCTCCCAACTAATGTGCCAGTTGTTAGACAGCATATGATTTAGCTTTTTAAATAACATTGTACAGGTAACATAATGAAAGGGAGTCAAAAAACAATCTAATATCCTGAAATGGTACAGGAAAGAAATAATCTCATGTGGTTAATTTAGTTGATTTGTTGTATGTAAGTTGAGGTGTGACCTAATCTCTATACTAGTTTGAGAAAGATTCAGTATTTTATATATATTGTTTACTTTTACAAAGTCAGCATTTCTTTGCTCTGCTGTGAGTTCAGTTCAGTGTTCTCTTGCTACCTTCTTTAGTGAGCCATGACTATTATTACTTTTTATACTCTGATAGCTGACTGCTGCCCAGCAGCCCCTGACCTCCCCAATTCCCTCTGCTTCCCAAGGCATAAGGTTGGAAGCTGACATTGCTGCAACTCTCACAAGCTCAATGAACTTGAAAGGCTAAGAAAACCTCGTTAAATGCCTCAGAAGTAGACCAAAAAATATATATATAAAAATCAGAAGTGTAGCACAGAATCCTTGATCGACCAATGCCCTAAGACAGCAATCAAACCAGAACTATGAAAGAAAAGTAACAGTAACATAGTACAAAAGTTATTACACTCTTTTTATGCATGGAAACCTAAGGGTAACAATAGTCCAAAAGCTGTGAAAGGAAAAGAAAACTGAATATCTTGACATTTCCATATAATGTATCATCCTCAGATAGTTACACAATTTCTATATTTGGGGGAATATACCATAAAAATAATCATAGATGTGATTTTTTGGTCCAATTACATAAACTGCCGTTACATTAATGGTTGAATTTCTTCCCATAGCAACATTGATTTTTTAAGCAAAAAGGCAACAGACAATTTTTTTAATGATTTTTATCATTTGTTGGAAGTGAAGTACAAAGCTGGAACATTTTGTATATGTCTGCTTAGAGCCTGTCCCAAAAGACTTACTGGTAGTGGTTTTGGCTTCTTCTGGGGATACAGATTAAAACAAATAGATTCAGGACTCTCTATTCCAGTCTCTACAGTGCATTACAGAGTGAAGTTCCCTTTATAGACAAATGGCTGTTAAGATGGACAGTTTTCTATACCCCATTGACTTGGTCATAGTATTCGAATATAACATTCCTAAAGTTGTTGAGACAAATATTAGAATACAAAACTTTCACAAGTGCCTAGGTAATTATTTAATAATTTTTATTTTTTTTCAGTATTTTATGCCTATGTCTCTGTGCACAAAATAAAGTTCAGAGATTACTTGAAAATTCTGTTTGCCTTCTGTCTTATTAGTATCTGTCAGAGTATATTTGTATCACTAGTGAATGGAAAGAACTCAAATAATTTCCGCTTGTTAATTTGTTAAATTGTTAATTGTTATTAAAAAAGAAAATATTTCAAAATGTCCCCAAAAAATTAATCATTAAATCCTCACAAATCTTTGCATTTGTTCCACGGTGTTGAAGTCATTATGTCCAAATTTCCAAGGACAGTTGTCATATTACTCTTTATATAATATATCATATCTTAGAACAAAGTGCACACTGATTTGAACATTTTTGCCATGAATCAAGTTTCCTGGTCTACAGATATTTCCATTAGACTGATTAGAATGAAAAGTTATAGTATTCCTGTAATGTTCCACTCTCATTTTTGATATGAGAAATCATAAACACGTTTTCCCATAGGAACTGTAAAACACAACCTTTGTATTCATACTAAACCCTAAAAGCACAAAAAAATCAGAGGCAAATTCTCTTTTTTTAAGGAACAGGAAATTACATATAAACTCTTATGCTATTTCTATTAAGTACCCAGAGTACTGGTAGTATTTTATTTTGATTCCAAGATTCATTTCAAATTTTAAAGATAATTATTTTAAAACATATTGTTTTGTGCTCAAGTATTTTTTAAAGAAAATATCTAATATATAAGTAAGACTTCTCTTGTCTTCAGCTTTCCCTAGACATTCACACATACTGTACTGTATGAAATTGAGTTTGTTACCTTTAGAGATGCTTAAATTAGGTTCATTAAACAAAGAAAAAAGGAATTTTCTCCCTAGGAAAAAAAAAATGCTACTGGAAAAAATGCTAGCACTGAACAAGGATATAAATTTTGTCGCAAATTAGCATGAGACTCAACAACAAGAAAACAAACAAACAAACAACTCCCTGAAAAAGTCACAGAATTTATTCAGTCCCTGTGAGAATCTTTCAAGGAATTTAAGGAATTTAGTCTTACTTCAGTTCATAGTCATTATGTGCAAGGCTCTTATGTTGATTTCATTTAATTAAAAAGATGAACTTGAAAAGTAATGGTGTGCTTTACTTCATTTTTCGCAGCTATAATTTCCTCACTGAAAAATAAGCAGGTGCTTGTGCTTACACCATTGACATTTTAGCATGGTTGTCACACATACATGATTGCTGATTCAAATATATTTTTAACTGTTATCTTCTTTACTTTTTATTCCTTTTACTAATGATGTCAACATATATGCTTATCATGCATTTTTAGACTTTTTTTAAAATTATTGTTTCTTAATATACGATGTCAGAGCAGGAAAAGTAGTTACACATCATCTTAGTGAGGTACACCTGGGTTGGCTGAAATCTTAACAAACCTTAAGCTATAGCATATTTGTGTATACCTCTTTCAGAACTTAGTTTTATTCCTTAGGGAATTGTCTTTAAAAATTTTTTTTTTCTTACCAAATTCAAATTAACAGCCCTGATTTCAGACACCAGTAGAAAGAAGGGGGGAGAATACAATAATGAAGGCAGTGTCACAATAAAAAAAAAATTGTTTCTCATATGACATTAAATTATATAGTTAAACCTGAAAATTTACTGTAAAAAGTATTAAGAATTCAAGCATACTTTCAGGGACAAATGTCTATGTAATCCAATATACTTGTATGATGCATAACTTATTAAATATAACAGAGACAATTTTTCCTCCCACTAGACTGAATGTATCTATTCATTAGGTAATTTTATTTCTTTTTCCCTCATAGCCAAGCCTTCTGGGAAAAAAAGAAAAGAAAGAAACAAATAAACAATAAACAAGCAAACAGACAAACAAAAAACTCATGCCTCGATATCCTGAAGATAGTCTGTATAAGTTTATAATGTTCAGAACAAATTCCTGGCATATTATTTTGAAGTTGTTTGTCTTAGAGTTGCTAGCCTTGTCCAAGGAATATACACAGTTATCTAAACTGCTATTGGATTTCATATCTTCATTGTATATTAAATTAACTTTTTAAATTCTGTATTATTTATTTTGTTAGCTATAAAGTTACTTGGTTGCTTTAAAACAAAATAATAAGGACTACAGTGTGCTCATTGAACTAAAAAAGGAAGCACAAATATTACAAACATTACAAATATATTTAAGGTGCATTTAGATATATTTATCTCCTCTTTTTGTAAATAATTTCTAATGTAGATAAACCAGTATAAATACCAACATAGCTTGTGAAATAATTTAATAACTATCTACTGATTTTTTTTTTTTTTGTGGGGGGAAGGGTGTCTTTATTGTGCAGCCATCACGGTCTCAACTCCATTACTGCTAATTTTTGTATTTTGTTCTCATGCTTCTTCTGAAAGCAAGATAGTTGTGCATCTTATAATTCTTACCTAGCTTTTTAAACAGCAAATAAATCCTGAAACCTGAAGAAAAGACAAAGTGTGATCCACATGAAGTTGTATTTTTGTGATAGAATGTTACTTCTTACAATTTCCAATTTCAACATACACTTCATACAACTTTGCTACTGGCTATTAAATTCTTACAATAGTCACTGACACACAACCTGTGTTTATATGTAGTAAACACTTCAGATTATGCAGCATTTGCCACTCTTAGATACATAGTCTTACAATGGTTAATTAATGTCCAATCTCCTTAGGAATATAAGTGAATTGCAAAAGTGGATTTAAAAGCCAGAAATAGTGCACTGACGGAATTAATTACTGCTCTGAAAGTTTTGCTTGTTGACACATATTGAATGAGCAGTTGTGTTAGAACCTTGCAGACATATATCACCACGCATTTCTTATCTACAGTAACCTAAACAGCTGGGAATCAAAATAATTTTTTCAAGAGATAGAAATTAGCTACACAATACTGAAAAAAATATTCAGGAAATAATTAACTATGTTAAGATGGCACTTAGCATGGTAAGTCAGCCATTTGCTTCACACACCCATATGGTCCCCCTGCTCAGCCTACATTGACTTTTATCTTCTTTGGTTGTCGTGGTCTCAAATGGCAAATACAGCATGAATAGGTCATATTATATAGCTGCTCAAGAGAGAAGGCAGGCAGAAGGTTTTTTGGCAAAAGACCTAAATGTCTGTCTATTAGGTGTACATTGTACCTGTGCACCAGACCCAGCCAGAAAGACTCAAATAGACCTGCCTGTGACGTTCCTGAATCTGATCACCGTTCATATGCCAAGTTGGATATTCATTGCCTGCCTGCCAAGTATCTTTTCTCATCTTATCATCTTCCTTATACCATTAATTCACTGCCCCCTTTCCATTCTAGTTGTAGTCTTTCAGCAGGTTGAGTATCTACTGACCAATTGCTAAAAAAAAATAGCTAAGAAGAAGTCATGGAAGCTTCCTGCAGTCAGGGGTGACATGCTGGAAGAAAGCTTATTCTTCGCCAAAGCTCCAGAAACTGGGTCTCTGCCAGTATGTAATCCCACATGTTTCTACTGACAGCCCTCAAGCACATTACAAGGGGTCAGATATTGGCACTGAACATGAGCTTTATGAAATGAGAAAAACCTAAAGACAGCTTCATAAACTTACAATTCAGGGACAGGAGTTAGAAAAAGCAAATATGCAGGCCAGAAGGATCCAGGCAGATAATACAGGCAGGCTCACAGCATGAGATAGTTTGTGGCAGGTATTTATATTTGTATGAGGGAGAGAACAATCTTCAGAACATGAGCAAACTCCCCAAATTATTTTCATGGCACCAAGCAGAAACAAAATCTTGCTTTACCATTTTTGCCCTTAGAATCATGCTTCAAATCCTTTCTCACTACTTATTCTAAGGTGAATTTGTCACAAAGGGTCTCAGAGAACATAAGGAGACAGCAAGAGAATAGTGCTCCATCAGACTTGCATGGATCAAAAAGGAAGATTTAGACCTCTGTGATCTGCCACCTGAAGCATAGGATTTAAAAAAAAGTGTGAAAATATGTAGAATATATTTTAAGGGAAATTCAGTAGTGATGTTCCCCATGAGTTCTATACTTACTGAATTGAACTAAACTGAGCACAAAGATATATTTGCAGTGCAATACCTAAATTTTGCTGTCCAAATTTTACTATTGATAAGAGAATTCACACTGTTAATCTATCCACCACACTAATCTTTTCAATTACCTTATTAAGAATATCATAAGCTTTATGCCACAAGATTCTGTTAGTTACAGCTCTTAAAAAAAGATCTGTGGGGACAAAAATTATTCATTTGAAAATTATCATTCTAAACTTTCTTTAATAAATCTATCATTCCGTTGTGGTTATATACACTTACAGTCATGCCATGTTTTCAGTCAGCTGCAACTTGCCAAATGTAGCTGCTTAAAATAAAAAACAACTTTTGAACAAGTCTGCATTTTGATTCAATTTTTTATGGCTGCTTGTTCAAGTTAAAAAAAAAAGTAAAGAGTTGCGGGTTTTTTGCTGAGGTCTGCTGACATTAGAACCATCAGAATAACCAAAAGCAAGCATGAGCTGTTTTCCTCTGTATGAACCAATAAAAACAAGATAAGACATAAAATAAACATTGACTGGTATTTTAATCAAAAAGTTTGAATGTTTGACCTTTTGGAAATCAATAGAACAGCAAATAAAACAACAAAGAAACCCTATTCTGACACCATTTTTTGACACAGATTCTACTCAAATTTTAAATATTACATGTGATAATTGCCAAATGTTGAAGAAATGTATTCAAAACATCATTACAGTAAATCCTAAATGCCTTTTTCCCCAGATATGAATAAATGAAATCTGAGTCTCAATGTACCACAGTCAGATAGTGAAGTGTCTCTTCCCATGATACACAACCTCTCTCCTTCCCTCTCTGCGAGACAAGCACTCCCTCCACACGCCTGAAGGGATGGGTGGGCAGAGGCTTCTGTTACTGCCTTGCCCTTAAAGTATCGCAGGCAGACAAGTCCTCAGGAGAATGCATATTCTTTTTCCCTCTGCTTGAGGGTGCCACTTCATAATCTCATCCCATAATCTGCCAGGGCAGAAGGGTGAGGAACTACTCAGAGAGACAGGCCATTAATAATTTTAGAAAGAAGGTATTCCTGGCTTCCAGAATAGCCTAGGAAATATGAAGTTTAGGAATTTATTTTCTGGAATGTCTCCCAGACAACCTAAGTGACTGAGGTGCAGGTTAGAAGTGTAACTTTTCCTTCTTAATTTTTTAATTAATAGATGACCAGTTTATGAGTTTGTTGAGCATCCATTTTCCTAGGTCAAAGGGAATTGCTTTTTCGTTGCTCCTATGGCCACCTTCAGTGGTTTGGAAGGTCTGTTGACAGTGGCTCCTTAGAAACAAACTCAAATTCTTTGGTATGCTTACATAATAAAATAAAGGAACCAAAGTGATGTCCTATTTTACTCCTGGCTCTGTTTATGAAAAGTTTAGTTTAATTTTAGTCTTTGCTGTATTCAGCAGAAAAGCATCTGTAGTTTTAATGCTGAAAGAATTTGCCCTGGTTTAATAAGGACTACAGAAAAATTTCTGTTCCTCTGCAAGTTATACATTAATTTATAAGCTTACTCTTTAAATTTTGCTACTCATTCTTTAGTAGCATTTGTGGTTATTCAGACTTGTAATGTTATTGCGTGTAATAAATGCCCAAATTTGAATGGTAAAACATTCATAAATTTAGATGAATATGGCAGGTGTATAGTCAAAAATTCTATTGATTATTCCGCTTTTAGACTAAGATTATGAAATTTTAGCACTTGCCTTGTTTTATAATTAATGGTCTTATTAAAACAAAACTGCAGGTAGCCAGCAGCTGATACATTCAGCTTACAGGATAGCAGATTTTTCCAAAACAAATGATTCAGTACTAATGTAAATCTCATTTCACTAATACTGAAATTATAACATGCCTGGAACTAAATATTACTCTTCAAAAAAATTGCATTTGAAATTATTTAAAATTGTAAGCCTCTTGTTAAATTGTCTTTTTTAGCTGCAATTTAATTTCACAAGTAGCACTGCTTCCATGAGCCAAATAATTTGGGCATTGTTAAGAGGCGTTCTTTGCTCAGGGTAATTGCTATTTGGCTAATGATCTATTTGGAAGGTATTGTAAGTTGAGCAAAAAGTAATTGGCACAATGAAGAAAATCATTTTCTTGCAAATCAGACATCACAAATGGTAGCCTAGGGCCCTAGACCTGAAAACTCTTATTTATGTATGTGCTTAATTTACACATGAGAAATCCAGCTCCGAAGGCAAGGCTATTTGCTTGCTTTTGTTTATTTTGCTTTTTCTGCTACTCAGTCCTTGCTCCTCCTATGTAATAAATACTGGTGATTTCCAGATCCTTAGTGGATTTTAAACATGAGGGTGTACTCTGTTTTCAGAAATATACATGTGCTACAGTCATGGTCATGCTGTGGGCTTGGCTTTTGTCATTTTTTTAAAGACTATAAATAGATTGATCTGCAGTTATGGACATTTGGGGGAAATCAGTGGTCTGTAGGCTGCGACTGTCACTGATTAGAGTGAAACCACTTTTTCAAAGCAGGAAGGTTTTAGTGTTTCCCAGAGGTAGTCAAATCCTACTATACTTTAATCTCCTCTGGAAATTGTTTCTGAAGCTTGACCTTCTGGCTAATATTTTTTGAAATTACTCCCATTGTTATTTTTTATATTACATAATCTTAATATGTGCACTTTATACATACTGGCAGGTACTCACATACACACAGGTACAAGCACGTCCAAGCTATCAGATATCCAATAATTAAATGTCTGTGTGAATAAAACATATTGATTGAAGAATTAATGAATATCAGGAATTAAATACTGCTGCCAAGATTAGCAATGAAGGAGTATAATGAATTTAATTTTGAAGATGAACACTGATTACACGGAAAGAAAAAAAAGGATTAAAGTGTTTTTCAAAAGTCAGGAAGCTTGATTAAATTCTATGTGTCTTTCTGTTTCAAGTGCCCATGAGTGGATACTGGTAAAAAGCTACAATCTATATATTTTAGGAATAAAAGAATTTAAAATATTTATCCCTGACTGTGATAGAGAATTTTTTTCAATGTCTGTAACATGCATTTTTGTGATGAAACAAATTACTTTGCTTTCTTAAAGTCATTAGACACAGAACAAGAAAATACTTTTTTAAAAACTGGAAAACATAAACACTTGCAGTTTAAAGAATTTGTTCAACTCTAGAGTAATGAAGGAAATAAAAAGGGATAAAAGAGGCCAAATAGTTTCACAGAGTTTTAAAGAATATAATGAGAAAATGAGACAAACAATTCATACCATGCAATGCACAGGTTTGAAAACCTATCTGTAGACAACTAGCTGTCTGATAGAAGCAATCCTAGAAAAAAAAAGCACAGAGTCTGTCTTCCTTTTAGTTTAAGAAATATTTAAAGGAAGTAAATGATGAGTGCAATTTTTTCTTATCCTAGAGAAAGTGCTGTACATAGACAGACAACGTAAGTGCAGTCGTGACCTGAGCTGAGCTGGTTTTGGCACCCAGTAGGCCCACACAATGCACCGCCTCTTCTGTCCTGAGTGACCACCATAACGGATGGTACCCAGACGCACGGGCTGAATGAACTCCCAGGATATTTTGTAGTGCTGGTCTGCAGACTAAGGGCAGGATATCTCTGTAAATATATCAAAGGACATGAAGGGGGTGGTGCCTAATGGGGATGTAGTAGATAGTGTGGGACCTGAGCATGGCATAATCAGAATGGAATAAAGGGTGAAGATTGTACCAGTTTTGGTTGCCATTGAGTTAAACTTTTTCATAGCAGCTTGGATGGTGCTGTGCTTTGAGTTTGTGCTGGAAACAGTGTTGAAAACAGATATTTGCAAGATTGCTGAGCAGTGCTTACAGAGTCAAGGCCTTCTCTGCTCCTCACCTCACCCCACCAGCAAGGAGGCTGGAGGAGCACAAGAAGCTGGAAGGGGAAATAGCCGGGACAGCTGACCTGAACTGACTAAAGGGATATCTCAGACCATATAATGTCATGACCAGCAACAAAATCTGAGGGGAAGAAGAAGGAAAGAGTTGGAGGAGGAAGAGAGAATATTTTACAAGCATACTTACTAGACCAAACTCGTAAAAGTAGCCAAGGTAGGACAAAAAAAAAAGATGTAGGTGAGAAACAAGGTAATGTTTCCTCTCTGCCTTCAAAGATAGTCTGGCATTTAGAGCTAGTATTTTCTTTTAGAAAACAAACAAAGAGATTAAAACCCAGTGCTCTACAATGTTCATAAATATTCTAAATAATTCTAAATCTGTGCAATAAAACTCTTTCTTATTTTCACACAAATGAATGTGTGGAAGTGGCCATGTGGTGCATAACCTCAACTATTAAAAGTGACTTATATATTGGTAATAACTTAATACTTTCCTAAAAAATCTGTCGATATTTATAAGAACCATGCACATGGAGTGTGTTAAATAAGAAAAATTATTTGGTGCTACTGCTTAATATAGCATCATTGAAATTCCACAGCACTGAATATATACATTTGTATACGTTGATTATATATATAAATATTGACTATTTTCTGCATACTTTCTCTTGCCTAATTAGAGGCAAAATATTTGTTAAAGGGTGAAAACCTTAGCAAAGATAGAATCAGGAGATAGTATTTGGACATTAAAGATCAAGCCCATCGTGAATTCCAAAGTAGAGCAGGGTAAGTAGTAGTACATTATTAAATAAAGTATTTTAATATGATCACAGTGCTTGATACAAGATGCAGTTTCATCTCCCCCCAAGTGGAAAGAGCTCTGTGGGATGAAACACCTGATTTCCTCCATATTCCCTTATTTCTGCATAACATTTTGCAACTGAATTAGGTTTCTATACAACAGAAGTTCAGGCTCATTGGATCAGATATAATTTCTCACAGTAGTATATACCATTATCTTTCCCTCATTTAAAACTTTACTGAATAGTAATAAGATTACACAGACTTTTTTCTTTTTTCAGATAATTAGCAGTTTGAGTGACTGCAGGAAAGGAGGAAATTCTAGCTTCTAGAGGTGGTTTATTTGTATGATTTAAAACCATCTTTGTAACATTATTTCTAATTATGTCTTTCAGAATAATAGGGCAACATGCATTTTTTGTTTTAGGTCATTGAAATATTAAAAGGGGCTTAATCCCTAATTCCATGCTATACAAGATCACTGTGGAAGCACCTTTTCTCTTTCTTCCTTTTCTCTCCAAAAGAAAAAATCTTTGAAAAGTCACTTGAAATTCTCCCATAAATTATTAAACAGTCTGTATAAGAGATTAAGATGCAAAATTTAACTTCAAAAATCGGAGTACTTGGGTTAGGTTGAAAAAGCCTGAAATTTTTTGACTGTAAATTTTAGAAGCCTTTGGAATGATTCTTACATAGACTAAGTGGAGCACAGCAGAGCATTAGACTGAGCAAGCTAGATGTACTGGAGTGACAATTCGCTAAAAAGGGGATCCAAGAATAAGTTCTTTCACAAAACTAACTGTCTGAAAAGTTATTTAATAACATATTTAGGAAGAAAGAATTTTTATGGGACTACTTTTCAAGTGTTTTAAGCATAAATTAGTTAGACCTATTGTTGAAAAAGTTACTGAGTGGAGAGTTTGTCATAGGTAATCAACCACATAGGAATTTTCAGGCAATATCATGAGACAGTTTTTACATATATTTTGAAAGGTTGTAGAAAGGTGTTCTCTCTCCTGTCTCGTAAGTAGTTCCCCCCCAGTTTATGCACTAAGCATGACTTTCTGTAGCATGGAATATCCCTTTGGCCAGTTCAGATCAGCTGTCCTGTTTGTGCTTCTTCCCAGCTTCCTGTGAAACTCCTCGCTGCCAGAGCTTGGGAAACAGAAAAGTCCTCAATTTAAGGTAAGCCCTGCTCAGTAACAACTAAAACATTGTATTATCAAAATTATTCTCATATTACATCTAAACCCACAGCACTGTATAGCAACTATGAAAATAAACTCTATCCTGGCCAAAACCAGATGATCCCCAGTTCTCCCTTCTGAAACAGGAATCTCCGATTGAATTTCTCATTTATTTGTTTCTGTATATGCATAAGTTCAGCTAGAAGATGAACTGAATAAATACAGAACAGAAAACATGTAGAGGCTGAGGTTTGTTTGTCCTGGATGGGAGGAATTAAGGAGTGGGAGATCTAAGGAGAAAGGTATTTTTTCCTTTGGGGCTCCAATATCTGGTAATACAGAAAATGGAGTTAGGCTTTTTACTACAGTACAGAGCAAAGAACAGGAGGCTGTGATGTCTGACTTGGTGTTGCTGTTTGGGCAGTCAAAAAAAATTCTTCTGGACCTGCTGCTGTTTTTGATGATCAGCTTATGTGGTTTGGTTGTCCATTTCCTACATTCAAGGTTCATTCTGTCATTCACAACTAGAGGTTGGCCATCTACTGACTAGTTATAGAAACAGCTGATAAAGTTCATGGGTTTATGGTAGCAGCTATGTTAACCAGACTTAATCCTAACTACCACAGCTATTAATTAGCATTACTAAGAAAGGCAGCTGTCCATGAGTCTTCTGTATATATGCTCTAAACTCTCTGTCTCCATATAAGGTGAAAAGTTCCTCAGGGATTAATTCTTTCAACAGTTAATTGTCAAAGATCTACAATTTCTCAGCTGAATTGCAAATTACTTGAATTATACTAATATATGGATAATCCTATTTGTACTTGTGTGACCTATTAGATACATTAATTTGGAGAATTAAATATATCCATTCACTTAAACCTCCTAAAAAAATGAGGAAATACTCAAAAAAAGGCCTATTCATTTTTCTGAGTTTAAAAAAATTACAAAATTAAACTGGTATCTATAGACTGTGAATTGCTCAGAAGAAGATTCTGGGCAGGTGACAAGTCCTCCTGACATGTATTTTTCTGCTTGTGCTCTGCTTCTTCTCTGTGTTCTCTCCTCTTGACTGTGCTGGACAGGTGTCCTGGTGGGCCTGAATGGTAAGCTAACAAACTGCCTCACAAACGGAAGTGTGAGAAATCTTGTTAATTTATGTATGTTATTTTCCATCTCTTTCTGAGCTCAGCATTCCATATTATACTAAATATAAGGATGTAGTAGCTATGCTTCTGTTGCAAAATTATACATAAACAGGGAAAGTACCTTGGCACTGGAATTCAATCAACTGTTAAATTGCTGCAATGATCTTTTGAACAACTCAGCCTATGTTAGCTGGTTTTCTTTCAGAAAATTCCAAATCATCATTTGAGCATTAACATTGACCAGAGGTAATTAATTCTAGATATTTACATGCCTTGAAAAATGAGAGAGTTCAATTTTAGGGACATTTTTTTTCTCCATTTTGGGAGTTTTGTGAGTTTTATCATTTTTTGTCTGTTTACCTCATGAATCAAACTCAATTAATTTATTAGTAGAATTATAAGCCATGAGGATCTGACGTGAAAAAATGTGGCAGGATGGTGACATGTAACTATCCAATATATATTATGGAGTAAAAGGCTGTGCCTATGGGTTGAGTATGCCCTGCAGTGCATCCTTCAATTCTGGCACAAAGAGTATTTTGCTTCAGTCTCAGCTCCATGTTGTGGGGAACTGTGTTAGCTCACCACTCCACTGCACATGCAAATTTCCTTCCAGAGGGAGGAAATAAAAAATATGTTCTAGCAGGTCTCTTCATGGAGATAATTGGAGCATATTTTCCTCGCAAATAAAATGAGGCCAACAAGTCCAATCTGCCTAGAGCAGGATGTACTGAAATGCAGATCCAGCCGCAGGGTGTGCTGGAGATTTCTGGATGTTACACTGTGAAAAATAATTGAAGGATTTTTATGAGGTGTATAAAAGCCTTAAAGCACCCATATTTCTTCACTAAGGTTTATATAATGAAAAATTAAAGAGAAATATTCAAATTAGTTAGCGGAAAGGATGATAAGGAAAATACAGGAATACATTTGTATAAATCATCCAGACACAAGAAAAATATAACAAACAGCATTCAACTAGCTCTGTTTTTTTGCTGACAAAAAGGGAGACAGAAACCCCAAGAACACTGTGATTACCTCAGAATTTATGGGTCAACAGTATCAATAATTTAAAGCTAGACAATATTTGCTTAATACCTGAAATAACCATTTGAATCTGTTCACAAACATGAGACAGTTACCACTCATTAATTGGCTGAGACAGAAGTGCTGAATAGAAGTTATCTTGTAGATCAGAAATGAAATGCAGTGGCAAAGTTGTATGTGAAAAATGTACCAATATATTGCACATAATGGTTAATTCATGCCAGATTTATTAATCTCATACTTCCAGAAATATTTACATTTGTTCTCAGCTATTATATTTTAAATTATATTCCAGTTTAATAACATTTTTGAAAAGAAACCATAAAATTTCGCATAATTAATAAAGTTAATAGTATATACCAAGAACTTCATTATCCTTACCAAGTGTAAAAACCTTGTTCAGGTTGGTTATTTTAAGAGCGGATTTTATTTTTCTTTGAGATCATAGGCTGTTCCAAACTTCTTTCAAAGCCTTATAATTATCATATTAAACATTCCCTGTACTTGAAAGTTAGGGATAATTTCGATAAAGTTGAACTACATTAACCAGTTTAACACTGAAATATTGTGATTAATGTATATAAATGTGGTTGGATTCTTTCTGATATTAGGAAAAACATGAGAGTATCAACATTTTTATGCATAATGTGGTATTAAATTGTGAAAGCTGATGAAATTTTAACATAACATTTATATGACCTCTTAAATACAGTTAAGTATAGTTTATGAGCTAGACACCCACATGTGCATTTGCATTTCCCTGGGCCTGGAGACTAAACAGAACAGAACTAATCCAGCTCTATTATGCAAAAGAACAGAATTTCGGTGGCTTGTTTATGAGAAGCACTCTTTCTGTATTTGTGTAGCACATCTTGAGGAAATATTTTCTACTGACAAGAGAATAAAACAAAAATATTCATGAATTCATTCTTTTCTCAGTTAATCTTTGAATTTATATGGAGAGTTACTCAAAACATTAAGTGGGATTATACAATTTAACTGCTCAGTGTTTGTTAAAGAAAGGACTGTCTTTCTGTCCTTCAGCAGCTTCCTCACCTCATTCTTTTTAACATAAACCAATAAGAAAGAAAAGAATATAAGTATTATACTGGTTTATTTTTGCTGTAATGTTGCTTAAACTTTGTTGCTTAAACTAGTCAAATGTAGTTATTGATTCAAAAATTATCTGTGCTCCAGAATTCTTTCACAGTTTTAGTACATGAATAAACTCAAGCAAAGAGGTGGTAGAGCAATGTTCAGTATTACTGTGCTACAAAGTCACATAATAACTGGTAATTTTATTATTTTATTATTATCGTTTATTATGTGACTACCAAAATTCAGCAATTCGAATTTTGGTCACCTCAAATTCCAGTTAATAAAACTAATGCATCATGTATTTGAGCTAAAAGTAAAATCTTAAAAATTTGTAAATAAATAAAGCAAGTGACCTAATCTCAGTTTATTGAAAAAATATATTCTCCTAATAAAAAAAATATTATTTTTAAATTGTATAAGAATGCGTAATTTATAATCTTATTGAAGACTACAGGAGGAATTATGTTGCTGAAATATAATATATATTACTATACAGTTTATGAGTGAACATAATCTTAATTTGATATCACAGTAAGTCAGGTTAGCATTAGAAGAACATAGATAAAATTAGCATTTTATAATGAAATATTGGGGGGGGTTGAACAATTCTTTCTAAAGAGAATAAAATGTTCTGTTGGGAAATTTTGTTCAGCTGTGTTTTGCTATTTTGGTATCACAGATCTGAATTTTTTTAAATGCCTCCTCAAAATTTACTGTGCTAAATAAAGCATGGAAATTCTGAAAGGTTGCTCAAGACACCTGAAATGTAGTTACATTAATATTCTATATGTTCTTACCATCGTTGATATCACATTGCATTAAGGTCAACTTTTTCGTCAGTAGTTCCTGTGACACCATACTAATTTAAAAAAGCAGAAAAGTCATTATGCTAAGCAAGTAATCACACAGTAAGAGGGAAAACTATCAAGGGTAGTTAATGCTTCAGGGCAAATCTGTTGCAAAAATTTTGCTGGGAAAGAAAAACACAGACAGAAGCCAAATACATGATGTGCATTAAACTAAATACTAAAATGGGAGACATGAGAAGTGGATAAATTCTCCCAGAAGAAAATCTTCTGCTAGCCTTTGGGTTGATGGAGATTTCTCTTCCTGTCTCTTGAATGCGCTGAAATGGCTCTTTCTGACTCAAATCCAACAAAATGACTCCACAAACTGTGCTTATAAAATGTAGTATTCCAGTTATACATCTGTACATCTGTGTGTGGTCTTATAGTTATTTCACAATCTGCCTACTATTTACTCCTTTTAATAATTCTGCTTTTAGAAAACTTTATTTTTGGGAGAATGATTTTTTCTATTTAATGGAGACGGGTCTGGTTTGGGTTTTATCCCAGTAAGGATCTTATACATGATATAACAGGATTATTTAGGGTATCTTGAGGATGAGATTGCGCCGGGATCCGAGATCTCCGTGGCCGGGGGTCTTTAGGATCCCGCCCGGATCGGCCCGGTGATCTGTCTGCGGACTCAGCCAAGACAGCCGGTCGGCTCGTTGCAGCAGCCCGAGCAGTCGCTGTTGAGAGAGTCGGAGAGGCGCACTCTGTCCTCCGCAGCCCGAGAGCTGGTATGGCTCAATAAGCCTGGAGAAAAAGGATGAACGAGGAGAGACCTCCTGGCACGACCACANGGCTCAGGGACTACTCTGCCGTTTGGTGTTCCTCCGCCGACCGGCTGGCTGCCGGCGGGCTGTGGCAGGGGGACGGTTTTGGGAGAGACCAGGGCGGTGCGCCGGCGGCGGCACCCCCACAAGATTGTATATAAACTCTGCATTCATCATTTGATGTTTTATAATAATGAAATTTAAGTTTACAGGACTGTATAGCTACATTAAATAAAATAAAATTTTAGTAGTCATTAAAAGGTTATTGCCACCATACAGACTTTTGTCATGCTACATTTTCTGCACAACCTATGAGAAAACACACAATTGAAGTACACATTGTTCCATGTGAAATGGAGTTGCTCTTTGGGGATTATTTGATTTTTTTTTTTTTTTTTTTTAATTTACCTAAAATATTTGCTATCTGTATTCTCAGCCTTAATACATTTTGGGAATATCTCCTTTTGTAATTAAACTTTGATTGTTGTATTTCAATTTTGCTTGACCAGTGGAAAACTCAAAATTACAGAATTTAGTAGGAGCTGCTGCTCAAGTGGGAACTTTTTTCTTTTAGTGTTGTGGCCTGTAATGCTACTTCTGAGTTTCCAGCCACATATCTGTGCAACTCCATGGTGAAATAAGTGGGAATGTGTGTGCACTATGCAGTATGCTGGGCCTTATCAGGAGGATAAGTTATAAAAATATAAGTCACATTATTTATTGAACTTCGTACTTAGAATCTTTCACATAAGAAACTCAAAACATTTTCTCACCGTTAGCTATGAGGCACATGGAATCATAGAATGGTTTGTATTGGAAGGGAGTTGAGTACCAACATCCTTGCTGTGGGGGCAGGGACACCTTCCACTAGATCAGGTTTCTTAGAGCACCATCCAGCCTGGCACTGAACACTTCCAGGGATGGAGCACCCACGACTTCTCTGGGCAACCTGTTCCAGTGCCTCATGTCCCCCACTGTAAAAAAATTATTCCTTATGTCCAATCTAAGTTTACCCTCTCTCAATATAAAACTGTTGCCCCTTTTCTTCTCTTTAGAGACACCTGTAAAAAGTCCCTCTCCAAGTATCTTTTGAGCCCCCTTAAGTATTGTCAGGACAAGGCTTTTGAAGTAAGATAGAGAGTGGCTTTTAAAGAAAATGTAAAATATTAGCTTACGCAAACACTTTAATCCTAATTAACATCTCTGAAAACAGTCTTTAAGATACTACTCTTGCTTTGATCTCATTTTTGTCTGTCAGCTCAGTGTGGTTAATCTTAAAATGGACAAGCTTGAATATCTGTCTCGAATTTGGTTCTTTGCATCTTTTTTTTTTGTCTCTGGCGGCTGGCACTTTGCTCAAAGACAAACTAATTTAAAAAAAAAACCCAGCCGGAATTCGTCATATTGTTTGGGGTAAGGAACTCCAGGCTTTACTGCCAAGCTTATCAGATAAGCTGCAGTGAAGCTTCCTTTCTAGTCTTTCATCATTAATGACAGACTTGAGCTATAGGGCCAATGTACTTATCAACAACTGCCTAACCATACTGCTACTGCAAGAACTACAGATACTTTTGTATTCTGAGTTTATTTTGAAAAAAAATTAAAGTGCCTAGCTCAACGTCATCAATAACTATCTGGGTTATGCAGTCTAGGTCTAAGCAGGATGTGCATAGGGAAGCAAATCTTAGAGACTATACTAGAGAAAATACCTGCCCCAAAGCAATGCAGTCCCTTTGAGATCCTATTCTCCAGCTTTACACAGAATGACCTTGACATGATTAGCCTAGTACACCTCACAGAATGCATATCTTAATTTAACCTGAATTTCATTTATAAATGAAATGACAATATTTATGAAATAAAATGCCATTTACAAAAGTAATTGGTGATAATTTATGACAAAACATATGCACATTTTCACCTTTAACTTTTGTGATGAAAAGAAATTCAGTTTAAACTTTTTAAAACTTTTTAGGAACAGCCTACTACCATTTCTTTCCTAATTCTCTTGAATTTATGCTAGAAAATATATCTCTCTTCAATAGGTGTGCATGAGAAAAGCATGGATTCTCTTATGAACATGACTGTCTGTGGCTGTACTTGATGAGTTACATTCATCTGACTTATTTGAATGGAAATTAACTGAATTGTTTAATAACAAGTTAGAAGAATGGGTTTCCAATAAAATGGGTTTCCCATTAAAACATTATCTCAAAAAGGTGCAAAATCAGCTTATTAAGACTGAGCTTAAAAAAAGACTGAGTACCAGTAATCAGCTGGGGGAGCTTAATTTTTCACTAAAAATTTTAGAAGAAATCAATGTACAAAAATGACTGAATCTAAAAAATGTGGAATATTTACATATTGCTTTTTAAAAAAGCACCTATAGTAATGTCTGGTGGTTTTTTTTAGTAATCTAATGCATTAAGAAGCACATAATATAATGATTATCAATATATTTGAACAAAATATGTTATTATGTACACATCATCCATATAAACACAAATTAAAAATACTGAAAAGAAAAAATAATATAAATGAGTTGGAAATTACACTTAAAAGTGGAATGGGCTGCCCTGGGAGGGGGTAGAGTCACTGTCTCTGCAGGGGTTTAAGGAAAGCCTGGATGTGACATTTAGTGCCACGGTGTAGTTGACAAGATTGTGTTCAGTCACAGGCTGGACTCTATGATCTCAGAGGTTTTTTCCAACCTAATTCATTCTGTCATTCTGTGATATAGGGAAAGCATACTGTAAAAGTTATATCTAGGGAACTGAATGAGAATTGTCTTTCTCCTATAAGATGTCACATCTCTTGTAGAATTTTATAGCACTTCTATCCTCTATTAAATTTTACAGGAAGTTAAAAAAAGCCCTTTAGCCTTCTAAAACAGGTAATAAGTTATCAAAGACTTTTCCCACAAAGGTTAGTAAATCCCTGAGGCCTCCTTATAGGCACTGAAGCAAAACGCATGATGCTGGTCTGACGAAAATCGCAAATTTTACACAGACAACTTCTGACTCAAGAATCAGTGTGTGCGTGATTCCCTAGATAATGTGCATTATATTAGTCAGTGTTTATCTCCAAGAAGGCGTTTGCCCAATGGTAGTACAATGTTATCAGTTATTTATATTTATTGACTAAATGCTGTTCTTTACCAGTTAAGTCAAGATTTCTGGAGATCTGCCTGCAAGATCAAGAACTATTAGACCACTGTGTGGTCTAATATATGCCAGCAGAAAAAAATATGACTTTAAATGTAGGGTCTTAATTTATTTCTGATCTCATATACATATTATATATAGAGTATATCTTGAAAAGAGAACAAAAGTGAACAAAATTCTACACAGTCACACTTGAGTATATTTAAACTACTGTCTACTTATAAAATCATAAATTCGTGGAATGGTTTGGTTTGAAGAGGACCATGAAGATCATCTAGTTCTAAACCCCGCTGCCATGGGCAGGGTCCCCTTCAACTAGACCGAGTTGATCAGGCCCCTGTCCAGCTTGGCCTGGAACATTTTAAGGAATGAGGCATCCACCACTGCTCTGGGCAACCTTTTCTAGTGCCTCACTTCCCTTATTGTTTAAAGTTTAGAGTCTCATCCAGAGCACTAAATTGAGTGACATCCATCAGCTTGATGCAGGTGTATGAAATCCAAACAATATTTACTATAATTTGTATAATTGTTAGTACCTAACATTTTTCTATGAAAAGAGTATTTATAATCAATTAAAAAGAGCCAAGATGATAGCAGATTTCAGTTTTATAAATAAATTATATGGTAACCAATTAAAAATAATGACTGGATTCCACTGAATATGTCTATTACACTAAATACATTAAAGTCAAAGGCAATCAGGGATGCTAAGGTGTGCAGATACAGCTTCTCATGTCTCTAAGGCTTGCAGATAGTTCCTTCTAAAGCAGATTTGTCTGAGAAAGAAATAATTGGCTTGGATATAGCTAATGTGCTGGCTTCTGACTTTGCTGTAAGAAAATATTTGCTTCCTGTTAGGTTTTGAAATTGTGACAGTTGAGAGGATCAAAAACTCCCTCTTGTGATGTATTCTCTCCAGAGAATTTAATTTTTTTTACGTCTTTCATAGTCTTTATTAATTTTTCTGAAGCAGTATTTCCTTGGATGATTATGAAAACGTATCTTGAAAAAAGAGATTTTCATATGTCAATTCTGCTTAACACCACCGAAACACTGGTTACAGGCTGATCAGAACTCCTGGCCAGTATTTTTAGATAAGTCATCATGAGCATGACTGTCATTCTCTTTAAAATGTTCCCTGCAGGGTAGTACAGTATAGTTTCTGTCACTTGTGTCTGAAAGGAAGCTTTTAAATAAGTCCTTTTGTCCTTGTCCCTGAAATGAAACAATGGAGTATGAAGACTACAGGACAGTACTCCAAGCGTGGGACTAGATACACCATCACATCCAAGGTCTGCTATGGTTATAACTCTACCCATTAGAATTAACTCAATAGCTGTGTTTTTTAACACTGATGCAGTGACAGAGTGGGGACACCTTGCTACTACACTTAGGTTCACTACAAAATGCTACTTGTAGCAAGTTACACAGATCAAAATTCATATACATACACGTGTATTTATATACCTGTACCTGCACATACATGAAGGATAATTCTGTATAAAGAAAGGAAATTTAACTTGATAGTTAGGCACAAATGCAGCAAAAATTACACTAATCTGTTTGAAGTGTAATATTCAAACTGGATATTGCGGTTCCAGTGATTACAAAATAGTCTTAAAAATGCTTCATTTCTTTTAGTATGTCTCATTGGTTTGTCATGGCCTGTTACAGTAGTACCATTCAGGACAGTTTGTGACATGACACAATGTGACATATTCTGACCAAACAACAACATGCCTTCATACAGAATGTCAGAAATTTGCATTAAACACATGATTTGTTTTGAACTATCAATATGAATTTCAACTACTAAGTATGACTTCTTTTTGTATAAAAGCTAAAAATTTCAACACTGTGTGGCTATACTGGGGGCTTTATAATATCTTAATTGATCAAAAGATTACAGAGAAGTTTAGGAATGGGTTATAGATGAAGCTTCATTTAAATCGTATCTACAAATCCATCTACAGTTTACTGAAAAAAATTAATTACAAGGTTCAAAAATTCAAGCATAATTTCACTCAATGGTAAATCAATACTTTCAACTTTCTTCGTAGCCTCCTAAAATATGAAAAAATGCATCAATTGTTAGTCCTTTTATATTCTCTTAATGGATTTTTAGCTGTCAGCACTGTCTGCAGAGGATATCAACTTAAATTACTTTCACATCTCATTTCAACAAAGACTTTAGGGAGTGGTTTATTAATCACCAAACAATTTTACTATCATTTCTGTCATGATTTAAGAAGAAAAAGAAAAAAGAAAAAAGAAGCATTTTGAACAATGGTTTTGCTGGCAGTATTTTTCCCACTCTTATAATGTGTATTTTTGTAGCATTGCTGGTTTGTGACTACTTTATTAAAATTTGGTTTATAAGAAAAAGTTAAAGGATGAAAGTAAACTTTCAGGGAAATTTTCTTAGAAATTGATATAAAGAAGTAAAGAAAGTTATTTTATACAAAGGTACTTCAGGTACAAGCTATTCCACAGCTCTCAATAAGAAGCAGCATTCGGCTCAAGAGGGAGATATTATCTTTCTCATGTTATGTTTTTCTCATTAAGTACAGCCAAATCTTAAAAGAATTTCGGCAGTTTCCTATAAATGAAACAGTCTAGAAGTAAAACATTTGATACCGTCCTCACAAATCTTTGTCTCTAAATTAGAGAGACAAAGATTTTACAGTCTGTGTGGTTTCAACCCAGTTGGAAATTAAGCTCCACACAGCCACCTCCCCCTGGTGGAATGGGGAAGAGAATAAGAGTAAAATATGCACGTTGACATAAGAAGAGTTTAATAATTGAAAGTAAAATAAAATACCATATCAATGGTAAATGATTATGAGATTGATACTAACAATGATAATAATAACGATACTAAAAAGGGAAAAACAAGTGATTCACAATGCAGTTTCTCACCACCCACTGACTGATGCCAGACTCCCCTTCCTGCCATTTAATCCAAGACTTTGGCTTTCATTTGTGGTAACAGTCCTTCAAGCAGGAAAGATGGTGTGAGGTGTTGGATTGTTGCATGTTGCACATGAATCAGTTCTCATTCCAGTATTGCTGCTCTCGTTCAGTTTTATCCAAGTTCACTCTTTGCTGGTGTGAGTGTGATGATCAGAGGGAAGGCAGGCTCAGATTCCCAGAATGCCTGTGGTTAAGATCGATGCCGTAAGGCGCCCAGTGAAGTGATGCTCATGTAGCCACCAGAGAACTGGTGATACAGTGTTAGACAGTTTTTAACTTAGTGCAGTTTAATTTATTAGCTATTTTCACCCAAAATCAAATCACCTTGAGACACACACTGGACTTCCCCACCCTGAATTATCCAGTGGCTTGGGTCCTGGAGCAAAGGTAAAGTCACAGCCCAAGAGAGGTGGTGTTGTTCAGCCTAGAGGAGAGAAGGCTCCAGGAGACCCCATAGCAGTCTCCCAGACTTATAGCAGGACTCCAGAAAGGATGGGACCTGCAAATTTGTTTAACATGTCTGAATCCCAATTAATTGGAGTGGTTTACATTTTTAATTTTTTTTTTTTTTTTAATTCTACCTCTGTCATCCATCATTTCTATTAATCTGCTACCAATGCAGGTACAACGGCTGGATAAATATTTTCTCTCTCTGACTTTGAAGACTATTTTCCCTGTTTAAAAAGAATGCTTTTCTTTTATCTTATTTCTGGCTTGAAGTAAGGACATTACACATTAGTTGTAACTCAGAGAAAATGTTAAATGATTCTTTCAGTTTGAACTAAGTAATGTAAGTTTTAAATTGTTTCATATCTTTTGAGATAGAAAATTAATTTAAGGAAGATTTTAAATATTCTTCATGCACAGTTGAGTTGGGTTCATAGTTTCAGGTCTATCAAAGTTTTCTCAAACAAAAAGTGTGCTCTGAATTCCTTATATTTTTGTTCTGCTTTACCTCTCTCAAAGCTGCAATGGGAATATTCATTTTTGATTGATCTACACATGAAACAACACTTTATTCAACCTAGATACAATTCTCTCAAAAACTAACTAGGAGAGCAACTCCCATCAGCAACTCATGTTACTTGTCTTATTAAAGTGCACTGTGGTGTAACAGAAAGAGAAGGATGAAATTTTGAGAACAAAAATATTACTCATTCAATTTCATCTTCTTCATACTACATCCCTACCTTCCAGTCCTGAAATATTAATGCACAAAACCCAAAACTTGACTAGTATTTCCAGAATATAAAAGATATTTTGAACCTTTTGTCATATGAAGTCTTGACAATTTAAAAATTATTTTTGGAAGGTGAATAGCTACTATCCAGGATATAACTACAGCCTTCACTCTGATCTGATACACCTTATTTCTTGCACATTTTTCTGTATTCCTATTTGTACAGCTATATCACAAGTCTCCGTTTACATCTTTGTGACTAGACGCTACATTTCTTTCTCTATGCTTAACTCACTCATAAAATATTAATACATTCTTGAGTAATAATTATGATATTAGCATTGTTAGCATGGTAAAAAATGATTATGCACTTCTTCCATTGCATTATTTCAGTACCTCTGTGCCTGGGTTTAAAGTAAATATTTTAACAACTTACTTAATATCTGCACATAATTTTAGAGTTGCACCAGGGCTCTGCTTTGTCAACTTCATAAATTAATAAATAATAACTCTTCCAGAGAAGAACTGCATCCACAAAAATTAGTGAGAAAAGATGATGTAATTGAAAACTTGGCCTAAAATGAAGGGGAAAGGATTTCAGTGAACAGGAAATAGTTAGCCAGTTGCTAAATACTGGAAAATAGTAAGCAAATAAATACAGAGAGGATCAAAATTTCATTAAGAAGCAAAAGGTTCAACATCAACAAGATACAAAGACTATTACAACTACTATGTTTTCAGTAGGCCTTCTTAAAGATATGTATTTTTGATCAGCAGAGTCAAATTCACCTCCCAAATTAGCATGGCCTTGTTTTTCTTTTTTCTTTTTCTGTTTTCATCATTTCTGTGTATATTTTCCTGTAATAAAGCAATACTTATATATATATGTATTGACTATAACTTTACGTGGTGCTAAATTTTAAATTGTCACAGTTAATGGTTTTCAAATGCAAAACTACAATATAATGTATTATATTTTTTCTTTTGCAGTTAAAAAAGAAAATAATAGATTAATACTTCAAATATAGATTATACTGATTACCTACACATTCAATCTCTTCAATCCATTGAACAGGATAAATCACTAAAAGATTTAAAAAGGAAATATATCTGAGCACCTGGTTTTATAGTATTAGATCATTTCATCTTGCATACATGTTTTGATTACCATTTTATATGTTTCCCTATTATCACATACATATGACAAATTTTCTGCTACTGTAAGATCTAACATAGCAAATTACACTTTTTTTTTTACTTTGCACATTGAAAGCAGTCCTCTGCCTAAAGAGTGAAATTATGTTAAGTAATAAATCTCCTATATAATTTTTTATGTTGATGACCATAAACTATCTTTTATAATTTACAGTATGTTAATATTCTGTTAAGAAGTGACACTGAGAAAAACTCCTCTCTAATAGAAGAGGTAATCTTGTGATGTCCTATGGTAGAGGAAGAGAGGATCTGTTATGATGCGTTGGAGGCATTAAAAGTCGGTCTGGTTGCTCTTCTAAACAGGCCTCCTAATGAAAATTATTATTTAATCAGAATAATATTTTTTCTGAAGACCTAACCCTGTGTCCTGTGTGATTTCTCACTTTCTGAGCAGATATGACCCTGAAGTTTGGTGTTTTAGTTAGGACAAAGCAATTTTGTTTTGTTTTGATTGTGGTTAACTTTTACAACTTCAGTGAAACAACTGAGCCAGAGGTTTGGTTTTTTTCCAGTGCATTTGCATATGAATTGCAATAAATTTGAAAGGACCGAAAAATGCCACCAATTCTCTAATCATTAGCAGAACCAAAACCACTTCTGGAGTAATAATTATCTAAACCAAATATTTATTAGTAAAGGGACCAATCTAATTACAGCTTTATTTTTTTATATTATCTCATATGTCTACTCCAAAAGATATTGAAATGATTAATAAATTACTTACAGAAAGTGGAAAAACTCCAAAAACAAGCAGTTACACAACTGTGACTAGTGATTAGCCGCTTTTAAGGAAAGTAAAA